>VWPW01003308.1:206399-369277 GCA_013389825.1 Crypturellus undulatus | reverse complement strand
AAAAAAAAAAAAAAAAAAAAAAAAAAAAAAAAAAAAAGAGAGAGGAGGGGAAAAAGAGGGGGAGGGAAAAAAAAACAACTCAGCAGGCTTTTTAGCTTGGCATTGATATGTAGAAAAACAATATTCTTTTAAGTCACAGCTTACTTGACATAGTGTGTCTGCTTTTGCTGTGCTACCATGCTGTTGCTTTACACCTTTTTAATTTCTTTCTTAGAATCAATCTACCGCCGTGGAGCTAGAAGATGGAGGAAGCTGTACCGAGTCAATGGGCATTTGTTTCAGGCCAAACGTTTTAACAGAGTGAGTACTGTTGCATAAAATGTTGCATCTTAGTAATGTTCTGTAGATATTGTTTTCTGAGTCCATGCTTTTTTATGTATGCAGAGTGGTGGAAAGAAAGGAAAAGCAAGATGCTTATTCATGTGACTTTTTGGTCTGTGCAGTCTTATTTAGTGCATAAGAAGCAGGAAAAACTTGCAGATCTTTGAAGCTGGGGTAGAGTTAACAATATGATTGGATTAATTTTTTTTTTTTTTTAGGTTTCTGTTTTCGTGAATATTTAAACTACTGGTTTGTTGCATGCAGGAAAAAGACCATGTAGTTCTGATACTAAAGAGTGGAATATGCAGACTTTTTTGGTCAGGATTCATAATAGTTTTATGAAAGATTTTTTGATATATTGTTTTATAAAGCTCCTGCTAATGGCGTGTGACTGTTAAAGTGTGTATACACGTACTGAATATTCTTTGTAAAGGCTTGTAGCATCTCCTACCAGTGTTCTCCAAAATGGTCTGTGTGCTTTTTTGTGTGTGTGTATTGGTGTAGTCCAAATTCTCATTGTTTTTGTTTGAGTAGTGCCTGTAAACAGCTGAAGTCAAAAAGCTTGTCATATAAGAAGGTCACGCAAATGAGGTTGTGATGAATTCTTCATATCAGAAATCTTTATTTCCTTAACATTCAGTTAAGTAAGGAGTATATTTGGCTAATTTCTAAGCATGAATAGAATGCTTTTCACTTATCAAAAGGATATTTTAAAAGCAAGCATAAGTATTGTTACTGAATATTTATTACGAGCTGGGTAGGATAGGTTCTTTTTCCTAGATAAATACCAGCCTATAAGGAAAGTAGTGATTGAAATTGATATGCATTCTCCTTTTTAGAGAGCATACTGTGGCCAATGCAGTGAAAGGATATGGGGTCTTGGAAGGCAAGGCTACAAGTGTATCAACTGCAAATTGTTGGTCCATAAACGTTGTCATATACTTGTACCACTGACCTGCAGAAGGCATATGGTAAGTTTGCATTCTGTATAAAGCTGATATTTTGCTGTGTCCTATTTTGTGACTTCCAGCCCTGGATCCTAAGTGATAAGCACTGTATAATGGTTGTGGATCATAACATTGTAAGCACTTGCTGGTTTAGTTTCAGTTCCCAAAATGTCTGTAGACAGGCTTTTGTTTTCTCATTTCAACAATTTGAAGTTTGTGCTGTAATTTAAGTGCTAGCAAGCTTGAGTTTGAATTTTCCAGAAGAAATAATGCATTTTAAACAGACGTAAAGAGTTGACACTGAGCCTTAATATTTATTCCTTTATATTGTAGAAATGTTTTAAGAACAAAGCCACTTGTGTGTTTTGCACCACTGGTTGCAAAAAGGCTTTTGTTGCTTTCATGTTTTTGTGTCATCTCAGTCTCTCCAACACTATCCTCTTCTCCATAGTTTCCCTCATATTCCAGCAGCAACTCTGGTATCTTTCCTAGGCTTTAAACTTGAAACTGTTTCTAGCCCTTTCCTATGCTTGTCACAGACTAATCAGTGTAATTTGTGTTTTGCAAGGATTCGGCCATGCCTTCCCAGGAGCCTCAATTAGATGATAAAAATGATGAAGCTGACGTTCCCTTAGAAGAAACTGATGGAAGTGAGTATTTTTCCTGTTAGGATACAATTTACATACTTCATTATTTGAATAAAACTCTTTCTGTAATAGCATGGTGCTAGGTAGCTGTCCAAAAGTCTGTAAAAATGTAAGTTCATATTACATGCTATGTTTGTAAAGTTGGTAGTAATTCTTCCTGCAACTTCCTCTTGAAGTTGTATCTTAAAGGATATGATCTTTAACCTTGAGATTTGATTTTACAATTGCCTTTGTGGTCAGTAAGATAAGAGTTAAACTCCCAGCTGGGTTGCACCAATAAGGCGCTCTTTATATTAACAAGTAGTGTAGTGTGGTGTATTGGGTCTGCAGTGCAAAACAGTTTGAAGAGAGGCATTTTTTTATTTTTACTTACATTTTTTGGCATTTTGCTTTGGACCAGCTCTAATTTAGTTGCATAGACTGAATAAACATTAGGGACTGAAGTGCAGTAAGTTTACTTCTGACGTATGTTATTTTGCTCAGTTTCATCCTAAGTTTGTATACAGGGAATCCATTTCATAATGTGAACTTGGAAAAAGAAATTGTTTCAAATGCAAACTCTAATGGCAGTATAAGAACACCTCAAGATTTAAAGTATTTCTTAATTTTGTGGATTTGTTTTTTTTCCCTACATCAGTCTCTTAGTACTCTCTGCAGTGCTCTTAGGAGTTAGTTAGGATTAAAAGAATAAAGTAGAAAACTTAGTTGAGTAAAGCAACCTTAAACCTAAGCTACTTGTTTTGAATGAAGCCTTTAGCAATCATGCTACTCTGGTTTGTTTATTTTGCAGTTCCTTACCTGCCTTCAAACCGGAAACACGACAGCATTAAAGATGACTCTGAGGTATGTTTGGAAAATAAGATTGTAATTTATACTTGCACATACTCTTAATCATAAAATTCTTATAAATAACTAATTATTTGCCCTGTATTTTTTTCTGTTATTATAAGCAAAAAGTCTGTCTTTGCTGAAAACTGATATTTTTATGCAGTATTTTCACTGGGTTTTTCAGATAGCTTCTGTACACAGCCCTTACTCTCCCAATCATAAAGTGAGAAAATACCCTTTTTTACTTATTCTTATTAGAGCAGTAGTGATTTTTATCAAAGGATTTGAGTTTATTGCCCCTTGCAACAGATAGTGGCTTTTGTCCTGTCTGCCCTCTCTAATGGAGCTATACCTCTTATCCTCAAGCTAATATTGCAAAACTGGATCAGTCTGAAAATACATTAACTGTCCAGTTCTTTGAAATGCTTCACATAAGCAGTACCATATTAATTACAGACAGATCATGTGGAAATAAAAGTAGAATAGCATATACTTGTGTTCTGATTTTGTCTCTTTTGGAGCATGTCTGGCACATAAAGAATATTTTTTCCTTAAAGCAGTTTGAAAAATCCCAGCATGCTTTAAATAACTCTAAATGGCTCAAAGAGCATTGTGTTTTGTTTTTTTAAATGCTTCTGGCTTATTTAAAATAAGTAGAATGCACTTGGAAGCGTTAGCAGGCTGCTTTCCTGCTTCCAACAAGCCTGCACCTTCTTTTTTTCTACCTTTTCTACAATCCATGTCACTATCACTCATTTACACTTCAGTAGTTACTGCTCTCAGGCAAGTAACTGCTTTATTTTCAGGCACATGTCTTTAGTTTTTTTTTCTTCAAATTCAAAGACAGAAAGGTATAAATTTGAAACACAGTAGAAAATTTTAGTTGCTTTCTGGAATTATTGACTTGTAGTAATGCTCCAATGAGTAGTGTTCTCATTTAAATTTTGGGTGCTGATACTGTTCAGCCATCCTAATACACTGTTCTTATTTTTTCCTATATGCCTTTGGGGTTTAGTAAAATAATTTAAGGTATCCTATAGAGAGGACATTGCACTCTGAGAGCTTTGTTGACTAGATCTTTAAGCTTAGAGCAATCTCTTCTAATAGCAGTCAATCCTAGATCAAGATTCTTTATATAAACACTTTCCATAGTTCAGCAGAATGTTGATCTGACCACAAGTACAGTAGTGTGAGGTCAGATAAAAATAGACCATAAAAGTATGTCAAAGCATTGTATACATTGGTAATGCCTGGATTATCAATGTGCATGTTGTACTTGGTCTAGTTCAACTGCTTGATCTTCAGTCTTGAGTTCTGACAAGTCTGGACATATGTTCTTGTCCCAGAAAGTGGATTATTTTTATCTTGGAAAATAAATAATAAATTTTAAAATGGTGTTCTTCATAGTGGAGCATTTTCTGCAAATTCTTATTCTTGAGAAACCAGTATCTTCTGCATATATCAAGAAGCTATTAGAAATCTTCATTTTTCATTAAAAATTTACTGAATTTGATATGGATAGGTGTTGCTTAGATTCAAATCAAGGCAAGTATATTAATTAAGAAATTGTTTCCATGCATCTTTTCTTTAGATGGCCATTATATTCTGACTAATGCTGCAGAACTTGAGACAGAATTTGCATGAAGTGAACTTCTATGTGGTTAACAATTTCAGAGTTTGAATAAAACTCAATTTCTTTAGGCAGTGCCTTTTCCTCCCTAATAGGGAATATTTAATCATTCATTAAATTACTGCCCTGACAACATAGCATTTCCTAATAAAAGCATGAATAATATCAGTAAGAATTTTAAGAAGTGTTAGTTTGTTATTTCATGTCTATACATCAGTAACAATGGTGTGAAAACTCAGTAAATCTGTTCCAGTGATTAAGGTCTATTTGCTTTAATAGTTATTTGTTATGAAAATGTTTTTTGTTTATAGCATCTTATTTGTTTCTTTTTTTTTACAGGATATCAAACCAGTCATTGATGGAATGGATGGAATTAAGATTTCTCAGGGGCTTGGACTACAGGACTTTGACTTAATCAGAGTTATTGGACGTGGAAGCTATGCCAAAGTTCTTTTAGTTCGATTAAAAAAGAATGATCAAATTTATGCCATGAAAGTAGTGAAAAAGGAATTGGTTCATGATGATGAGGTAAAAGTGTGTGTTAATCGTAATCCATTCCATATCATAAAAACTCGGTACTGTTTAACGGAAGTCATTCAAGTAAGAGAACAGCTAAAGTTTAGACAGTATTTCTTAATAGTTTTACTGACTTGAGAACTAATTAAAGTGAGTATGAAGAGTAGCACTGAGATTAAATCTGAGAAATGACTATTATTTTAGTAACCTTTAATAAAGATTTCTTGAGAGGACTAGATTGGTTCATTACACTTATGGAAATAATAGAAAATCATAGCAAATAAGGCAGTCGGATTGGGCTATCAGCAATGGCACTGGACTTGAAACATGGTGCAATAAGTAATGGAATGGTCTAGGATTCAGAGAACAACCCTAATGCAGCAGCTTGGACAGAAAGGAGGAGAAAAGCTTCTGTATAGCTTCTGCTATGACCTTTATTCCTAAGATTAATCCTGTGTACAGTGGCATCCTAGTACAATATTGGTGTACTAGTACACTTCAAAGTTATGTTGTACTAGTCTTAAGGAATTTATTCAGGGGAAAGAAAAGTTCAATTAAAAATCTTTATTTGTGGCTTACCTTTGGACCCACATTTGCACCTTCCAAGATGTTGCATCTTTAGGAGCCCGTGAGCAGGAAACCCAAACAATTTTTTTTGCATTTGATGATGACACTTCTTGACAACATTGGAGATTTTGATTGCTGAGCCAGACGTGTTGTCCTTGGGTTGAAATCTTTGTTTTCCCTTCACACAATGTTTCCACTAATTATTCCAGGCAGGAAGGCCTAGTTTCCCTGTATCCCTCTTGGTTTTCTCCAGGTGAAGTGTCTGTTGGAATTTCAGAGAATTTTAGAGCAGAGGTATCACTGCTTCATTGGCAGAGCACAGAGTGTTTGCAGGGCAGAATGCAATTTGTGCATTGCTTGAAGACTAAGTATGCTAAGATGAGTTGTCTGCAAGGCATATGAGCAAATGAAGTTTATTTGAGCGTTTTAAGACATGGAGTTTCATGCTGCTCTTTAATTACTGTCTTGAATTGCTTTAGCAACTCTAAGCTCAATTATCTATGATAATTGAATGCAATTCTATCAGCTAGTATAGTCAGTGTATCACAAATATTCCAGATATATGATATTTTAAATGAATTTAAAAATTGTGCAGGCCTTTCTAAATTGTTGATATATCTGATATAATTGAGTTTAAATGTTTTGTAACTTCCTACAGTTTTAGGGGCTCTTTCTTTCTGACGAACACTTATAACATTTGCAGTATCTATAAGGGAGCATAGGTACTCACCATTTCTTTTCTGGGATTACCAACAGCAGATTCTTCATCAGAAATTCTGATTGTTCAATTGCTCTATTTCAGGATATTGATTGGGTACAGACAGAGAAACATGTGTTTGAACAGGCATCCAGTAACCCATTCCTAGTTGGTTTACATTCATGCTTTCAAACAACAAGTCGGTAAGAAAGATCTGAAATTATTTTGTTTTGAAAGTCTTGATCATTGTACTAACTGCTTCTCATAAAACATAACCATGGAACACTTCCATCATGCAACCAGAAATCTTTAGAAGGAAACATTAGAAGAGGCACGTATTCGGTGCCACAGCAATGCCAGTTCTGTAGGAATGGTGTAGTTGAGGGCAGAGGTGCAGCAACAGGGAAGGATTTCCACCTCTGAATATGAAGAGAAGAAGGACCAGTGTGTTGTGTGCAGGGCTGCGGGACTTTGAAGTCGGGGGTAATAGCAGGGTAGAACAGAGCTTAATGAGAGAACCTATAGCCTGATTCTGCAGATGATGTAGATGTCCTATTGTAGTTCTCTGAAATACTGTGCAAGAAAAATGGGCTGCTGATTAATATATTTATATATAAATATATAAATAACTAAATGACTCTTGGACTTGAACAAAAGGCAGTTACATCCTGCTGCTTATGTTCAAAAGGAAAAAAAAAAGTTTCACCAAATGTTTACTAGTGCTGTGTTTTCTAGCAGGATATGCACTAGGACAGCTGGAAAGAACTGTCCTGTGTAATTTGGACAACTGTGAATCTATAAATGTGTGAAGAAATATTTTTGACGTATATAAGGCTTGTGAGCATGTTGTTGGTTACTTCTGGAAGAAGTACTTAATCCTTATTTTCTTTTAAATATTAATTCTTTTTGTCCTTGCATGTGCAATCCAAAGTGGATTGTTTGCTAATAAAAAACAGCTTCTATTCCTGTGTTTACATATGTGGCTGTTGTCATTCTCTTTTTAGTGTTCAACTTGCCTATTATTGTTCTGCTTTTATAATGTAAAATGACATAAATAACATAATGATAAAAGTCCCTGTATTGTGCTTACCCAAGTGGCATGTACTGTAGTGTATGCACTATTTTATGCAGTCTTCATGTATTGTCACTTATCCTTGAGAAAGAACCTCCTGTTCATTAGTGTACCTTATAAATTGCTAAAATACAAATCCAGACAATATATTCACTTTTTCAGTCCTCTAATTTTCATCTCCCTAATGGCCATATGCACAGGAGCAAACTTCTTCCCTAGCAGGAAAAATGCAGCAAAGATCAAGGAAGTAAAGAAGCTGTATAAAAACATTCTGAAGGTTTGTAAACTAGGGTATATTTTGGACCAGGGAGAAAAAAAATCATTTCTAAAGCCTACTGATTAAATATGTGGCTAAAAAAATTCTCTTGCAAGAGGCTGGAGGGGAAGAGGAAAACAAACAGTAACAACTGTCCCCTGCACAAATGGAACTGAGGAGACTGTTTAATATTCACAAATATGTTCTTATCAAATTAATAGCTTTAATTTAGATTTAAACATCTACTTTGAAGCTATGAAAGGAGGAACTATTGAGGATGAAATTTCTTTTAAATATTCCATAAAGGAGAGAAAAAAAAAGGGCCGTAGAAATGCATTTCACATGTCACTTTGATAGTGCAATGCATAGTGAAGGAAGAGAAATGGGGGGAAAAAATGTGCTGAAGGCAGTCAATGACTTAAATATTGCCATTGCTACCGAATTTATTTTCAAGCAGCTTCCTTTTCTCAGTCTGGCTTATCCTTGTGGTGAAGCCGTAGTTTTCTGTTTATAACTTCAGCCAGTTGTCATGGATATAGCTGTATAGCTGTTACAGTTAGAATCACTGCGGGATCTAATACAGACAAGAAACTGATTGGAAGCTAATAAACTTATCCAGAACAGTTTATGCTGGTAACTGACACAGAAAACAGGTTGTAATATGCAAACAATTTATGTATAAATCCATATTATTTTTTTAAATACCAAAAAATGTTTGAAAATGTAATTGTATTTGGTGCATTATTTCTCTTTAATTTTTTTTAAGATAAAATATATTTTAAAGATGGAATATATGTATACTTAGAGAAAACATGATTTGAGTTTTTATTTTCTGGGATTCTGTCACTAGCCCATTCAATAAATGTAACTGTTTACATTTTTTCATTTTTTTGATTTTTTTATTACTGAAAATAAAATATATGCTCTGGGCTTGCCAAGAATTACCAGATAAATATTTTTCAAGAATAGTTAGTCTGGTACCTCAGTTGTGCAAAGATTTGAGTGTTGAAATTGATTCTCCTGAAAACAGTAAGGACTACCATTGCTCACACCCTTTGCAGTTGGGGAAGAGTTGACACATGCAATTTTAAATAGCAGTTTCTAGTAAGACACCAGATGCCACTAGATGGGAGAAGAAATTTGGAAATGGGGAATATCTGGAATGGTTTAGAAAGCTATTACAATTGTCAGTATTTATTTTATCTGTGCTTTAGTCTTGCTTTAGTCTTTATTGTGCAGAAGCCAGTGAAGGGTTTCCAAGCTGTAATGTGTCCAACAATTGTTCCTCGTTTATATTTTCCATAAAATGCCTAAGGGCATTTTAAGTGTTTCAAATGAGGAATCTTTTTTTAAAAGAAGTGTATGTGCGTATAAATAATTACCAAGAATATGTTTTAAAATAATCTGAGAGACTGTAGTAAATGTTTTCTGAATACATTGTGGTTTTGTGGAAAGGAATTCTCAACTCATGGAAAAGTAGGTATATAAGGAATTACTGCCTTCTGGGACAGCTTCAACTTTCATAAGAAAGTCTTGCTCAGCACGTTTCTATTTTGAAGGCCTCTCTGACCCTGGCAGCATTGCCAGCATCGTATTTTCCCAAGGATGAAACATTCTTGCAAAATATAATAGAAGTGTTTTTATGTGGCTCTTGGTTCCATCTATATTTCATAGATGAAATTCTCCACATGGCTTTTTCATCTGTCTCCAAAAATTTATATGAACTTGTAGAACTTCTTGAGTTGTACAGGAACATGTCTAAGTATCACCCAGGAGTCTGAAGTACCTCAATAGCATGAGAGTCCTCAGGCATGACTGTGCTTCTTGAGTTCTTGAGTTGAAGTTTCTTGTGCGTGTGAGATTTGACCATCTAACCTGTTAATCACACCAGCTTTAGTTTTCAATACTGATAAATAGTGGATGCAGTTTTTCACACTTCCAATCATTTAGGCTGAAACTGCCTTTACAAACAAAACTGAACACTTCTAGCTATGAATATAGAAGAATAAGAATATGCGATCAATGGCAGTTTTCTGGGCTTCAAGTGAACTTTGTCTGTGACATGACTACTCTTGTGACATGACTATGTGGATTTTTTGGATTTTTTTTTTCCCCACTTACTGGGAAAAGTGGACATCATTTATACTAGTTATGTCATCTTTTATATTGTTTTAGATAACTCTACAGGTTTCCTTTGCATTTAGCCCACCTTCTCCATTTATATTTTCATATGAATGACTATGTAGGATCGCGCATAATATAGGTCAGATAAATGTGTGGGGCTTCTGTTTGCTTGTTTTTGTTTTTTTTCTGCTCTTGGTTTCTGTTAGTCTGAGAAGAAAGCTTAGTGTAAAGCAGGAGTGAAAGTGACTTGGATTGGAAGGCTGGGTAGAAATGGAATAGTGACTTAAGTTTTTTCTTGAGAGTTTCCTTGGAATGCCTTAATTATTTTATGCATTTTTCAGATTGTTTCTTGTCATAGAGTATGTAAATGGGGGAGATCTTATGTTTCACATGCAACGGCAAAGAAAGCTTCCCGAAGAACACGCAAGGTATTTTCTTATCACAGGAGAGCCGCTTCCTTTTGTTGTTGTTCTTAGTTTATGGCATATCTAACACTTTCAAAAATCTTTTCTACAAGAGGATATAAGTTGCAAAGAATAATAGAGAACTAGATCAACATTTTGTTCTTTTCATTCTATTTATTTTTTTATATAGAATGTAGAACTGTGGGATTTTTATAGAATAGGTAGTTTTTTTAAAAATCATTTGATAATGGGAGTAACTAATTGTTGCTGCTTTACTGTTTACTGCTTCAGATTCAGTTAGCACATTTGTAATGTTGAAAGTAACTATTATTTTGATCTTGTGTTGAATTAAATAGCATTAAGAGGAATAGGAAAAACTTTGGGAGGTTTAGCACTACAAAAAAAGTCTCATAGTTATTAAGCTGAAAATACAGTTTTTGCATGTTTACTTGAAATTCAGAAACAAATAATCAGTATATTATGCAGGTTTTGTTTTCTTCATTAGTGAAATAGAAAATTTATGGTTTATTTTAAGGAATGTTTTTACTGTATATGAATTCAATATCAGTTATGAATAAACATAACCTTTTGGTATTCTATTGATAGTAAATTTGGATGGAAATTGATATTTTAGGGTGTTTACGTTGTACAAACTTTTATGCAGTCTGTTAATAAGATTTTTTTTCTCCTGTGTAATTTCAGATTTTATGCTGCTGAAATTTGTATTGCTCTAAACTTTCTACATGAAAGAGGAATAATCTACAGAGATTTAAAACTAGACAACGTTCTTTTAGATGCAGAGGGTCATATCAAATTAACAGATTACGGCATGTGCAAGGTATGATTCTTTCCTAACGCTTTTATCTCTTTCTTTGTAATTCAGTGATGTGTGTCTCTGGTAATGCATGTTATTCAGATACTGCATCCAGCAATGCTGAAGTAAAACTTGGAATCACTATGCTTAGATTAATGGAGAATTTGGTTGGTGAATACCAATTTTACTCAGAATTTTACTTTTGAAAAACAGCTTAATTAAACTTTTTTATTGATTGTTGCAAGTCATCTGGGAGGACAAAATAAAATTATTCCAAGTCCAGTATCCAATACAGGCAGCCTGCTTTTATACTTGCAGTGGATTTTAGGATGCTAGAACCACTAGAGGTTCCTGGGTAGGTTGGTTTTGATTTCCTGGCCTAATGGCTAAGCTTTTATTTATCTTCCTATGTGACCTGAGTAAGAAAATGCAAGTTAGAAAATTGCTTAACTGCTTTTGTCTGTCTAGGAAGGATTAGGCCCTGGTGACACTACAAGCACTTTCTGTGGAACACCAAATTATATTGCACCAGAGATCCTCAGAGGGGAAGAATATGGTAAGCCAGACTAGACAATTTGACATTGTAGTTATAGTGAATCACAAATCAAAGTTCGTTATAGATGGTTTCACATGCGTTTATCCTTAACTTGCTTATTTTGTTCCATTACATATTGAGCAAATCGAGTGCATATTGTATAGTTTAGTTGTCCTATAGCACACGTTTCAGCTTCTCTTAAATCGTATTTGAGCAAAAATTAGCTTTTTCCTGAATAGGAAGTGCTAAATGATACTATGGCATAATCAAATAAATTCAGTTATGGCTCATACAGAAGTCAAAACTTCAATATTTTCACTGCTGTTATTTGAAAAATGGGTCTGCTCAATAGGTTGAACTGGGTAGAAGATGTTTCTTATGCAGCTTCTGAAAATCTGAAGTTTTTCAGCTTGAATATTCTTTTTTGAGCCTTTGAGTTTTAAATGAAGCACTGCTGTGTATTGGACACATTACTATTTTAGTGTGTGTTCTGAAAACTCTGAAGTTTGATCCAGTGATACAATAAGCCATGATGCCTGTAGCTTCAGTGGAAGTAGAAGATTGTGTGGAATTGGGTCATTAATCTTCACTTATTCATAAGTGAACACCTAAATTCAAGGGGTCTTGGCTGAAACTTGTTCCATAAATACTTCCAGGGTTCAGTGTGGACTGGTGGGCTCTTGGTGTGTTGATGTTTGAAATGATGGCGGGAAGGTCTCCGTTTGATATAATTACTGACAATCCAGACATGAATACTGAAGATTACCTCTTTCAAGGTATAGCCATTTTGATTATTTGGGGTGAATTATCATGAAGCTAAAATTTGTTTAGAAAATGTTAGTTCAGTAGTGGCTTTTATCACGTAACTCCTTTTGTATGCAAATTTTAGATATTTGCCACATCCTTCCATTGTTCAAATGGTAACTTAGATAAGCAGTACGGTATTTCATTTGAAATTATGTTGGATGTTCTAAAACATAAAATAATACTATTGTCTTTAAACCTGTAACAGTTATTCTTGAAAAGCCAATCCGGATTCCAAGGTTTCTTTCTGTCAAGGCCTCCCATGTCTTAAAAGGATTTTTAAACAAGGTAAATGATGTTCTCTTATTTTTAGAATCTAGGATCTGGAAGTCAGGGCTTTTTGTTGAAAGGAATATAAGTTAAGAAGTTAATCTGCTTACTATCAAGAAAACCTATAAAACCTTGGCATCCTGTCTGTTTAAAATAAATACTTAATTGCTAAATTAATGAGGAAAACTTAACAGTACAGAATTTGATGTAAAAAAGAAAGCCCACTTGCAGTTAATGATAATTGTAGACTTATGTTTATAAACTCTTTTCTGTTGCTAATTGTTCACTTAAGATGACTGAAATTAGTTGAACCACTGTCACTTATATTATACAGTACTATGTGGGGCCTAGACTTTATTTCGAGGAAGTGTGGCAAAATAACAAGCTTAAAATGAAATAACCAAAATGAACATGAAAAAATGAAATAATGAAATGAAATCTACTTCACTTCTTAAAAAGAAAGATAATCCCTTGATAGGCTTCATCTGTATATCTTGCCAGCAGTTTTTAGAGTGCTAGATGGCTAGAGTCAGGTAGATGGGCTTTGACAAAAAAAATGGAATCTTTCCTCACTAACTGATTAAAGAGCATGTCACATCACTTTTTCTGCAGGATCCCAAAGAAAGGCTTGGATGTCAGCCACAGACAGGATTTTCTGATATCAAGTCTCACACGTTTTTCCGCAGCATAGACTGGGATCTGGTAAAAATAATTACTTCTGTTTGTGTTCAAAAGAAACATATGCTTATAGTTTCTTAATTGTGTGTGTTTATACAAATATCTTGTTAAACAGAAAAAGGAGTATAAGAGTATTTCAATTCCAAGTATAAAAAAGGAGATTTCCTTCCTCCAGAGAGGATAATGTAATAGATAAAAGCATGATAAAATTCTGATTTTTTTTCCAAATTTTATGAGTGGTTGCAGCTTGTGGTTTGTTTTTCACATATATCGAATCTTACAAAACAGTTTAAGAAAAAGGAATCTCAAAGCTTTAATGGAACCCTTTATTTGTTGGTTTGTATTGGCAGCTGCTGCAAACTCATGTGCCTGTGTTCTGCTACTGTCTGATTAATCTGGGATATGTGCAAGGTGCCTGCAGCTGGAGCACATAGGACTTGGGCAGTGCAGGGTGGTTGCTTTGTATAGTCCTGTTTGAAAACACTTCAAACTCCTTTGAGAACAGTGAATCAGCAGAGGCAGCCAGTGGGAATGCCATTCTAGTACTTAATATTTTCTGTTGCTTAGAAACCTTTTTGCCTTGAAATAGTTGGGAGTTGGTTTAACACAACCAGCAGATTGGGTAAGGTATCATGGAACCAGTTTACATTCAAACATGGAAATATGTTGCAGCTCAGAGTAGTCTATTTGCAGTTCACATAAGAGACTGAATTTAGAAATTGCGCAGCTTCTAATCAGAAAGATTTTACAAGTATGCAGTAGGTTTTATTTAGATAAGTAGGATCATGCCCTTGAAAAGGGGAGGAGGAGAGATGCACCTTGAATAGCTTAAGCAGTATGATTATTTAAATTGTCTTCTGATTATTGCTTTCAGTTGAGGAGGATTCTACTGCAACTGGTATAAGGGAAGTTTTTGGCTTATGGAGTAGACTACTTGCATTTGAGTGGCTTTGCAGGTGAAAATAGTAAATTTCTGTCTTTTTAAAAGCTCCTTTTGGTAATAATTGTGCCTACTTCAGTGATCATCACACAAAATCATTATAGAAACTAGCCTAATTGCTACATCATTGATTGTTTTATGGATAAAATGTCAATTAAGTCAGCAATACTACTACTTACATTATACTTTTAACCTCATGTTGAACAAGGAAAATGCATGTCAATTATTTTTTTTTCCCCACTCCTAAGCCTTAGGAAGGATTACCAAAAGCAAGCATCATTGCCTGTAACAGCATGAGAGAGGTTCAAGGAAGAAAAGTGTGTAATTACTACTTTGCTTTGAGACACTGTTCAGACCTTCATCATTAATGTTGTTAAGAGAGCACAGGGCATTCTGTGTGGAGCCAGTGCTTTAAAATATTGCTGTTTTCAAAGCTTTTCATACAGGGAGTCCTTAACTTTTAGACATCCCTTTGTTTTATGTAGCACACTCAAGTCTGTGTTATATTCCATTATAACTAAAGGTACTGTAACACAACATGCTATACACGGACATCATGAAACTACACAGTTTTATTCAATTTTTCGTGTTCTTTTGAGACAGACCATTTCTTTGGCCTTGTATTTTCTATTTTTATAAAAAAAGCTATAATTTCAACTGATACTTTTTGGTCAATACTTTACTGTTTTAACTTTCATTATGGTTTTTTACCTCCTTAAGCATGTTGTTGATTTGTTTGCTGCTGGGATAGTTTACAACTCCTTATATCTTTGTAGTCATCAGTCTCTCTAAACTTAAAGATTTTTTTGATCACCACCTTTTAATTATTTCCTCAGTGCCAAGCATAGTGATATGTCCTAGCCTAGACCAGCTTTTCTACTCACTCTATTAATAGTCTTAAGTAAATAATCACTTTGGCCAGTGCTCTTTACCTATCACTTGCATTGTGTTTACTATTTATTTCAAGTTAGATTGGGGAGAGTGTAGGTTGTTGGCTTTTATTTTTTCATTTATTTTTGCCCTAAGTAATAAAGTGCATATCAAACATGCTAGGGTAGATTAATCACTCGTGTTCAGCAGTATCGTAGATATAGACTGTCAAAGGAGAAACCATTAAGTTTTTTCTGGTGTGTGAGGGACTGAACTGGAAATAGTGTGCACAATTCCTTTCTCATCTTAGAACATGGATTATCACAAGGTCTAGCTGTTTAGCTTGCTATTCTGCATGATATTTGATGACCTTCATGGCTTGCATAAGCTTACTATTGAATTTCTTGTACTGAGAACAGAGTATTAAATGTCACTTCTAGAGTAATACATTGTCTTATAGGGCCCAAGCATAAAAGGAGGGAAAATATGTCCATATTAAAATACTAGAATGCTCACCGCAGAAAAGTTAGTACTTCTGGTAAACTAACATAGATAATGTGTGGGCACAGACATCTAGGCAGGAAGCTTTAACCTCAGTTTCTTTTAGAAATATGTCTTTTTAATGTATCAATTGAAATTGCTCCTTGTAGTACAGAAAGTGAATAGAAGCCTAAGAATTTTTTTTAAGAAAACTTGAAGGTGTGGGGGGGGGAATGCACAACCTGCAGAACTACCATTTCTTTAAAACTGACCTCGTCTTACTGGGAACTGAATAGGAATTAATAGAAAGGTGAGTTTTGCTTTTGCGTGACCAGATATCAACAGCTGTTTCAGGAAGTTAAGAGTTAGAGCTGGTGCCAAATACTGTCCAGCATCTGTTATTTCAAAGGATGGTAAAACAGAGGGCCATCTCCTGCTTCCATAGTAAAAGGCATTTAGTTGTTGGCTAATAGCCTGGTTAATATAGTTTAGTTTCTTTATATTTGTCTAGTGAAATATTACTGTGAAACCAGAACTTAAGAAATTTCTCTCAATCTCCATACAAAATAAAACTATTAAAACAGTCTTATCACTTTGTTACTTAATGTTTTCACTGAGGATTTTTTGCATGAAAATTTTTGATTTTTTCCGTTAGTGTCAGTAGGTCTTTTCCAAAGGGAGTTTTGAATGTTGATTTTCTATCTGATATTTCTCTAGAGGAACGGTGACCTCCTGTGGCCAGCAAGGCTAATCCAAACTGTATATACTACGTAGGCCATAACAGATCAGAATAATGATCAAGTCTGGTAGCCTGTCTCTATCAATGCCAATACCAGAAGCTTCAGAGGAAGGTAAAAATGGTTCCAACTGCTCAGCCTACAATGTTTCTCATAGGGATAACTAACTTCCTTGCAATTCATGTAGTGGTCAATTTTATGCCCTGTAGCAGGGGTATTGATAGAATTTGTATAGATGTTTCGTTCAAAAATAAGGTCAGAAAACTAGGATCTCCTGTATTTTAACCACAGTTTTTAAGTATGAAATTCTGTGGTCATAAACTCCTTGCAATAAGATGGGAGGGAGGAGGGAGGCAATTAAAGTATACTTTGTGTGATTTAAAATCCAAAACAGTAATTCAGAGAAGGCAGGAAGAATTAATTAAACCAGAACTTCATTCTGAAATAACTAGGCAGTTTCTTCTAAAACAAACAGCATGCAGTGTTACATTTACAGATGCAAAGTTTTTAATAGTGGTTATGTAACACAAGGTAAAATTTTATCCTTGCTCTCCTCGTTATGACACTTATGACACCAATCAGTTTTGACTCTTTTCATCCATGTTTGCTTTTGTTAGGTTTGTGGAGCTCAAAGATGCTGTATTCTCTGTTTCCTGTGGGGAAAAAAGCATGGAGGTGGATAAGATAGAACCAACTTAGTTCTTTAGTGAGAGAAGATGGGAGGGATTGATCTTTTATCTGTTCTGTATCTCACAGGCAGTTGTGTGATCAGGGCACTTCTTGGCTGGCAGTCAGCAGTGAGGTGTTTCTGGACCAGCCTTATCCAAACCAAGAGTTCATAGAGAGACCCGAGTTTTGTGGGAGATGGATATGTGATCATGGGACGGGAGGGGCAGAAGATGCAAGATGTTGCGTATGAGATTAGTGTTTTGGTTAGTATTGCATAGGGCTGAGGCCAGAATCCAGAATGACTTATTTCTAAAGTATTAATTTCAGTTCAATAGGGGTCAGAATCCGAAGTCTTTACAGTGGCTTCTTGAAGGAAGTTGATTTCTCTTAAGCAGCTTCCAAATGACAGTATAATGCCAAGTAAACTTAGAACTTTAGAAGAAAAGAAAAAGCTGCTTGTAACTTTAATGTCAAATTTGGAGCAAGTTTTAGTCTATAGTGTTATAACATTTTTTATGCTTAGCAACTATGATGATTTATTCATTGAAGTAATAAGATTTCTTCATGGCCACTGTTAGTGTTTCATGCGTCTCATCATTTGTATGTAGATGTGATGACCATCTGTTAATTATGATCCTTTTCTTTGGTAATAGTTCCACTCTGGGTGCTTTTACCAGTTTCCTCACTAAGGTATACAGACTTTGTCGTTATTCCACTATTTCTAAGTAGTGAGGTATTAAAATGAATAAAGGTACAGATTACATTTTAGAAAGTGTTCCCATATGTAATTTTTCTCTAATAATTAATGCTGTCCTTTTTACCTTTATCACTGCATTTCTGAACTCTGTGTATTAATACATTTATATATACTTTATACAGTGTGTCTGTAACATACTGGCAGCCACGGACACTAGTACTTGATCAGTCATCTTTCTGTAAAACATGTAGACATTTGTGCTAAGTGACTGGATCTCTCTGAAATGCTTTGAATTTTAGCTGTACTAAAAGTATTTGAAACATTAGCTGTTCTGCTTGCTTATATCTAGTGTAGTTCAGTTCACATCAAGTTATTATTTAAATTCCTGTCTCTAATGTTAAGCAGTACTGGTCATCTTTTCTTGCCTTTTTCCAGAGTTAGTGCTTTGGAATAGATTGTCTGTAGAAAGGAAATGAGCAGTAGCTGTGACTTGATTGTTGCTCAGTGTGCTAATTATGTAGAATCACCAGTGTGAATGTCCTGCAAACAGGAATGGAGAGAGGCAGCCAACTTTTTAAATATTTTTTTTTCCCCACAACCAGTAGAAGGACACAGAAGGAATGTGTTGCCTTTGCTTCCTCCTCATCCTTTATAATGCAAAAGACAACTTAGGAAGTTTGATTACTGTTTATTTTAGGGTACAGTGTGAAATTTCAAGTCATGATCAAATATGAGCCGTGTGCAATAACTTCAGGAAAAACATGAGTACAAATCCAGTAGAGTAATTCACAGACAATACTTTGGAAGTTCAACTGATTCATTAAAATATAAGATGCTTTATTTTCTGTATTATAATAACTTGCAGGCTCAGTAATATGGTAGAGGTAGCACATGTAGACACCAGTAGAAGTATTTGTCATTTTTGGTAAAATGTGGTTCAGTTCACTGGTTTGGTGAACCTCTGAGTCAGTCGCATATATCAGAATACATGAATCAATTGCATGTATTTCTGTTAACTTCCAAAATGTAACTCACCTGATTTCCCACCTGCCACTGCTCCTGGAACTAGGACTGCTTGGAAGCAAGCTATCAGAGCGGAGTTCCTCCTGAGCCTTTTTGAATTGGGTAGAGATTCAAACAGATAGTCATGTTTGACTTAGCACCTTCTCTCTAGCTTGAGCTTGTGATAATAGCAATCTGATAACTGCGGACTAGCAGGGATTGGTCTTCATCAGAGAGAGAAAAACAGATGTGCTCAAGATGCTCTTAGTTGCAGCAGACATGGAAAGTAATGAGTGGAACATTATTTGAGTCAGAAAAAAATACTTATCTTTTATTGACTCAGATGTGGAAAATAAATGTTGGTTTCCAGCTCCCTTAGCAGAAAATAATTTATGTAAATAGATTCATAGTTGCATTTTAATTGAAGAGTAAGACTCTGGGCTTCTTCAGCTATTTCATGGTTTTGCATTACTTGGTTTTAGTGACTGCTCACCCCTGTGGCTAGTCACTGATGAGGGCATTTGTAAGTAATGCTACTCTTTTGTTCTGTGCTAGAATTACATTAGCAAATAAAATTAAGTCAGATTGAATTAATATAGACTGATTTACATGCAGTTTATTTTCTAAGAGGTCACCACATGAGGGGGACTTTGGAGAGGAGCTCATGAAATGATAAAAAAAAAAATTATGTAGTAGGGGAAAGTATCTTGAGTGTAAAATTTCTGGAATATGTGTTCAACTTTAAAACCTGACCAAGATTTATATAGCAACAATACTTTTCTTAATTGATATGGTGAGAGACTTGGGAAACTTTAAATAAAAAACATAGTGTAGAAAAAAGTTTCCCATTTTATTAAATCTCATTATTTTTTTCCAGTCCAAAAGACTTATATTTAAAATACAGCAGTAATGCAAACAGGCATCTGACTATATACTGTTTAATGTCATAATCTACTTGACTAAAATTTTATGGCAAATATTATTAAATATTTTTATTTCTTCATTGATATTAACCTTAGGAATAGTGAGTTGTATACATATGTAATCTAAAAACAGTGTATGTTTTTAGATTTAGTAAATATTCATTATTTTATTTGTTTTCTTCCCATTGTAATTCCTCTTAGCTGGAAAAGAAGCAGACAACCCCTCCGTTTCAGCCACAGATCACAGATGATTATGGTTTGGATAACTTTGATACACAGTTCACCAGCGAACCTGTGCAGCTAACCCCAGATGATGAGTATGCTTTTCTTTCAAATACAGTTGCATATCAAGAAATATTTACAAATTACAAAACTCTTTTCAGTTTTGTAAGAGGATAGTGTGTGCTCAGCATTAGATCATGGGATGAGACATTAGTGAATGATTTGTATGTTCAGAAGCTTTCCTCCATTTATGGTTCTTAGTGTTGCTTTACCTACTTCGCATACATAAATTTTTGTAAGGTATTTTGTTACTATTTTAAAAAGTACAGGAACATGGTAGTTCTAACTGGTAAATTTGTATTTCTCTTTATTTTTCAGAGATATAATAAAGCGAATAGATCAGTCAGAATTTGAAGGATTTGAATATATTAACCCCTCGCTGCTGTCAACAGAAGAAACAGTATGAAGGAATGTCACCTTCGGCGTGGACAATGTGAATGACCTTTTAAATTTATCCTTAACTACAGTATATGCATGCGAGGCTGGGAACTGTAAGATTTTGGATGGAGACCAATGATTTTTTTTAAAAATTGCTGCTGAAAGTCAAAGAGGAGACTAATGATTTTGGTGGGTGTCTTCCGCTACCTAAAGGTTTTTAATTTTGGGGCACTGACAAAACTGGCTACATTAATGAAGGAATTTACATTTTGTGCCTGTTTCATGAAGAATCAAAAACATTCATTGCATCCCCGAAGAAAACGAGATTCTGAATGACTTTGAGATCTTCACACTTTCTACAAATATTTGATGCAATGAGTTACCAATTGAAGAATATTAGAGTGTAACATCCTGAAGAATAAAATGTATTACGGTGGTGTTGAAGCTTATTTTTGATGCCTTTTTTTCACAAGTGGTACCTGTCTAAATGTCTCAGATATATTTAAAAGGAGTTGTGTTTTATTAGCAATCAAAACATAAATTTGGGTACAAGATTTAAGTGCCTAAATGGATAAAACTGCATTGAAGAATTATTACATATTTGGAACATTCTTAACCGGGTAAGTTCTGCTTATTAATATTAAGTAACCATTTGCATATGAAACATAAAGGACGCAGCTACAACATAATGTTCATTTGCATCTTTATAGCATTTGGAATGCAGTGTAACTCAGCAGTGTTAACTCCAAATTAGAATTTATGATATCAATTCCAGGATCTGTTTTAAATTCCAAAATTTACCAAAAGATATAGATTGAAAAAAAAACTTGCACAGAAAGGATTTCTGAAATACTTAAGCAGTGCCTACACCCACAATGTTTTTGTTGTATACTAGATTTTTTTAAAAGTATTTTTTATCAACAGTACAAATATTCAGAAATAGGGCAAAAGCATATTAGAGGATAGCCTTAACATTTAAATAGTATACCTAGAACATCTGTAACATAAAATACTTTCCTGATAAAGCACACCTCCTACTTACATTAAACTGTCTGCTTGAAAATACTCAGTGTATATTAATAACTGATCATCCTACATAAGAGAAAGGGATGTTTTGGTAAAATGTTTTGCATCAAAGTAGTAAGTATTTTAATGGAGAAAAAAATGAGAAGTTGTGTAAAGAGGAAGATAACCACTGAATCCATTCTCTTGGAAATTGGCAAGGTGGGGAGGAGAAGGGAGGGAGAGGGAATATTATATTGGAAAGGTGTAATAATTGATCAGCTTGGAAAAACTCATGTCACTACATTTGAGGACTAGTAAGTGTGCACTGCTATCTAAAATTCCAGATGCTTGTGAAGATTTACCTGCCTCTGCAGGTAACAGCAGCAGAGGCAGTATTTCTTTTTGCTAGGTTTCTGATTAACTATATTGTAAGATTTGTAGGCATATTAAAAAAAAAAAAGTGTGGGAAAGAAAAAATGAGAAACCCTGTGCCATGACATCTTACCTAATTTGGTGTAAAATGCAGGATATGCTGCAACATTCTCATTTTCTTTACATTAACATATGCTTTTCTCAGGGTACAGCATTGCATTAGGTGCTGAACATGACATCTTTTGGATTCGCATCCAAGTCATGAGGTGCTAGGATGAGACTGCCAAGACATTGTGTTTAACCATCGATTAACAACCTACATTTTTTATCTCCTTTTTAGCCACAATTGTGCAGATCTGTGGTTATTTAGTTCTATTAATCCCATTCAGATTTAAGTTTTGGGTTTCTCTCTGTTGGGCTGTAGCTTTTTATATAGAACAAGATGTGTTTTAACCAGCATTAAGTAATTTAACCAATAAGGAAATACTTGCCTCAAATGCCTGGACATTAGATACTTTGTTATCTAGTGAAGGAATTATTTGCTTTTTTAATTTTAATCCAAAAAAAAAAAATTAAACTTCAATTACTTATCTCCATCCCCCCTTTCCTGGCAATTATTTAATGTACACTGAATAACTTTTTTCAGTATTTAATCAAATCTCCTGGTTATGCAAGTAACTGATCAGTTAGCTCATGCATGGAAGTACAGAGATCACACTGTCCTTTGACAGCCTAAGGCATGGGTCTTAGAAATGGAAATAAGGAAGGCTAGATGGTTATTTTTCTTTAACCTTGTTTCTAGGTGGCCAGAACATCTTGTTTGGGAAGGGGAAACAAAGACACATTTGCAAAACAAGCATTTAAAAAAATACTTGATTTATTTAAAAATATAAAGCATTTACAATTTGCTGTGTTGCCAAATAGTTTCTGGTTACAAGTTTGGTTGCTCATGTGCAAGTGTATGAAAAATGTTCTGTTCATGATGAAGGGGAAATTTTTTATATGAAGTACTTGTTTTATAAATAAAGGAAGATGAAGGATGTAATTAAATGTGTGTTTGAAAAAAATCTTAATATATTACAAATGGATCTGGTAATGATATATAGTTGTCTTATTTGAAAATAGTAAATGAAAAATCTAGCTAATTTAATGATTGTAAAACAGTAAATATGTTCTTGTAGTTTTGTATAATTAATTAGTTGGGATCTTTGCTGAACAGTTTTACTTGTGCAGAAGATGGTATACTAATCCATAACAGTTAAGATCGTTTATATTCTTGCACAACTATTAAAGACTTTAATGAAAAAATTGACTGTTATCATTTATAAGTAAACTGAGTTGTGTCCAGGTTGTACTTTTAAATATACTGCATTTTAAGTGACAAAATTTTTATGGCATTCTTTGATACTGTATTCAATGCTTAGTCTGTGGATTTGGATCATACCTGATTTTAAATTGAAGGTATGAGTTTATTATGATAGAAAAAATATTCCAATACTGAAATATAGTCTATGAATTTGAATTATATTTTTTACTTTATGGGAAAGCAGTTATAAAAATAGCTCAAAGATGTGCAGCTGTCACATTCTTGCATATAGTCCTTTGTGAAAAGAAAATAATTTGAACTTTAAGGCTGTGACCTGAGACTTGATGTATTGCCTGAATAAGCCAACCTGTTTAGTAGGCTGGGAAGGATCTACTTTTCTTCCCTTCACTCTCTCCCTTCTACTTGTTCTTACCAAGCTATCACTAAAAGTCATTATTGACTGTGATGGAGAAAGATGCTTTTCTCAAATATATGCTTAAATGCTTAACTGTTACTATGCTTAATTGTCACTATTATGACTATTTTTATTTTCATTTTTAGAAGCATTGGTTTGGTTTTCACTCTTTAGGAAAGTTTTTAAGACAGGGATCTATTTCCTTAGCATGTTTTTGGTTTGAGAAAGGCTCATCCTGGGGCTTGTGACTTTGCTCTTCATTCCTTTGGATTTACCACACTACATCGTCTGCGCTTTCAGACAAGCATCTAGCGAGATGACCATCAATATCCAATTGCGACAGCCTGCAAATACAAAAAAAAAAAAAAAAAAAGTCAGCTCAGCTAAAAGCATCCAGATTACTTGTTGAACAGCTACCTGAGATGAACCTGTCCAGCCATAAGGATAGCTTTTAGCTGCCAAAAAAAAAAATTTAAAGTAGTTTTTAGTAGTTTTTAGATTATAATACGGATTTCACAGAAGTCTTTTCATGGTAAAGTATTTCAAACTGCTAACTTAAATATACCAGCAAGGTTTACTGGGGAACCCAAATTTATCTGTATTCTGAAGTGTTATGATTTATAATACTTCAGGCTGAATTAGAAGCAGGCAATTCTGGCATTTTAAAAGTGGCAATTTAAGACTCTGATTTTCATTGTTGTTTATGTGTAGAATGCAGCTAAAAGCATTTTGTTTTCCATATACTCTGAAGTTATTTAAAAAGACGCTTACGTTCCACTAAACTGCACCAGACATATTGGACAGCTGTCAAGAGCTAAAGCTCCTTCACTGTGATCTCCAGTCTTTCTATTGCAGCTCCCAGTTCCAGGCATGCTGACAAGAAGAGAGTTCCTTTCTGCAGGCATAGAGCTGGCCTCACCAAATGAAATGCTGCCTTGATGTGTTTGTACTTGGGACATGCTGCTGCTGTTTTCTTTTCTCTCTCTGCTGTTCTGTGCAGTCCCTTTGCAGGGCTGGGGAAAGCCAAGAGGTTTTGCAGAGCTTTGCGCTGAGGCCATGTGGTACGTAGAATACGTATGCTGACTGAGTTTACATGACTTGGGATTTGCATCCAGTTTTGAAATCTCTTTTGAGTTCTCCCCAACCACATTATTGGTGTGATCTGTAAAAGCTACGCAGCACGCTTTCTGTGCTGTGGAAGGTAAACTTTTTGGTTCATCTGCTTGGATGTAGCCTTCAAGTAAATGGTCAGTTTGGCTTTCTGTTAGCTGAGGGGAGCTAAGATCTTTCGGGTTTAGATGTTTTTCTTTGTGGAAAGGTGGAAATGATAGCCATTGAAATTCTTTTGTTCCAATTTTAAAGACTTCTGATTGTTGCAGGTTCTCTTCTTCTGAACTCTAAAATAGACACAAAATGTCTTCAGTACAAATGCAGTTCAGTCCACGTATCAAAAACAAAGCATAGTACAAATAACTGGGAAGGGCAAACTATTTAAAAAAAAAAAAGTATTTAGATCCATCTCCACTGTTTGTAAAGTAATTAGGAATTTTCTCGGGCAACTTACACATTATCTTTTCCTTTTACATTTCTAGAGTGATACAGGTGATTGAATAGAAATAGGATATCCTTATTATGCCCCACAAAGGCTAAGGAGGATGAAAATATAATATCAAGGTTGTTGATGTTTGCTCTTGATAGTCAAGATAAAAAAAAAAGTCTTCAGAGGACTGTTGTGGGTTTTTGTGTGTTGTGATACTGCCTAATGGAGCATTACATTTGTTTTAATTAACCTCTTATGTTTGTGTCTCACCTCTGTTACAGTTTGCTTTTTTCAGCGTTGCTTATCTAGCAGAAACTAGTGCTTACAAGCAGTCTTTATACCTATACTGGGTCAGAGAAATGTTATAAAGCACTAAATTTGCCTCCGTATGTGTGTGAGGGGAAAATCTAGCAAGTTGTTTTTATACTACCTGTTCTAAGCCCCACCACGGTGTGTAGTGACTAAATAGCAGAAACCCAAAATCCATTTAAAGGCTGTTCTGGATTGTTGCTCTTAATCTGAACTATGATGTTAAGAGTTATCAGTATTTTAACCATGACACAGTGCAGACAACACGTACTACCTTTCCAAAGAACTCTGGAAGGCTGGGCACTGTTTGCCAATTTGTGCATTTTAAACCTGGATTGACAGTTTCCACCAGTAACATCCATGTTTTTTCACCCTCGCTTATGTCTTCTTTTTCAAACCAGTAACATTTGTCAGTCACTGTCCTGTAAAGAGAGACACCATTATTTTGTGTGTGGGGGGTCAGGAATGAAGGAAGTATATCTAATAATTATTAGTTAATTACTCATTTTTATTTCTTGATTTACCTTTCCTATAGCCTTAGTGTGTAAAAATTCTTAATTTTAAGTTTTAAAAGCAAAACACTAGTGCACTGTCAACTGAGTCGATTTATCTCTCAGCCCTCCTCAGTAACAAAATGTTTGCAGTTCTTCCCTGTACTTTCTCATACAAGGAAATACTGTGTTTGAAAACGTGTATTTACTCCAGAGGAAGCCCTGAGAGATTTGAGCATACATAGTATAAAACCCCTGTTCTGGCTATTAGAGCTGAATAAAGCAACTTCCCAGTAAAGAGGGGATTGTGGATATGCGAAGGCTCTTTCTCGTGTTCATGAAATGCTGTTTCCACAGGACTTCGCGCTGCTGCAGCCCCGACCGCGCGTCTCTGCCGAGGATCCCCCCGCGCCTCACGCGGCAGCCGGCGGGAGGGCGGCCCCCCCGCAGGCGGAGGCGGGAAGCGCCCGCCGCGCGCTGCCCCTGCCGCCCGGGAGCCCTTTCCCCGCCGCGCCGGGACTCACTGCCGCCGCCCGGGGGGGTCCTGGCCCGCGCTCGGCTCCGGCGGCGCCTTCCTGGCCTTGAGGCGCAGCTTAGCGGCTCCTTCCTGCGACATGGAGGAGGACGCAGCCCCGCGCCTCCTCCCTCACGGGCGGCCCCGGCGCTCACCGCACTCCGCCCCCTTCTCGGGCGGGGCTCCCTGGCGAGGTGGGGGGCGGCCTCGGCTCCTGCCGCCGCGGGGCGCCTGGGGCCGGTTGGAACCGGCTCGAGCCGGTTCTTCCCGCCCTCGCGTCGCCAGCCCGCAGTGCTGAGGCGCGCGGTGCCGAGGGGAGGCTGCGCCTCGCGCTCTCCCGCACAGCAGGGGCGAGATGTCGCCGTTGTCTGACGGAAAAGCTGCTGCTTTGAAAACTCTGCTGCTCCCTGTGCCTCTGCTACTGCACGGAACCTGACGTGCAGCTGCCTGGGGGCTCGTCCTGCTCAAAAGTCAATTTTAGAGCGTTAATTGTAGTCTAAACTTGATGAAATTTACTATACCTACTGGGTTTTTAGTATTTGAGGGGCTTGTATGCAGAGTAAATCCTTATGGTGTTTTTTTTCTCTGTGTGGTCACTGTTCTGTGTTTTTGGGGCAGAATCAATAAATTGGGGTGTTCTGTATGTCCTTAAAAACATTGCTTGGTACTGGAAGCAGGTATGTGAAAATGAGGCTTTAAACTGGATGAAGTGGCGGTGGCCTCAGCTGTCAAAGATCTGTTACTGCGGTAAATGAATTTTTCTGTGAGGCCATAGAGGTGTGGAGAGATGTATTATAGTAACATACATTAAAAAGGGGTTAATTATTTTAATTTTGTGTAAGAGTGAGGGTAAAAATATTGAAAAATGTGTTTAATTATTAAATTATTTAGTTATTAACTGCAACCTCCAAAAAAGATAAACTAAAAACCCATTAGAGCATTGTAGACTAAAAGGGAATGAAATTCAGAAAGATGATAGCGAATCAAAGCCTAACATTTTCCATTATTTGTTACAGCTGTCATTGTACCCAAGAGAGAGGCACTGGCTCAGTGTCCTGTTTTGTGTTTGTTTATTTATTTATTTGCTTTTGTTGCCATTCAGAAGGCACCTCACAATGAGATAAGATGAGATCCCAGGAAATAGCTGCTTCTTTCCCCCTGCATGCAGGAGGGGCAGTCTCCCAGATCTTCCAGGCAGAACCAGGTGAGCTGAATAGAGGCAGGAGATGGACCTAAGTGAAGAATTTAGGCCAGGTGTGGGAAGAAAGGTGATGGCAGCAGACATAGGGCAAAGAATAGCAAAAATAAAGCAAAAAATTAGATTGAAAGGGGAAATCAACTGATCAAGGGTTTGAAAATTAGATGATAGAGGAAAAGTTGAGGTATGATTTCATAATTACTATTGCCAAATAAAAACTTCAGCAGAAGTATTTTGATTTTTACCTGCTTCTAATATTTGTCCTCTTTGACTGTGCTGTGGGTTAAACGCTGTTGATAATCACCACTTGATGGCAGCAAACAACATAAAAATCTTGTGTAAAATGTGAGTGGTTGGTAGAGTTCTTTGAGGTAGTCTCCACAGGAGTCTGTGTTGCTTTTGGTTTTTCTTTTATCCTGTAATATTTGTGTTAATATTTTATGTGCTTTAAGGCTCCCTAGCTACTGCTTTGACAGTCCTCTGCACCTGAACCATGCTTTGTACTAAAATGTATTTTGTTAGCTATGACTTCTCCAGAAACAAGCCAAATGTCCAATTTTGTGCTGAAGGTGTTGTGTGGTACTATGAGTCATGTCTTATATTATTTGTAAAAGCTTTAGTATGGGTGAATATTTAAAAAGAGAAAAATCAGCTATTGTACAGTAAGTGCCAAAAATGAAAGAACATAATAAGGACTGTTATTACTTCAGCTGCTAATTGTGAAAACAAAACACCTCCCTTCTATATTAACCATAACTGTGGGTCTTTTTGTCCATATGTAACTGAAATCTACTTACAAACTTATTTTATTCCTGATTTAACTGAAAGCTTGGTGTTATATATATATGTGTATTTATTTTTTTTGCTATTTGTTTAGTGTATTTCTGTTATAAACTGTGCAGGAAGACATATCTGTGAATGTTTGGTTTTTTGTTTTTATCCATAATATGAAACTAGCTTTCTAGAAATCTTATTGTATAGAATAATGAATATGATCTGTTGAGTAGATTGCATTTTTGCTTCTGCCCCTTTGGACAAGGTCATTTCTATAATTTCTTCCACTAAAATGGAAATCCGGTCACTTTTCCACTTGACTCTAGATCTTACTTAATAATTATAATGTTTTGTGATCTTAGAAAAATTATTACTGAAATGCAAAGAATAATCATTTTCATCGTCATCATTCTCAGTTGTATCTGAGCCAGTGGCCAAATGATTTGAGCTTTTGGAATGATTCTTCAGATTATCTTTAGGGGTTTCCTTGCAAATGGAGTGTCGGTGTGGATGGTTATCTATTCTCTGCAGAGTTTCATCAAGCTGCATATTGTTAATCTTTACTTATGTAGTCCCTAATCCCTTCTGCAAATTAAGCCTTGGTTTTAACTTTTGCCCCTAGGAAGAAGGAGCTACTATAACAGATTTTAAAGTTTTAACAATTCTGTAATCACGAAAGCCTATAAATTGTATGCCAAACAACCCAAGTGATCTTTTCCTGGGCTGAAGGAAAGAGGAGGGTGTGAAACGCAGGTGCCAGCATTTGCTGGGGAAGAACTGGTACATTATCAACTAATCCGCCTTCTGCTATTTCTGATTTCCTACCCAACAGCTGCAGTATTGAATGAGAGCTGCTGCATTTGGAAAGAATTAGAAAGCCTGAAGTAATGGAGGAGTCTCTATTTAAGATACAACAGCTCACAGAGAGGGAGGAGAACTTTGCTGTCAGTGTAGGATTTAGTGTTGGTTATTTTATAGCCTGGAAAAATGGTCATTTTTTCAGCTGTTCTTACAAAATAATCAATGAAGAAAAAATACCATAGTTTGTACTAGGTTTTCTTCTGGGACAGATATAATTGCATGCATGAACTATGCATTTTTAATGTACCATTTTGAGGCTGAAGCATATGCAATTTTTATTAAAACAAATTTATTGCTATTGGTGCTCCTAAAGTATCTCTGATTCTGTAGTATGTAGTGATAACTTTTATATCAGGTAGAAATTTTTAGAATAAGTTAATGCTTTGGTAGAAAAATATGTATATAGAACAGAACATCAGTGAAAGCTTCTGTAGCAAATGAACTTGCCAGTGTGTCTCATGGTAGCAAATGCAGCTTTAGAAGGAACAGCTCAGTCCCAATGGCCAATTCAGTAGAGCACTGATCACTATCTGTTGTAGAGTGGAAAATATGATTCTGTTCATCATGAATTACACTTCAAGCTAAAAAAACTAGGAAATCTGTGTAAGATTTACTTCAGCACAGTCAGGAGAATAAAGATGACACACAATTTCAATGCGAGAAATGCAAACTTAGTGCTGTTTCCAGAGGAAGTTGGTTGAGTGGAAGCACTTCTGTTGGTGCTCCCAAATTTTGGTGGTAGGTGACACAGTCTTTTCAATGAGAAGTCATTGGCTTTGAAACCTGCTTTCCCTGGTAGCTTACCAGAGCCTTAATTTGTTAATGTGCAGAGCCCGGTGTACAACCTGTATTTTCAATTCAGCTTTCCCTTTTCAAGTAGAAGACCAGATCAGCACCCACGTGGCTGTCTATACAGAATCAAGCCTGCTGACATTTATATGACAAGATGGGAAGACCTAAAAAGAGGACTGGGGAGACTGGCATGGCATTTGTGGGCACCAGGTTGCCAAGGAGGCATATTGTATTGAAACAGTTGCCTGGGAAACATTTAAAAATACATTGAGTGAAAAAGCATATGTGATGTGCCCACAAGTGTTCTGTGTGAATGAAATGCCATGGCTGATGATGGCACAAAGAGACTGTTACTATTACACGAAAAAATGCTGTGAGTGACGTGGATTTCCTTTTTTTTAATGAAATCCTTACCTCTTTCCATACCCTGTTTGTAGGAGGTGTGCAGAAGGAAGATTGTTTTGCTCTCTGCTGAAGAATTAAAGTAAATATAGAGAAAATGGTACATGCAGTCATCATTATCATCAGCGACCGGAGATGGTAAGAGTAACTTCACTTTATTTACACAACCTAAACCACATCAATAAGAAGTCCACACAATTTCCCTCTGAAATAATACAGCACTTATATAATTGCTTACATTCATATAAAGATTAAGTAGTTCTCTGAATTCATTTTAGTTTTCATCTGTTCCATTTGGATGAAGACTTTGGTTGGAGACTGACATCTTTGCCTCATTTTGACAGAAATTACATGTGTAAGTATAGCACAGAATGCAACAAACTTACGATGAAAGCATTTTGAAGATTTATATTAAAGTCTCTGATTTACCTAATTTAATGTTTAGGGAACAGAAGCAGAGGGAGATAGGGAGGAATTATCAGAAGGTACTTAAAGTGTTCACTTCTTCCTCAAATCAGACCAGATCTTCAATTCAGAATTGGTACTGGCATAAAAGGATTAAGTGTCACTAAATACAACACAAACAGTTATATCCATTCTCAAAAAGGCTGAAAATACGCTATCTCCCTTACTCTTCCTATGTATTTTTGTTTTTCATATGCAGTCTACTTCTGTCCTTCATTAGTCTTTACCTTGATAAATAAAAGCTAGGACTGATTTAGAACTGACATGAAAATACAGTGGACCCATAGTTTCACTTTTCCAGGTGTTTACTTAATTTTATCAGGCACAGGCTGACCTGAATATGATTTGTTTACTTGGCGTTATACCTATTCAACTGAAAGTATCCTGTGACACTGTCAATGTGAAAGGTCATTAGGCTTAGAATCTATCTCATTAGGACTGAGACACCTAGTTAGAGACACCTGGTGGATGTCTGCATTCCTCTCCTGTCAGTGTGTACCTCCCAACATCTATAAGCCAAAACAATCTAGATTATTCCTTGTCACTTACAGACAGTACTGCTATCAAACTACAGCCTTATGCTACCCTTCCTTTCATGAGTGACTTCAAAATTATGCTAATTTTGGAGTGTTTTTCCCCAGCTGACCTCTGGAAAATACTCTGTAAGAGGATGTGTAATATATGAAACAAAATGTTATGCTGGTTTAGGACAGGAAGTCTGCTTAGTTAGCAGAATAATACCTATTCTTATAACATGGACTGATGCTGGTCTTTCATTATTGATTTTGTTATTTAAAAAAAGTAATTAAGAAATATATTTCTGGAAGGTCCTTGTCTAATATCTTCTGTCTTCCATAGTACTGATGAACAGTAGTGCAAATAAACAAAGGCTCTGTAGTCTCGAAAGACATGCTCTGGCTTTAGTATCACACTTTTAATAGCAAACATGCAAACATTCACCTAGTTTACCATATGCATTCTTTTATCTTTACTGTTCTCTGTGCATGTTAGGAGATTTATATCTATCCATAATGTATTTCATGTGTGTTAGTTATAAATACTATGCTCATAAATCAGCCTGGACTATCCTACCCCAAGAATGGAGACAACTTACAATAGGTCTGTCTGCTTCAGATTGTGAGACTGTACTACTTCTCATCTGTTTTTCCACTTTCTTGGCTCTGCTAGTGGCATGCTGCCAGTCTCCTGTCTCACATTAACATGGATATTATATATACTGAATTTTAAGTGTTTTTTCTTTCAAGACTAGGAGAATGTAATGGAGCATTCATCTGGCATCATGGCATTCTTATGGGATGCAGAGTGGCCTCCAGGCAAAGTCAGCACAATGGGTTTCTGCTTCAGTCCTCTAGGCATGAGGAGTTTTACTCTGTGCATTGAGGTAGCTCTTAGATCAGGTTGGGGACCCATTATGTCATAGACTGCATGCATACATACATAATGTGTAATGAAAAACTGATTCTTTTCCTTTTCACCCAAATCTCTAAATCAAATACCACCAGTCTGTAACATAATTCCAGAATTCCAGCTTTCTCATTGCAGTTCTAGAACCAGGTTCTTCTGTGTTCATACCTCTCGACCTTACTTTTTTCATATGGAATTGAAAGCTTGCTGTACTTGCTTCATAAGATGTTTTTGGAGAGTTAATGTTGATAAAGGGTATGAGGAAGGACATGTCTCTGCCGTGGAAGTATGTACCAAACTGCCCAAAACTCTACAGAATTTTTACTCACGAGTTGTCAGAGTTTCATCTAGATTCCTCTCTGCTCTTTTGTTGAAGAGCTTGTCTGCTTGGCAGGAATTGCAAATAGTTGTGCAGTGCTACTGCTAAATTATTACCCCTTCTATGGCTTTTAACGACCTTGTGCTTTTAAAATTCCTGCACTTGCATGAAATGAGGCTCCATTATAGTGTCTAAAGCAATCAATATTGAGTAAGCTTCTAGTATTTTAATTGGCTTGTTTCTAGAAGTCTGAAATAGACTGAGCTGCATGTCTAAACTAACAAGCTCATGTCCTACCAAAAATATTCCATAAAAAGTATATTTCTTCATGGTGCATTGCAGCTGAAAACACCACATTGTCTATAATTAGTACACATACATACTTGTGTCTGTACTTGCACTCTTTATTTATATATATTTAAGTTTCTAGGTATCTGATATTTGGAGGCAATGTTAAGCCAGTGTCTTTTGGTGCTTATTCTTGTGTAATAGATATATAATTAATACATATCATACAGTACACAACAAAACTATAATCCTGCTCAGATAATGTTACCCAGAACAGTCAGTGACCCACAGCACATGATAAATTTCAAGAGATCTGGAAAAGAGAATAGCATCATCACCTGTGGGAAACAAAAATTAGAAAGAAACGAGGAGGGGAAATTTGGTGCTTATTTTTAGATTCTGTGGGTGTGTATTATGTTCAGCTCTCTATTAATTTCTGCAGAACATCGTATCAACATGTGATTAATTTTTTCTGTTAATATCATAATTTATAGCTAAGACTAAGATGATCACTTACAATCCCTGAAGAATCAATATACCCATGTGTACAAAGATAAGGTAGGTACTCAAAATTACTACGGACTGTGTAGAATGTCTGAATCAGAGTAAGCTAGCTAGCTGAGAAACCAGAAACCTTACACATATATCTACACTTCCTGATTTCAGCAAAATATGCCTAAGACTTTGGGTCAGGCTTCCATGTAGCTGAGGATACTCTGTTTTTGGTAATAATGTGAGTTACTTTAAAGCAGACTCAGAATCTGTTTACACACACCTGTTTTCACACTTGCTGCTGTATGCAACATTGTCTCCACTTACCATAAGAATACAGACTCGTAAGTTTCATTGAAAAGGTCCTGGTAGTTGATCGGACTTTATATCTCAGTGTGTTTAAAATAAGTATTTTGTCACATTCAGAAAGCAGAAACTTCATTGATTTGCGTTCTAGCACTAGGCTTTGTATTGTCAAGTGCTGTCATTTGGCTAGTTGCCTTCTTTCTGTGCCTTATTTACAGAGAGGAGGAGATGAAATTGGAATGTTCCTGTAATAGTTCTCACCAGTTACGGATTGGATATGTTACAGAAAGAACAGGAGAATTAATGAATAATAGCCTCACCATGTGTGCTACATAGAATCTTCTTTAGAGCCTTTGGTTGCAGTATAGGACGGGGAACACAGAGCTAAAATTTCCCTGCTGCACAGTGCATACTGTGGGAGGAAGGAAAGAAGATAGTATCTTATCAAAGAATCTTCTTGTTTTCTTTATAAATAACTAAGGAGCAGCTTTATCATCTCCCTTGCTCACTATTAAGCAAAGAACCTCTGAGAGGACAATAATTGATAGGTCTACCACAATTCTCTAAGACTGCATAGAACATATTTACTGTCTTAAGCAGCAACAAAAAACTAATACTATATTACAGCCAGATGCTTCTAGCTGGTCATTTGTGCTGTCTGTTAAACTGATGAGGATTTTTGTTTTGAATAACCTACTGTTGCTGGTCCTGAAACTGACCTTTTGAGTCATTGTATCTCTTCATCACCCCCACACTTTGCAAGCTCACCAGTGGAGGAAGTGCTTACTAGCACTGCTGTGCCTTACACAATAAAGACTAGATCTTATTTGGCAAAGCTAAATGCTATTGTCATTACAAAAATGATAAAGCTTATACTAAGAGTTTTCTAAATAAGAACCAAGCGATGACAGACATTAAAGCTATTTTGGTAGCTTATAATATAAATAAAGTTTCAGCCTGCCACAGAAAACATACCATTAGAATTTTTTAATTACCTTCTTAGAGCAGGTATATGAAAAGAAATGCATGAGTGGTTGGTTTTTTTTTTCCCTCCCTTGGAAAATGCTGCAGAGGGTAGTTGATCTTAGACTCTCATATTATAAAATAAAGCCATGAGAATTCAACATAATGCTAGGCAGAATAATCTGTGTCTCCCAGTGTTTATTAGGTTATTTATTCAGTTTTATTGTGCAGCAGCATACTCAGAAAAATGTGAGGGCCAGGAATGTTCAATTAAGTTTTGTTTTGAATCTGCCCATTGAGAGCAAAATTCTAGAGAGGAAAAAAAAGTAATTTGGATTGCAAAATATCAGAATCATATTGATATAATTATCCTTAGAAGCAGACACTGTAGGAAATAAGATAAATTATTCCAAAATTCATGGAATAAAACCACTATTAAAACATTAGACGAATCATACAATCAGTGAACGAAATGTGTAAAAATAACACTTTTTAAATGAATATGTTATCAGGAAAACTTTCCAGAAGAACCAGCTTTATTTTGTGTGTGTGTTTTTTTTTTTTTTTTTTTTAAAGTCACATTCCAACTTTAAAGAGACAGTGCTTCCAAATAACTTACAAATTTAGAATGTACTGTCTCTCCCTAATAACTGGGAGGGAGGTGAGAGGGAAGATTTAAGGAATTCATTTATTTTTTCCCAGTATATGCCTATTATTTATATTTTTCTGTGTGGATGATAAAAGTAGATGAGGCAGTTTCACAATTGTTTCTATTTGATGTCCTTTTGTGACTCCCATGCACTTCCAGAATTGCTGATAGTGGAAAAATAATAATAATCACTGTGGGGATCAGAGAATCCAGCATATTTTGTTATGTTTTAATATGTATGTCAGTAATCTTTTCGCTACCAGAGCTTTTGTAAGCTTGCTTTTGGGTGAGGACTGTTGTGCTCGGTGTCCTGCTAATGAAATGAGAAATGTTAATTGTTGTTAAAATCCACTGTGTGCTATCAGCAACTTAATGGTTGTTGTTTATGTGGTTATTTTTAAGTGACCCATGAATAAACGGTTACATGGTCTCATATGTGTTCTGGTCTAAATGAGAAATGAAGTTGGTCTTAACTGGTTTCCTTAGTAGCTCTCAGTTTTCATAGAGAACCTAGGCTGGTTAGTCCTGGTTGTAGATTCCTTTGAGTTTTGCCAGTAGTTCTTGGAAGGTTCTTCAAGTATTGTTAATTGAAATACACTACTCAAATATGGTGAAAGTGAAGTTCTCCTCTTGCTGATAGTACTAAACCTGCTGTGAAGGCAGTGGACCTTGGTTTTCCAGGGCTGTGGTCTTTTGCCTTTGCTAACTGTCGTTTAGTTTTTCCTGTGTAGAAATGGAAAAAGAGAAAAGATAATCCAGTGTGTGGTTTTCTAAATACAGGTAACATATAAATGGGAAATAGTTTCCAAGCAAAGAACAATAGAACAATGCACTACCTGGTAGTGGGTGGCATAAAGAGACTGTTTTTTCCATTTTTTTTTAATGCATTTGATTTTAGGTTGATTTCATCTGGTGTTGGAATTGAAAGTTTGACTGTGAAACTTCCTGTTCGAAGCTGTGGCTTAAGTGAGTTGCTGGATGAATGTGTATTGCCATTCTTGTATCCTCTCCCTTGCATAATGAACCGTGATTCTGATGAATTTTTATCTCATGCGTGGGCTTGATGAGGCAGCGCATTCACGACCAGTTAAAAGCACAGGAAGCAGGCACTTCTGTCCAGACCTTCTATATGTCTTTTGGTAAAATTACTCAGTTTCTCTCTTTCCTCTCAAGTGCACTTGCCAGGGGGTTATACCTGGTTATTCTACCAGGTGCTTCCTTGCAAAGCTGGTAAACAACCTCAGTTCATAAGAAAAAATACTCTCCTTTCCCTGTGTCAAATAATATAAACTTGAGGTCAGAGCATTTCCTCTTGATGAAAATGTGCTGTTTTTATCATAGCAACTTTTTCTAATTTTTCTTGAAGGAAAGGAAGAGGAAAGAATCTTTGCATAAAATAAAAAGTAAATCCAAAATGAATCCTTTGTGTACTTGAGCGTGTTCTTGGTTTCAAAGTTCTTACACACTGAAAGCTTTATCCAGAAAAGTAACTGATCATATCTGCTTACCTCCAATCCCTTGGAGTCGGTTGATCACCAATCTTCACCAATATCATACTTCTAAAGACTGACCACTCCCTTTGAGAATGCGTGTAAGCACCCAGTATTTGCAGACGCTGTATTTCATGACTGGCTGTGTTTTTGATTTATCAGCTGTGCTGTTTATCTCAGATTTGTGTTCTTTTTTCAGAAGATGACCTCCCTTGCTCAAAGACCACAGCTAATTTGGTCTTGTATTTCCCTCCCTGCCCATTTTTTCTGGCATACTAATAGCAATTTTAACTGGTTGTTAACTTACTCTACAGTTGTCACTGAGTCTATCCAAGTTAAATATTACACATGGAAATTAGAACATGCTTGGCACTGTCTTTAGCTGGAGGTGCAATCTGCACACTAGGAGATGATGGTCACTACCAAATGTCAGCTTTGGAGAGATTCAGCAGATGGGAATAAGCAAGTGAAATCTAGAGCAGCCCTAACCTCTATACTCCTTTTTTGGGTTCATCAACACCTTTATCTCCTGCAAAATTATTTCAAAGGATACTTTTTAATCTATACATTTGGTGATTTGACTTAATTGTTCTGCAAATTAATTCCATTTGCAATTCAATTGGATTTTTTTTCTAATACACAGAATATTTATGCCAGATTCCTTTTCCTACCTTTACCCTTCAAAAATAACATACTATAGCAACTCTCTGTCTAGCTAGCAGAAACATGCAGCTGTGGCAAAGTGTTATATGCCCATGCCACCCATGACCCGCATTTTGCTACAGGTAAACCATTAAGTAACTTGAGATGTACAGTGAATGGCCCCTACTCCATGTCTTCTGTTTAATTGGTAAATGCAATCAGTGAAGTTGTTATAGGTATCATAGTCCTTTTGTGTGAACTTCATGCTATGATCATCTTGTCTTTTTATCCCTGGTACTGTCATACAGCTGATTTATATCAAAACATGTATGAGGAGACTCACTCTTACACACTGTTGTAATCATTCTTATACAGTGATTACAGAAGCATCCTTCCAGGTTTATGCTGCTGTAAGGCAAAACCAAGCCTTTGGAGTCTGAAGAGTTACAGTGATTTTACCCAAGAGTAAAGAAGCAGCTATTTTCTCTAGTCTGGACAGTGCTTTTTTTTTTTTTTTTTTTTTTTTTTTGCTTATGCAGAATATTGTGACTCTTTTATACTCCCCACTATGGAAAAGAGGGAGTGTGTTAATACCTAGTGCTTTTGCAAAGTATGCAAAGAAATTAAGAACTTAAGGTAGAAGAACTCTAAAAAGAGAAATCTATGGAGAAAATAAGAGGTGACATGAGAGCAGGAAGGAAAGGGGAAGGTTATGTCATTGGAGACTGGAATTCAGTGTTTTGATCAAACTCCATGGATACAGGAAGGAGCTGAGTGGGTAAAAATAGCTAAATGAATATGGCATGAGTTCCAAGAATTCAGCTCTCTGAAAAAAAAGAAATATATGTTCTTACTTAAAAAGAGACAGAAAAAGTTATGCATTGTTATGAACTTAATAGAATGGAGAAAAGAAGAAAAATTCTGCTGACTGTGATTTCTGTTTTCTCCAACCAAAACATTAAATTTTGTGCTATTATACACATTTCATCCAAATGCTAAGTGGCTTGGTTCCCAAGACAGAATACTTTTTTAGCAAAATCTTCTCATCGGGATATCTTGGATACTGTTCAGATTAGGGTTATTTTTCTGGTCTGAGCACATGTGCGCATCTATGCTTACAGACACACAGATTTACTCACGCAAGCCCTGCTGATCATGGTGTGAGAAAAATAATTTTTAGAATGGAAGTTTACTTCTCAGGTTTTAACTTGCCCAAAGCCAGCAAGCAGTTAGATCAAAGTCTCCATTCTTTTTGCACTGAATTGTATGTACTAGCGCCCCTCCCATCCAGGCTCACATCACATCCATAAAACAGAAAGCTCTTGCAAGAAGAAAAAGAAAATCAAGCAATTTACTTGCTTAGATTTTTTTTGTTAATGTCAGAACAGATGGTAACACATCACCATGGAAGTTTTATAAAAATTTCCATTTTCTAACATTGAGTACAGGCCTTAAATTTTTCCCTAGTGAAAATGTGGAGCGTGAGTCATTAAACATGCTATGCGCTATCTGCATGGAATTTTCACTTACTTTATTCAGAAAAGTCAGCCATTCTATTACACTAACTACTTTTCCCCCTCCCCAACTGGGCAAAGGGCCCATTCCATCATCTCGGACCCAGCAGTATGAACAAGGAAGGTATAGTCCAGGGAGGGGATGTGATGCGCAGACACAGGGAAACACATTTGCTTTGCAGTCCAAAGAGCAGGAGTCAATTTCTAAAGCCTAAACAATTGTCAAAAGAAGTAGTTTGAGTTATGAGTTCTCCAGTCCAATCTGAATTCACTAATTGAAAAGTTATGTCGTAGTTGTATGAGCAAGTGGTAACAGCGCCTACGAAATGTTCAGCATGTACTGCATGCTGGCCCTAAATTATCTTTTTTGAGATAGTATAAATTTAACCTTTGTTTGGACTCCATGTGGAATTTGGCACTGACTGTAGTGGGAGCAAATAAGGCCCAGGACAGTGACTGCAATTTTTTGCATGTCGGCTGAGTAGACTGTGAATAGCTACAGGAGTTTGTATTAGTGAAGTTACAGAATTTTGCTGGGAGAGATATAAAGGGATTTTTTTAATTGAGGTATCAAGGCATTTGGAAAATTATTTGGTTCTCCTCAGAGCCCTGCCTGCATCCTGTGATGCCAACTGCTTAAGCTGAAGCATCTTCCTGAGCAGTACAATGCTCATAAGTTGTATTTGTTCATTTTTGCTGTGTTGGTCTTGGTAACACGCGTAGATCAAAGTTACCATGGAGAAATAAAACCTGCGTCTGAAATTTGTAGTTTGTGCTTAAGTATGAAGCATCTCAAAGTGGTATCTAAACCCAGCTTAAAGTGGAAAGGTGAAAGAAGTATGAGATGTGTTGCCTCAGTAATATTAAATGAATTAGAAATGCAGAAAGGTGGATGAATGCATGGATGGACAGATACATCATCTTCCAAGGCTTCTGTCATTCAGGGGAAAGTTAGTGAATTATTCCCAGCCTGTCTAATACTGAGTGACACCTAGAAGAGGGGTGAATGATATCTTGTTGGATGGCAAGAATAATATAGAACACAATTTCCCCTGAAGAAATAACTCACATACCTTGTATAATGCATGAGCTCATTTTCCCTGGGTTTGCCAGAAACAATAAAAGTTAGAAAATACCCCAATAATTAAAATAAAGTGTTACCCAGATTTATGGTGAGAAATGTGAAATGTCAGGCAATTGAGTGCAGCTCCACACTCACAAATAAGCTTCACATTCATTAGAACAGGTTGCATTCATTACCAGGAACAGTGTGGGTCCAGTGCTAGTCCCAGGAGGCAGTGAATGGTTTCTCCTGCTCAGAGAGAGAAAGCAGAGGGGAAGGAAAGGTGCCAGCTGGCAGAGTAGCTGATGCATCTTGGGTCGGAGCACTAATGCTGCACTATGCACAGGCTGTTATGAACACAACCGTGGTCATTTCTTCAAGATGGATTTTGGATTACATAGTGGACAATAGGAATAAGGGAGCAAATGTGGTTCTTGCGCTGTCGCATGCACAAATGAAATCTAAAAGCGTGTGAAAGGGAGAAGCTGAAAGAGGGGAGTCTAAGCAAGGCCAGCTTTTCCTGATACCCCTCCTCTCCCAGTCACTGCTTTTCAATTATACAAATACTATACATACAAGCTCATGTATATGAGTCAACAGCTTACTAAAATAACCTTAAACTCTCATTATTCCAGAGACTCTTTTTTTTTTTTTTAATCAGAGGGCCACACTAGACAAGAGAAGTGGGCCTAGCCTACATGACTCCTATGCATCTAGAAATAGGGGATATTTCAAGTATATGTATATACATAAGTAGGAATGTTGGGAATAGACCTGAAATTCACAGAACTTCTACTGGGTAAGCTCATTTAAGTGGTACTTTTGCAAATCATGCTAAGATATTACAATTGGCTTTCTGCTCTGTGAGCTAGAAGGAGCTAGGCTGGCTTCATGCAAGTTGATACGTGCCAGTTGCAGAGCCCAATTCTATTTGCCTTTTACTCACCAGAGCAGCTGTAGCAGATCAAATCAGTATTCCCACAGCTTCTCTGCATGATAGAGTGTGTGTGGGAGAGCAGGGAGAGGAGTTAAAACCCTTTGTTTTGGTGAAGCTCAAAGCTGAGGCTTTGCTAATCAGTAATTCCTGTAATGCAAGACTGGCAGACACATTTCTTTTGATATTGATTGCCTTAGGATAGACAAGATGGCTATAAGTTAGAGGAGATGCTCCATGTATCTCCTAAGGTTTAGCTTTGTCTAGAGTGTCTTTTCCCCCTGAAATGGTGGTAGTGACTCTTTGATAATGGCCTGTGGAATAGACTTGGTTCTTCTAGGTGAAAATATGGGGTGTGGATAGTAACAGTTTAATTGTTCATTTTACAGGGCGAAGCTTTGGCTTAGTATCCTTATCCCCTTCTCTGTTGAATGTGCATTCTGTGCTGTGTTTTCTTACTGCAGGGCATACGAAGAGATGAAATGTGCTGTGTTAAAATAAATGACAAAAAGTCTGTGCTGCCCTGTCAGGGCTCTTCTGTAAGCTGTATGAATCACAAAAGCTGCAGCTTGTATTCCCCTCTGATGACACGTATGGACAGTCTTTAGGGCAGCTCTAGGCAGCATATCAGAAATATTTGGGGGAAAAATCCTAAAAGATGGAGTTCTTTCATGTGCTTCTGATAAGTATCCCTGATAACTTCCAGTAAAAATGTGAATTTTGGATGTAATATTTTAAGCAGGTCACCTATTCATTGCATGTATTAGCTATATACATACACGCATTAGACTTTGTAAAGATTCAAGCCAGTTGTTAATTCAGCAGAGCTAAACACTGTTTATTTTCAATAGGCTACTGAACTGTGTGCCTGTGTGGTAGCTGCCATTCTGGCCAAAACTAGAGACTTCAGAAGAAAAAACATTGCTTGTTGTAAACTCAGCCAAATTCTTACATTAAATGATTATCCTCTGAGGATAAGGAACAGAGAAGGATATGTGACCTATATTGTTCAAGAGCTTCTATGATTTGCAAAGCAGTAAATGATACAGAATAACTAGGCTAGGAAGCTTGGTTGCACAGGGACCAGGAATTATGAATGGGGTGAGGAAAATAAGAGGCAACTTCTGAATGCATGGGATTCTCTGCTTAGTGATGTCAGATGCATATGGTAAAATGTAAACAGTGAGTTGACCCAAGTCCAGAAAATAAAGCATAACTAGTTGCCATCACTGAAGAGGTAATTGAGGAAAAGTAAGAGCTTAGAGGGGAACAACATTTGTGAAGGAGATTGTTTTACCAAGTACGACCAAGTCATAGATGCTGAAAAGGAAGATGGGATTTTCTTCTATTCGTTTTCATATGCCTGTTTTGTGTCTATGCCACAAAGTGTGTTTCCACCATTCCCAAATTCTGTCACGCTGATTTTTCTTCAATTCATTCCTATCTTGAGTTCTCTCAAACTGTACTGTATTGTCCACGGTACAGTGAAACTGTCTCTGCCTTCCAGAAATGAGGAGGTCAGTCTTGTTGCTCTGTAGCTTTTATGGCACAAAATATGCCATCTGAGACATCTCCTTCCAATTTGGATATTTTAATTAAGAACCTCATAGGAAGGCTGAAGTGGGAACAATCTATCAAAGGAGAGCTCTGCCTTTCTGTCTTCCCTCTAACTGGTTTTGTCAGTGTCTCAGTCTTTTTTTGCACCCTATCAGACATTCAAGCTATTGAGCAGCTGGAGGTAGAGATGTTTTATCATCATGATCTTAGTCTGTGCACTGGACTAGCCCTTTAAATACTTTATTTCAAAATTTAGCTCAAAAATGTGAATAACAGAGCCTAGCTGACTTTGACTCCTGCTTATGATGTTGTGGCATTGTTATCCAAGAGTATGACTACAAATCCCATCTTGTAAATCATATTTTCAGAATCTGTGAGAGTTGTTATTGCATGTCCTGTTTGAAAATCAAGACCATTTATTTGAGTATTTAATAAGTCCAATGAATGATTTTCTTCAGCCACTGATAGAAAGGGCTGGAGAGTAGAAGAGCAAGATAAAATGGAGATTGTTATGTGCCATCAGGCAAGCAAAAGGAACTCCACCTACGTGTTTTTGCTGCTATTTGAATCAGCTTAGAGAAGATAAGTGGAACATTAGTTACTGTTTTAACTCTTAGGAGCCTCCTAAATGCTGAAGAGCTTTATGAAGAGAAAAGGATCACTAAATCCTGAGCTCATTAGCTTATTGATCCAAATTGCAGTGGCAGCTGATTTTTCCCTGTAGGCGGAAGACTGCAGTGTGTTTGACAGAGGGTGCCCTGGGAGTACTGAAAGAGAATCCAGAATCTGTTCTAGCTTCCCATGCACTTAGCTGTACAGCAATAATAGAACCGAGTGTCAGAGCTGGTCAGTAGAATATGGCACAGACTGACAGTACATATCCATAATCAAATGTGGATTTTCAGAGTAACTGGCTGTTATGATTACATCATTACACACTGACAGTAAAAACTGAGTTTTGTTCTTGCTGAGATGACTGATGGGAAAAACAGGCAGCTGTACTTCAATAAAAATAAACTAATCCTCCTTTAAAAAAAAAAATCTTAGTAAAGCTCTGTTCCTTAGGAATGAATGCCTCACTAAAGCATTTCTGAGGGTCTTTTTTTCCCTGCTAATCAGACTTACATTTGAAGTGAATAATACATGTGGCTTTGCTTTTAGGCAGAAAATTGTTTCTCTTTTGCCTGTACCTCCTGACAACTAGGGTCCCTATTCAGCAGGATGCTGAAGCCGCATTGCTCCCAGTGCTTTTCTGAATAAAATAATGAGTAGGCAGACTTTGTTCAATATACAGACATTGCTAACCATGGATTATGCAAAGAGCCAAAATGCTGCCTTCCCCACCAAAGTGACCTCCCACTTACCCTATTATCCAAGATTATCTTAAAAAATCTTCACCAACTCCCAACTCATCGAATCCAGCAGTTTCTGAAAGCTTTACATCTACCTATATATACCCTCCCCACTTACAGTGCCATAATTACCAATTTTGTTTTTTAGTGCTCCCAGAATAGATCTTGCCACTACTTGGAGCACAGTAAAAGCCTAAAATGACTTTATAAATGAGCTATTAACATGTAGATCAACTCTAACTGGCCTGTATGATGTGTGATACAGACATTTTCAAGATTGTGCAGCATCTTGAAGATGGCCTAGCAAATGGTAGAACCCAGTGGGTGGTAACTGTCATGGAAGACCCAGCCATCACTGAGCTCTTTTGCCTGAAAGGGGTTGTGCAAATAGTTGATATTTCCATTAAAAAAGAGAGAGGAAGGGAATGAGAAAGAACTTTTGTTGTCATGAATCAGTTGCTGGCCTTCTCAAGCTGAGTGAAATTTTTATTTGGTTTTTCTAAAGTATGACTGATTTGTGAAACATTTTAATATTTCTTTATTAGATTATTTTTAGAATTGCTTATTTCAGTATATTTCTAAGAGAAATACATTAAAAATGTTTCTTTAAAAAGTTTCAATATTTGTATTAGATAAAAGGTAAGAATATTGTAAAAATTTATGAAATATTTTATGTGAACTGCATCTCTCTGTTGATGGAATGATGATGGAAATGAAATACTTGATTGAAAAAGATGATCAGACTCCTAGATAAATCTATTTCAAGAAAAGTTAGAAATCTTATTCTGCATGTTCTGGATAGTCTGACATGCCCCAGTTTCACTATAGTGGAAATAGCCAATGAAAATGGTCAACTTTATTTGAAGTTCCTTAAAAGAAAGCAGGGAGGGAAATGGCATAGTATATTCTACTCAGGTAGGAATAGTTTTGCTGCAATATCTGAATGTCACATGTAGAAGTTTGTACAATGAAAACATGAAGAAATTAGATGCTTGTTGCTATAATGAATTACCATCTAAATTAAGCTGCAGGAATTTTGATGTGTATCACATCTGTACATTTCAGTTTTGCTTATTTTCCTTCTTCACATTCTTCACAGTAGGCCCTTCCTGATGTTTTGTCAAATAGCTTCAATATGAAGCAGAATTATCCTTGATAATTCCCAAGTTTTCCTGTCTGAGCAGACATCTTAAAGCAGAACAGGACTAGGGTGAATCATTTTAGAATATATTTTTGTGTGTATATGTAAAAATATGCATAAACATCTCACTCTCCACTTTGGGAGGACATAAAAGGTGGGACATGATAGTTGCGACAAGCTTGCAGTGCTACAGAGAAAAAGGTGATGTGCGGGTGTAGAGGGAAACGAACTGACTGTTAAATAGGGAAAATGGAGTCTGCTTTTTGTTCGGGGCCTTTGGAATCTGTGGGTGGATTGGAACTGGCAGGCTGGGAGCAAACACCCACCCACCACAGGGCTGTGTGGTTCAGAAGTTTACAAGAGTGTTTGTGTTCCAGGAGCTGTTGGCCTTGAAGCCAGTGGGGAGGGGGAGGAGAAGAGGGAGAGAATGAGAAAAACACTGTGGTGTTAGGGCCCTTCCTCTGAGATATTTTTTCCCTTCTCCTTTCTCCAGCTAGAGCACTCTGGAACTAGAGCAAGTTACTGGGGGAAAGATGAATGTAATTTTAAAATGCACTGCACTGCACAGTCCATCATCAAAGGAGTTCAGAAGCCACTATCACCTTAATCCCAAATGAGACCACTCTTTGTCCCCCTTTTCCCACCCTACTGCTATTTGATTCTGCAAAATAAAAGGAAGTTTTACTGTACTGTTACTATGTGAGTGGGAAACAGCAGTTTTTCGATGCCTAGAGCTGTGTGGAGAAAACTGTGTATTGGAGCAATTTGATTCTAATACTTTGCCCATCTCTTGCACAGTTCTGAGAATCTCAAGACCTGTTTTCTGTCACTTCTTGAATTTAAGTTCAGAAGCTGGCCCTCTGATTCACAATCTGAATTTTGCAAATATAGAAACTGAGGCACAGAGAGACTTAACAGCTTGCCCAAGGCAACAGGAAGTCTGTGGGAGAATCAACTCCAGATGTCCTGAGTTTTCTGCCTTAACCACAAGTCCATCCTTCCTGTTTTTTGGTAGTCCCCTCTGCTTCAGGAATTCCATGTATGAATTCCAACCATAAACAATCTGTTGCATGCTCTAGCGATTTACTTGCATAAAAGATGCATTTGGAAGGGAAAATGGAACCTCTCTTAAAATGACCTGAAACTATTACTGTTATTTCTATAGAGGAGGAAGTAGTGCTAAAAAGTGTCTTCCAGAACTAAGAGACTTCATATTATTAACCAGATTCCTCCAAAGGATTAATTTCACTCTTTAAAAGGATCAGGAGCACCATGCGTGATGTTGGACATCTGGACTTTCATATCCAGTGCGTTAAAAAAATGGCTTGAAACTGAATTAAATCTGTCTAGGGAATTATTCTACTGTATATTATAATTGTATCTGAGTACATTCTATGAAAACGAGTTACATTCCCGTATCCCTAATGAGCTTCATTAAGCATCTAGTACTTTTTCTGTGTCATATTCGGAAATTTTTAAGATGAGGGTGAACATTGGGAAGGATTTTCTTTCTAATAAAGAAATGATGGCATGGATGGAATGTCATGTATGTGTTTCATATTAGCAATTAGTGACATAAATATTATTGCAACTGATTATTAACTAAACCTTTTAGATGACCCTATTATTCAGTACAGAATTATTTCTGTTGACATGGTAACTTCTTTGGCATAAGGATTCAGTAACTAACACAATCTAGTCTTGATTGCCAGTTCCCACCTTTAGACTTTGGACCCAAAGGATACACCTTGGCAACAGGAGCTATCTTCAATAAAATGAGTTGGTAAAGGCTCTCTAAGCATCTTCCCTCTGTTCATAAAAATAAACCAATGACTAGAATCAACATGCTTGGTTCTTTTCCTTCTCTGAATTCATTTTTAATACATGAAGACTTGATATTTCTGCTGGGTATGTGAGAGAGGGCTTCTGTGATGAGAAATGCTGGTTGTGTTATAAGATCAAAGCTCTGGCTCCATGATACTTCTTTCCCTTGCTCTGAAAATTATTTCAGAACATAAACATTCAGAGAAAATATCAGATTGATTTTGACTAAATCTCACCCTTTTCTTGTTTCCTGCTGTGTTCTTTTTAGTGATATTTTCTGATTTTCTGATCTGTTTTCTCTGAATTTATACTGTAATGGTTAACACTTTGAGAAGAGACAATCCAAATGCTCAGTTTCTGCATCAGTATAGAAGGATTCTGAACTGCAAATACTACTTTGACTGACAACAGCATTACAAATAATACTTTTACAATTTTATTGTCATTTAGCTATTCTCCAGCTATCTTTTTCTTTAGTTGCGCATACAGGTTGCAAGATCACAGAAATAACCTTTTAAACTTCTTGTGTGTGTACTTAGCACTAGTTAAAAAATGTACTCAGAGCTAGTTTAAAAATATTTAGAATTTAGAAGTTATGTGGCTCATGAAAGAAAGGGGAAGTTAATTAATTTACAAAGCAAAAAGTTTTAACATAGACTGGAGAACATGTAATTCCTGCTAAGAATGAAATAATAATAACACTTCACAGAATTGAGCAGTGGTGATATGTGCATGCATGTTGATATTTGCATTTTAACTTCTCCAAACTGTTAAAGATTAAAAAAAAAAAAAAAAAAAAAAAAAAAAAAAAAAAAAAAAAAAAAAAAAAAAAAAAAAAAAAAAGAACGGAATGGGAGATTTTAAGGAAAGCCTCAATTCTGGGGAAAAAAAAAAAAAAGAAAGAAAAAGGGAACAGGACGTAGCGCACATGGCTCAGTAGAGGGAGCTGCTCTCGCTGGGTGCGCGCGACGCGGCGGCCACGCACACGGGATGTACAAAGACCTCCTTAAAGGCTCCGCGTCGGGCTTTGTTGGAGTAGCGATATTGCCTTGCTCAAATCCGCGGCAAATGATTTTTTAAGCCTGAAGTCGCGCTACCATTTCAGTGGGAGTTTTGGTAGTTCGTTCTCTTTGTTTCTGTATTGCAGTTGTGCCTTACATTTCTTCCTTGTCGCAAACATACATGGAGTTTGTGTGCTTCCAATATATGTGTAGAGTGTTTTAGGCATATGACATTTATGTATTCTGCTCTTTATTCCATGAAGTGTTTCTTAAAATACCGAATGTATGTGAAAATCTGGTGCATGACTTGTGATGTTTTGCATTTAAGGCTGGGCTATCAGGGTATGCTGTTTGTATCAGAAGTGGTGTTTGTAAAGCTGGCGTGTGGATTGTATTTGCACGTGTGTGATTTGTGTTAATACAAAGGAGCTCAAAGTTACACTTACATGTTGTAAGCAGGTTTGCAAGTGTACGTTTTGTGCGGTGTGTGTGCGGCGCCTTTCTGCTTGTTCCCTTTTTTTGCTGTTCAGAAATAAAACTGCAGGAAGGGAAAAGCCCTCGCCCTCCCGCCCCATCTTCGCGGGGCGCTGGTCTGTGAACCCAGCACTTTACTCTGTGCGAGTGCTGCCGCCCGGGGCCTTTCTGCGCGCCTGCCTTTGCAGAAGCTCTAAGAGCGAGGGGGGAGGCGGCCGCTGTTCCTGGAAGAGCCCAGCCTGGGGAGTTGGTCACATTCTTGGCTGTGATTCAATGACTGAGGCAGACACCAACAAACAGAGCGGGGGGGGACGGAGGGGGAGGAGGGACGGAGGCTGAGCCAGCCTGCATTAGCTCAGCTTTCAGGCACTCTCAGTCTCTGCTGGAAAGAGGAGCTGGGAGGATGAGTGCTCTGTTACCGCGGCTCCCCACGGCACACTGAAAAGACCGAGAGAAAGGAAGAAAAGAAAACCGAGAGACGAAGAGCCCTCCCAGACCAAGCTAAGGGACCACGAGAGAGAAGGGAGCCTGCTTATCTGTCCGTCTGTAGTCCCCTCGCCGTTTTGGAAGTGCCAGCGATTTGGGCCTTTTAATTTTATTCTGCGTTGTTCTCCTTCACAGACGAAGCTTTCTTCCTCCTCCTGGTTTTTACTTTCCTCCCCCGCTCCTTCCTTTTGGTGGATATGGACAGAAGGGAGTTTACTGCAGAGAAGCAGCAGCCACCAGAGCATATTTGAGCCCCCAGTGCTCGGGGCATAGACTTTTTGTATTTTTGTGGGTGGTGTGTGTGTGTGTGCGCGCGCGTGTGTGTCTCTGTCTGTCTGTCTGTGTGTCGGGGCTGTGGGAGGCGGGATTGATTTGCCCAGGGGCTTGGTTGAGGGGGTGAGTGCGCGGATGAAGACCTCTTTTGGCGTGACTCTTTGCTCCATCGGGGCATCTTTGGAGACTTGGAGGTTTTGAAAGTGTAACGAAGCAAGAGAAAAAGAAGAAGGAGAGAAATACATACAAAAAGGATTTATTTCCTTTTCATTAGTGGATTGTTAAACGTGAGTGGGAAGGAGAAAAAACGAGGGTGGGTTGTTTTATTTTTTTAATAATTCATTTTTTCTTAAAAATATCTATCTTTAAGTGGATTTTTTTTTTTAGCAGGGTGGAAAATAATTGAGGGGTTTGTTGTTTGTTCTGGGAATAGAAACTAAAAATGGAGACTGTAAGTAGAAGCAGCTTTCAGCCTCATCCAGGACTGCAGAAGACCTTGGAACAGTTTCATCTGAGCTCTATGAGCTCCCTGGGTGGCCCTGCTGCTTTCTCAGCACGATGGGCACAGGAGATGTACAAGAAGGACAATGGCAAAGACCCGGCAGAACCTGTATTGCATCTGCCTCCTATTCAGCCTCCTCCAGTAATGCCTGGTCCCTTCTTCATGCCCTCGGACAGATCCACAGAGAGGTGCGAGACCATCCTGGAAGGGGAAACCATCTCTTGCTTCGTGGTGGGCGGAGAAAAGCGGCTTTGCTTGCCCCAGATCCTGAACTCGGTGCTCAGGGACTTCTCCCTGCAGCAGATCAATTCGGTGTGTGATGAGCTGCATATTTACTGCTCCAGATGCACCGCTGACCAGCTGGAGATCCTCAAAGTCATGGGCATCCTGCCCTTCTCTGCTCCCTCCTGTGGGCTCATTACCAAAACTGATGCTGAGAGGCTTTGTAATGCCCTGCTTTACGGGGGCACGTATCCTCCCCACTGCAAGAAGGAGTTTTCCAGCACGATTGAGCTGGAGCTCACAGAGAAGAGCTTCAAGGTGTACCATGAGTGCTTTGGGAAGTGCAAGGGCCTCTTGGTACCAGAGCTTTACAGTAACCCTAGTGCAGCCTGCATTCAGTGCTTGGACTGCAGGCTTATGTACCCACCTCACAAATTTGTGGTCCACTCTCACAAATCCCTGGAAAACAGGACTTGCCACTGGGGCTTTGACTCAGCAAACTGGAGATCCTATATCCTCCTCAGCCAGGATTACACTGGGAAAGAGGAGAAAACTAGGCTGGGCCAGCTCTTAGATGAAATGAAAGAAAAATTTGATTATAATAACAAATACAAGAGAAAAGCCCCCAGGGTAAGTGATGCCTTTAATTCTTATTTTGGTGGCGGGGAAGAGAAGGGGGAATTGTCTGTAATTCAGGTGACATCCGCAGATATACCCATGTGTTACTAGGTGCTTAGCATTTTAAAGTCATATAGCAGTTTAACCGTGCTGTTAATTCTCACCACATGTGTCCTGGTGTAGATGAGCAGTGTTTGAGATGGCTCTGCTTTATGCATGTGAATTTAGATTTTTCCTGTTCTGAATACAGTAGTTATAGTTTAAATTACAGAAACATTTGTGTTTCTGTATTTTGATGTACATGGACTTTCATTTTCAAATCTCATTACATTGCCCCAGACTCTAGCGGGAAATATGTGACATTGGAATTTAAGAGCTTAAATTAGGGATCCAAACAAGGAAGATACAAGAGAAAAAGTAACAGATTGCTCCAAACACAAATATATACAACTTCATTCTTAACTGCATACCTGCAGAGGGGGAGGCAAAGGCTGAATTACCTAAATGCGTGTATTGTAATAAAATGTGGCTGCTAAGAAAAATCCTGATAATATTACACATTACTGATACCAGTGCGAGGTATGTGAATAGAGAAGTCTGTACTTTCAGTGGAGTCTGAATCTCACCACCAGCCTGGCTTTTCTATATGGGATTATTTAAGCATTCAGTGAACGAGTGTAAGGCCAGCTGCAGCAGCAGCCTCGTTAAGGTATGCAGTGCGGTCTGCTGCTCCAGCCAGCACATTTATTTTAGGTGGGTCTCTCCCTGCACCCCCGCTTCAGTCTGAGCTGCCTTTAGATCCCAGAATCACTTGTCTAGTATGTGGGTGGGAGGCCGCCTTGGCACCTCGCACAGCCCTTCTCAGCGGGCAGCAGTGAATGCCACGGGCCTTGGGAACTTGCTCGCAGACACCGGGATGTCTGGCTGGCTGGCGGGAGTGCAATTGGCTGTGGGATGAGCAGTTCGTTTCCCGCCCCTTCCCCTCTCCCCCTCCCCTTCCCAAAGGGTAAAAGCAAACAAGAAAAGTTTAATTAACTCTTGCCTGGTGAGTTTTTCGCTGCTGATGTGTTGTATGGATTTTGCCTCATCTGTTGGATATTTGGGGAACTTCTCATGAGTTTTATGTGTCTGGAGTGGAAGGGCAATGACACTAGCCCCAGGGAAAAGCAACATTCAAAGCCCATTGAGAATGTTCAGTAAGATTCTTAATTAACTTCCCAAATATCTGTTTAAACATGCAGACACACACTCAGAGTCATGTATAACTTACCCTTAAAAATATCAAAGCTAATTAAATGCCTTCCACAATGAAGTAGTTAGCATGGCTAGCCTAAAAGGCCTAATTCATAGATTTGATTCCACTTTTTTTTTTTTAATCAGTAAATGGAGTCTCACTCTCAGTTCCTGTTCCTCTCCTGGTCTTCTGTTTGTCCCCCTACTCCTATCCCTGCCCTTACCCCTCCTTTTCTTCCAGCTTGAGTGTCAGAACCACTGTGACAAGGCTGGGCTGTAATGAGCCACATTATCTCCATGGTTGGAGGTGGATGTGTTTTTAATGGCTTGTCTATTCTCTGTCAGTCATGTGCCAAGAGGGAATGGTGGGTAGACATATGAATGCCTGTGAGAGGAGAGTACAGTTCTGAAAGTGGAGATATTTTTGAGACTGGGAAATTAATTTTATATGACATGCATTGTTTAGGAAGCAGAATTAAGAAATTCCGTGTTTTTGCTCCCTGAATGGTAATGTGTTTCCAGATTGGACATTTCTACAGTTTAAAATAAATGTTATTAGAAGTGTATAATCCTTTTCTTACGAGGCTTTTATGGCACAATTTATCCAGTACAGCAGGTGATAGTGCACACAGAGAAGAAGATAGGCACTATTCCTGCTTAAAAATGACAACTAAATTTTGGTATTGCCTGTCTTTTGGGGGGTCCATTTAATAGGTCCTAGCTCAGAACACAGCAAACACTTTTCCTCCGCGGTGCAAAATCTGCATATAAGACAACATTTCCTGCAGAGATTTCAAGATACTTTTAGTGGACACCAAAAATAATAACCGTTTACTTTTTAGGAAAGTTAGCAAAAATCTGTCATAAGAAAATGTTAGAAGTCTCCTGCTTAGGTTCTTTGGAAATGTGGCAGAGTTCGATGGGGGAAGACTAGAGTGGTAAGCATGTGTTAGGGCAGAGAAAGCCGAGCGCTTTATCACATATCCGGTGCGGAACTGGGCTTAAGTTTAAGGCTTTTGAGACAACTTAAAGGATCTTCCATAAAATGGTGCAGTCTTAAGAGACTCTCTAAGCAACTCTTACCTGGCATTGCTGGCTGAGTTTTGAACGCTTCCATTTTCTGTAGCCTTTTCCTGTTGGACTTAACCAATAGATACGATTTGCTAAGGTCATTTGTGCTGTAGCAGTGTTTGCAGATAATTACAAAGAGATTTAATCTGGCTCTAGGGTTGGTAGACTGTGGCCAGGGGCAAATAACATTGGAGTAAAGTTTAGATCGCCTAGTGAGGAAATGAAATGATGATCCCACGTCTGCTTCTGTGTGTTTGTGTTAATGATTGTCAGTCTGTGTGGTTTTTGTGTCTGAGCACTGTCTGCCTCTCTCTGTGGATAAAAGGGTGAAGCATATGTGTCTTTGTGGTGGTCTTTCTTTTTGATGCGTATCTCTGCATTTTTTTTGTTTTTATCTTATGTAGAGGAGTTTGTGTGTATTGTATGCCTTAATCTGCTGTGTCAGATATTCTGCATTCTCCCACTTTCAGAAATATTTCTTTTTTTTCTGATTTATGTATGTATGTATGTCTGTTCACACATACGTGCACACACACCATTTTGTGTGGTGTATTTTTCATGTGGTTATGTTTGTATGTTGGTAGTGGAGTGTATAGCTGTTGTGGCTGTACAAGAAGCAGCAAGTTTTCTGGCCTTTTTGTGGGTCTTCAGGAGGTTCATGTGATGAGGTTTGTGGACTTCTCTCAGCATAGCTCTGCCTTTTAAAGGCCTAATTTCTGGATGGAGGAGGTAAGTTGGCAAGTGTCCCCATTGCAGATTCAGTTTAATGGAAAAACTGTTGTTTCTGTTTTGTTTTCCTTTGGGTAGTTTTAAAGCATTGCTACAAGGAATAGCTTTGCCTACAGAAATTCCCACTGTATATTCCTGTATGCATCAGGCCCCCATTGTGCACATATACTGACCCATCTTTTTCTCAGTGTGTTGCTTTGAACAAGGTGTTCAAAGTGAGTCTCAGCCAAAAGCTGGAGGGAGTTGTGACAGTTGGAACCCCCACCAGACCAGGAGGTAGAGGAGCTGTAGATCCTTCAGCCATTTCTGTTACCCTCTTGAATTTTTTTTTTGTTTCCTCCCTTCTTGTCCCTAGCACATGTTGAATCTTTGCTTAGTGGTATAGATATGGTCCTAGTGTGCCTCATACTCTTCCCATTTCAGAGAGCTCTCTGCTTTCTGAAGATCAGTGTGCCTCCGCTATGACTCAATTCATAAAGGAGGCTGTAAGGCTTTGTTGGTTGCTATTTGCAGTAAAGCGGGTGGGTTCCATTCAGTCATTTTTAAACTCTTTCCTCCCTTCTTCTTTTTTTCCTTTCTTTTTTAATATTGAACTGAGCAAAGTCTGACAGTGCTTTTTTATTTCCTACCTGTAACGGACATCTGTACTTGAAGCAAAGCTGTATGTAGTCAGATACGGAAAGAATAAGAGGACCTTATGTGCACACATGTGAGCACACCCACATGTGCTGCTGCTGCAGTGTTCCCACGGTTCAAGTCCCAGCAGCGCTTCTGTGAAGTAGCTGGAAGCTAGAGAAGCAGCATTCTGGGTACTGACACACAAATGAGCACGAGGCCTCCCACTTTATTTCCCAATGCCTACCAGCCCAACGCTGCCACAACATGCAGCTTTTGCCGCTGAAGTAAGGTTTAGCCAGGTCAGCTGTGCACCCAAATCAAACAAAAACTGCTCAAAGTGAAATGGTGCAGTCCTGACCGAGTTGCAAGACAGTTGTGCTCTTCTAGTTACTGTACAGTGGGGGTTATGTTGCGCCTCATAGCCATCGGAAATGCTGCAGCAGCAGAGCCAAAATATATATGTTTCTGTACCCTCTTGGCAGTAGTAACCTTCTGTATATGTTAATAGTATATATCCTACAATGGCTATAGCAGAACAATTCTGATTTTTTGCACAGGCATGATGTTCAGTCTGGTGGCTGGATTTATTCGCTGCATAAAACTGTCTTGATAATTACTTCCAGAAAATTTTGCCTAAGGACTGTGGACATTTTTGGCCCATAGAGCAATGAAGTTATTCATTGAGTATCTAACTTTTAAAAATTAGATTAGGTGTTCTTTAATAAAAATTTTGATGTGACTAACGCAAAAATCTTGAAGCCTTGAAGGAGTGATTTAAACCGAGAATCATTTTACAGCTTAAAACTGAGTTTCAAAAATGGCACCAAGCTTAAAGTAGAATTCTATGTATCTGTAGAGATGTACTTAAGCAGACATCAGCATTTTTTTTCAAAGAGCACAAGAACAAGAAACAGGTATGTGCCTGGGTGTGACACAAAGAATATACTGCAAATAATGATCTAATAATGTTGAGTCAACTTGGGCTGTCTGTTGCCCCAAAATAATTCACAAAGTTCCTGAGTTCAATCCTCGTGAACATAGGGACGGAATTGTATGAAATCTCTTATTTGGAAAACAGTGTCTGAAATACTAAGTATTTTCTGCTCCATTCAGTGTCTCTGCTCTCTCATTTGCCTCTCCATTTTTGTGGCTTAGGGCTTGGATAAGTGTCCTTCCCCAAACAGTAGCATGCTTTGAAGATGCATGTAAACACAGCTTATTTTTTGTACGCGTCAGGAACCTTATACCTGGTGTGTTTTGCAGCGTATGAACGTGGTTATCGCTAGCTGGGTCTGGCTGACCGATGAAGGCATGTTGTCATTTGTTGAGATGTGTGTTTAAACGGGTGTTGTAAAAGCATCTGGAGGCGTCTGTATGAGACTGCTCAGAGCGTGTCTAGACAACGCAGCGCGTTAAAATTCTGGCAGCCACTTGCACCTTATCTACCCCTTGCTTCTCAGCCTTGCTAGAACAGTGGGAACTTTGGGGCTGAATCTACGTGGTTGAGCCCAGGCAAGATTTGGTTATCTAAAGGAATCCATCGCCCATTCTAACACTAATTAATGCTATTTGTGCCTGTTACCAAAGTTTGGTTGCCAGAGTTAAGGCATGTTTGCATGGTATTGATTCCCTTAAGGAGTGGGCCCGCTTTCTGTACTAGTGATAATTAATGTTGGAACTCGCATTGCTGGCTTATCTAGCCAAACTGCTTTGCTGTTGCACAAAGAATTGCATCTTTATGTGCACTGCTCAGACCCTGAAATCTTGTTAAAATCTCTCTCTCTATTCTAATACAAGCTTTGAACTTGAGTGTAACTCTTATTTACAGGGACCTCTCAGAAGAGTTGCATTCAATCCAATCCAATTCAATTTGATCAATCAATTGATCAAATTCAGTGTGTGGGGGTCCTTGGAAAGAAGTTCAACATAGACATAGGTGACTAATTTTTAAAGACTGTCAGTAGAATACTAGCAATTACTAGGCTAACCTAGCCGTGTGGCCATAGAGCATGATAATTAGAGTAAACTCACTAAGCTGTAGTGTACCAGGCATCTACCAGGGTGATGCTGGAGCTGAGAGCAGGACCCACAGATGTGATGCTGCAGTAGTTATGGTTTGCTTATTAATTAGGCTTTGGGTTCAGAGGTGTTTGGGGGTACTGTGATCCTGATGGATCTGAATGGGGCAGGAGTTCCTGCATCTGTGAGCTGGCTTCAGAGGGAAGGGATTGTGTCTGCTGCCAGCTATGTGGAGGGTCGGGTTTTAAGGTTTTGGTATATATTTAACTTCTGTTGCTGTTATTTGGCATTTGTGTGTTATCTTTTTCTCTTGCTATTTTCTTTCTTACTGTCTAGGAAGTATCTCCAAAGCCTTGGACATAGGTCAAACTTTTTTTTTTTTCTTTTTTCCTGATGCAAATTTGAGCACCATAAAAGTGAATGAAGCACAGGTACAATTGCTCGAGCATGCCTGTTCTGCTCGTATTAGTCAAACCTACTGGCTGATAAGTATTGGCTCCTCTGCACTGAGCTAACTGTTGCTTCGACTTTTGATGGGCTGATGTAACAAAACCCCTGATAAAGATATAAGCACTAGTCCTGCTAGTCTTCCATGAATGAAGATCCTCTTGAAGCTAGTGGGAATTCCCATGTGCAAAGCTTTTATCATTGGCTTCATCTGTAGTTGGCTGCTGTCACTTCTATTTGGGTTTCTTCAAGCAGAGGATGCATATTAAAACAACCTGATAAGCCGCACCATCATGTTTTCTATTTAATAAGACAGGTCTTGCCTTCACTTATTTTAACAATTCCATAACAAGTCAGGAAAACATACATGAGAATAAAGATTCTGTACATAAATAGAAGTTGCAGGCTGGTTCTAATCAATAACCGGTTTCTAGCCTCATTGTTTATTGGTTTTATGTACAGTTACCTTTGACTATTCTCTGTAGAATATGTGATTTTTTTTTTTAATTGGAACTTTCTGCTTTGATGTAAGAATAAGTGGCACTGGAAGTGCAACAGTAATTGCTTAGATTTTAACAGTTAAAAGCAACAGTAAATAAAAAAAAAAAGCTGGAGCCTGGCCCTTCTCTTGTGTTTAGTAGGGAAGATTTCAGTGCTGTACTCAAGATGTTTACCCCTGTGCTTTGTTCCTCATACACTATTCAGTCAATGGTATCATTTCATAGAATAGGGTCATTGACTTGGACTGCTTCTTGGTTTCTCAACCCTTTTCACCAGCCAGTTTGTGTAATGTCTGTCTGAAATGTTGAGTAAGAGCATTGAAATAGCAGACAGGATATCAAGTGTTAGGAAGTCTGGGTTAAGTATAACAGACTATTCTGACTGGTGAAACGAGAGTAGCCCCTCGAGCTCAGTTACAGATTAGTCTCTGTGGAACCAGCAGTCTCTGCTCGTTGCACCCAGGTTGCATTTTCCTCTCTGTTCCCCCATGTAACTGTGTGTGGGTGCAGCTCTTCTATAAGGAGGTGTCTTCCTTCTCTTTCAGTGATACAGAACTGTCTATAATAATGTCTCTTTCTAAGGATTACATAAGCTTGATGATTTCTTCACGAGGAGAATTATGCAAGTTTAAACTGAAATGTATTTAGAAAGCATTCTGTACGTGTTTTCTGACTTGTAGTGCAGAGGGTGATTTATTTGCATTCTTAATTGGACAACATCTGTTAGGGTTGGAAGAAAAAACACTTGTCTCTCTGCAATTGTCATAACCTACATTTTTATGAAGCTTTTCCCCCTCTCTCCTTACTGCATTCTTTGACTTACTACATTATTTGAAAAGATGGTACAGTTAAAATCATAAATAATAACACCTATTTTGTTTCAGGCTCTGGATTTTTCTCCTTTTATGGGAGGTTGCTGTCTTTATTACTGTTAAACAGAAGACAATAATGGTGAGGCTTTCCAATTCTGTCAGGGAAGAAAAAGGATCTGAAGTATTTCTGTAATACTACTATTAATAAGCTTTGACAATTGGTAGAACCTTTCCTACAGGTTTTTGGCGTGATTATGCTATTTTATGTCGCTTAACACAAGGGAAGAAAACTACTGCACTAACATGCATTTGCCTATACTTGAAGAAGCCAAAGTAACCTCCTGGTTAAGTGTGCGTTTTCATGTGACGTTATTTATGTGACTGTATTCCAAATCTGACATACAATCTGTGCAACCTATAGCAGCTTCAAGTGGGGGGGCCACACAGGCATAAAGATCTGCCCATGCAGATCCGATTGTAGAAACAGGATCGTGATAGTTGTTTTCCTGCTATTATTACATAATACTGGAGTGCTGGGCATCTCAGGCTATGTGCATAAAACATGCAGATACTTTGTCAGGATCTGCTAACTAAATCAATTCCAGCGAGCATTAGAATACATACGTTGTGTGGAGATCCTGCAGCTCACTAAAAGAGATATTGCCGTGTACTAATTAGAGTCCTTGAAAAAGTGACACTTTTTTTGTCTTGACACCTCTGTAAATAATTAATTTATCTAGGCTCTATATTTTACTTGATAGCATGTTTAAGAAGAAAACAGTCATAGAATTATTGAGGTCTATATATTTGTAACAGGATAATAAGTTTTATAGTTTTGATTTCACATAGATTAATAAATGGAAAAAAAAAAACAGAAAATTGACAGTATTAAGGCTACAGTGTGCCCTGATTTTACTATCTTTCACTGATGTTATGGATTTTAGATTTCGACTCTTGTTACTGAGACAAGAATTTTTCATTAAATTGTATGTTAAGCTTGCTTTTTAAAATCCCCTCTCTCCACAGTTGATCAACTTTCCTGAGTTGAGAGATAGTGGAGAATCATTAAAAAAATAAAAATGTACCCCATTCCTGACTCCCCACTTGGAGTTTCTGTTTATTCAGTGGGTGTGAATTATCTCACCCATGCTGGTATGATTTAGAAATATTCCTTTGAAGTGAATGTATTGAGAGTGGTGCAAAGCTGCTATGAGACATAAATCAGATTCAAAGTACAGACTGCAGCATTGTGTCCTTTATTGATATTTCTTTGTTCCAATTCTACCACTCTTAAGAAATATGCCATACAACGAGTCCCTGTGCTAGTATGTTCAAAGGTTGGTTTCTGTTTGGCTTTTTGCCTTTCTGTTTTGGACACAACAGTATAGTTACTTGCAAAAATGGGAAAGGCCAATAATTTGAGGGTTGAATATGCATATGAGGAAACCTTTGGACCTTATTCAGCAGTAGACAGTGTTGTAAGTGGGTGTAAGTGGTAAAGTGGTGTAACTTGCACCTTTCTTCTGTTCAGTAGATATGCAAAACTGTGTTCAAAGGACTTGGCATTCGCAGCATAGCAAATGCTAAAACCCTAATTCCTAGAGTCATATTTATGTGAAAATCTATTTTCTCATGTAGTTACTGATCCCTCCTTAGCCCTATTGTTTGCAGAGCAAAGACTGCATGAATAAAATTACTAAATTCTGAAAGGGGGGAGGAATAATTGATTTTGAAAAATGATTTGAATATGAAGAAAAAATGAACGATTGTGAGGAAGAACGAACCTGGGGAGTTAGCAGTGCTTTAACTACTATTCACGTGTACTTACAAAGAATGATAAAAGTCATATGGTAAGACCATTTAACTTTTTTTTTTTTTAAGTCAATTTGGTCTTTTAGCAGGGATATTTCTGTTAATGGCTACCCTAGCCATGATGAGGCTTGAATTAGTATAATCTGCATACCTGTTTAATATTAAAGTTCAGGCATTCAGTGGCTTCTTCGTGACTTTAACTTGAAATTCAGGTTGCTTTGAGTCATCCCTTTAGTCTTTTGTTTGGATGGAAAAAAAAGGAGTGGCAATAAATGGCCTGCAGCTAAGAAATGAAAGAGCTGAATTAGGTTTTAAAAATAAGTTCATCTTTGCAATTGGAGCATTTGAATTTGTACAGATTTTTGTGCTTCTTATTGAGAGTTTAGCAGTTCAGTGCTCAGGCTGAAAAATGTTTCGTAACTTTTCCCTACTAATGTGATGCATGTCGGGCACTAGAAGAGTAGGAAGGAGCTGTTGTTGCGATTTCACATTTCAACCAGGTTACTGGTAATACCAACCTATAGATTTATTGCCCCACCTGTAATCTCCATGCTGTGATATACAACCGATTTAGGTTTGTTCAGACAGCTGCTCCTAGTTTTGTGAATTAAATCAGAGGAAAATGGCTAAGAAATAATTAGAATGTTCTTTGTTCTAATTTTGGTTTAGGTTTTAAGCATCACTGGGTCTAGTGCAGCTATAGAAGAAAGTGAGGGGATAGTGTGTGGTGAAGTTAGCAGGAATCTCTCGCCCTGGTATGATTGCTGAATGCTTTGTATTGTGTAAACAACCATGTCTTGTATTAGATTTACTAAATTGCTTTAGTGTGTAAAATTTGTATCTATACATTTACAGAGATGTAGATGAGATGTAACTTTTGCCATTGTATAAGAGAGTCAATAGTTTAAATAATCTTGTAGCCTAGATCCTGAGGGTTTTTGATCAGTTTATCTTGCCTGGCATGTAGTGAGAATAATTCACTCAACATCAGTGTGGTTGTGCTGTCAGGGAAACAAGGTAAGGGATTGATTCAGCAGTGTACAAACCACAAGCTGCTTTGAAAAAATCCTTTAGGAATAATCAGAATTGGACCTAATGCCTGCTTCAATTAAAGGAAGGTCATAATAGGCAACGTTTTTCTCTGTGGTTTGACTCCAGTGAAGTCAGTGGACCTGATCCAACTTTATCACAATGTATCCTAGAGTGGAAATTGCTTGTCATAGCTTCTGAATGTTTTTTCACTGCTTATAATTTGAGGGTCAAATTCTGCTGTGAATTTGCAAGTGAAAATCTAGAGTGTTGAGTTTTGGAATTTTTTTTCACAAGTCTAAGGGTCGAATTTAAAAATATGGAAATAGAATAATATGTAGTAGGATGCAAATGAAATTTAAGTTTCTAAGGCTTCATTAAATTCACCCTTAATATTGGACTATTTTACCAGCACAGTTTTCTGTTGTTATAACTAGATTGTTTTTCATTGGATTCACGTTGGTCAAATATCAAATTTTGTACATTTCTTTTTTTTTTTTCTCCTTCTTTTTTCCTAAAAGAGATTTTTGTTCATGTTCTCGTTACTGAGCAACAGTCTCTTTGCTGCAACCAGTTTTGATGTCATCTTTCCTCAATCAAAATAATAATCTTCTGAGACATCAAAATTCGTTGCAGTGGAAATGGTTTGGATGTCACAAAGCAAACACTAGGCCTGAAGGAAAAGAACTGTGGAGACCCATGGATCCTATTGGAAACAGCTTTCTAAGCTAAGACAAGGTAGCAAGACCGGAGCACTTTTTTTTTTTCTTTTTTTTTTTTCCCACCCCCTCAGTTTTCTAGAGGCCATCAGTAGATTGGGTTCTGCTTTAGTTACATTCTTATGTTATGTAGTAACAAGTGAGTTGCTCCAAACTCACTCTGCAGAATCTAGTCAGTAATCATATAGAAGACTCTCCAAACTGGCTTTCTCTGATTTTTGTTTTGGCAGCAGCAAACTATTTGGATTCATAATTACCAGCTCAGTTGCTTCTCTTCCTGCTTTTTTGGGCACACTGGTAGCTTTCCTTTTTTTGTTTGTTGTTTGCTGTTGTTGTTTTTCCTGCAGAGCCTCCTTCTGTAGGAGGCCTTGCTGCCCAAGGGCAGCCTGGGATTTCCCTTTTGCTGAATGAGCTACTTGTTGGAGAGGGAGGAAGTGAAGTCCCTGCTGGATTGGGAGAGGATGGGGGTGGAGGGCGGGGAAACGGCCTGTTTCATATGCAAAGCGCATTGAACTAAAAAAACACCACCCAGAAACCCTTTAACAAAACCATCCTTGCCACAGCAGCTGCTGGCTTTGTTATTGGAATATTAATGTTTCAAAGACTTACGGAGGCTTTTAAAAAATGAGATAAAGCATACAGCCTTTTTTATTTTTTTAAATATGAGCTGGGGTTAAAAAAAATCTCTCCTTGTGGGTATCTGTGAATGGCATGTGCTGTTAGAGGTAATATCGACCTCCACAATACAGTCATGAGCTCAGTGAGATATGTCATTATGATGTATTGTCTTCCTTCTAAAGCCTGAATTTGAAAAAAAAAGGCCATGATTCTGCTCTCACTGACATGAGTATCAGCTGCATGGAATTTGATTTCAGTGCAGTTTTTTTTAATTTATTCTTGACCTAATAAGTGAATTTTGCAAAAGAAAATAATAGCTAAGTAACTGTTCCAATCTTAACGTGACGTTGCTTAACTTGGGAGCAGTGAAATCTGTGCAGACAATGGTGAGTACGGTGTTTAATTGTTTTATTTTTCCATTGTGGATTGCTCATCAAGGATCAGCTGTGAAGTTTCCATAATATCCAAAAAGTGTGGAGGGCAGCTGTATTTTACTCAGTTGTCTTCCATCCTCATTCTCCTTCCTGGTCAGGTCAGCAGTAGATCAATTCAGAAAAGACAATTTAAGATTAAAAAAAAAAAAAAAAAAAGCTTCTCTATTTATTGGTTCCGTTAAAGAGATCGTGATAATGACTAGTGGTTAATACCCTTCAATGCCTATCTCTGTCTGTGTTAAATCTTTGTACAGTACAGCTATAACCCCCCAGCTTTTACTGTTTTAATAGCTGGTCTTATTTGTCAATACTGATACAAATGCACAGCATTATGCAGGTTTAAGGCTGCAATTCAAGTTTATGCTAGTGTGGAAATGGTATCATCATCATCTCCATTCTTGGCAACCAACAATGTAATGCTGATCGTGCTGGCCATTTTTGTTGCTATTTGTAAGACTATACATATGCATATGATAGTTAGGATGAAGAGAGAAAGCCTAGAGTCCCATAGGGAGTGGGCATAGAAAGGACATGCGAAAGGCAATGGGGCCCTATATCATTCTTGGCTCTAGGACAACATTTGCGGCTCAGCCAGCTTTAGGCCTGATGGCCTCAGCCTCTGGACCAACCTGAGATTTGTCTGACAGCCAGGACTAGGGTTAGCATGGGGGTTAAGGCTAAGGGAGGGAGAAAGCCTAGAGCTCTGTGGCGAGTGGAGCTAGAAAGGGCAGCCAAAGCAAATGTAAGACTATATGTATGTGTGTATATATCTGTATATATACACACACACACCTCCCAGGAGGTGATTTCCCCCCCCCCCCCCCCCCATTTCTGGAATACATGGGTGCTGCTTTTATGTTAAATTTCTTAGTTATTGGAGTAAGAAGGCTTACTTGCAAAATGCAGATTATTAAAAGAAGTAACTGATAAAACTGTCCACTTTCAGGGTTCTTTACAGTTAGTAAACTTGATGTGATCTCATATTACCCTGGGTTTAGAGTGGTATAACTCAAGGTGTGGGACAGATCAGCTAACTGTATATTATATTGTTTTTGTTCTTCTGCTTTAGAAGAGTGAAACTGATAGAATTGCTGGTAATACTTCTAAACTCCAAGAGTGTATCTATTATAAAAATACAGCATTCAGAAATAAAAGAGAAATACTGTATGGCAGGCCTAGCAGATAGGTGTTTTATACGCTGGATTCATATTCTTGAAATTCAGAAAGCCATTGCTTTTTCTTACTGCCCTAGTGTATTTTACTTACAGCTTCCTTCTTCACAGGGAGGGGATAGTGTAATGCCCAAACCATTCCCATTCCTCACTGAATGATATGCAAATGTAGTCAATTAAGCAGGGGGGTTTTAATTAGCAGTTTAAGTTCATGTGTGAAGTGTCTTGCCTTAATTACTTAACAGTTTTGTTGTAAATTTGCTAAGTTCTTTTTTTCCCCACCGAACTATCAAAACTGTGATTTTTTTTTTTTTTGGGGTGATGTTTTCAAATACTATGAGTAATGCCCAGTGTGTTTGACCTTAGTGCTGCTTTTGTCTATGTGTCCCTTTTTATATGAAGCTCTTTTTAAAACTGCTTAAACAAAGCAAAACTATGTTTATTGTCTCAGAGTAGAACATTACATTTAAAAGAGAAAGTAATTTAAGTCTTTTTGTACCTAATTTGGAGTGAAACATTTATTTACGGTTCTTGTGTAGCTAGATTACACCAACATAGTAGCGTTTGTGCAACTGCCAAATATAGTTGTGGTGCATTGTAAAGAGTTGTTTTTGTTTCAAGTTCTGTTTGCACAAGTTGCCTTCCTAGGCTGTTTTTAAAGGTCAGTATATTGTGTTAGTGTGGTTGTTGTAATGCAAGGGATCCAGCATTAATAGGAAAATAATATTTATGTACTTATGTATTTATGGTGCAAACTTTTGTCTTGTTCTTTTTGTATCTCATCTTATTTGGATAGGAGGGTGACTAAGCACGATTTAGTTTGGTGATATTGTAGAAGGCCATTGGTATCAGTCTGGTTTATGCATCAGGATTGTTGCTGTGTTGAAAACAACTTCTCTCTATTTTAGATTAGGGTCATCTCAATTGCAGTTGGATTTGTTGGTTCTTCCCTTTTTTCTTTTCTCTCTCTAATTTCCCACTCCCTCACCCTCTTGTGAGAAATTCTAGGAATGGAGGAACTAGAAGAAAAACATAGTATATGGGAAACAAGACTGATCTCTATAAATTCCTCACTTAGTCACCCCAAGTAATATTTGAATGTGTCCCAGGACAGGTACAAGTGTATTACCCTACTTTGCTCTGGTTCAGCACAACAGATGGTCCCAGTGCTCCTTCTCCTCCTGGCTTTGTCAACTAACACTCCTGGCACATTGTGGCTTTCAGTACAAGTGGATGCAGCTCTGCTGTTCTGATACCAATTTTCACCAACAAATAATACTTACGACAGCAGACACATTGAAGATGGATCTGGATTGCAAAGCAAAATTTGTCATCTGATGTCATTCAGCCATATCAGCTCTAGAAAAGAACCTCACTAACCTTTACACACTTAGCTTGTATGTGTTTCTCATCCTTTTTCCATAGACTGCGGTATACTAGGTGCTGATACAAAATATAAATGCACATCAACAGATAGGAATGAGAACTCATAAAAGGTCTGTAGGAAATTTAGCTGTGAAGCACCATGCTGTAATGCCACATTTAGCCTGGAAGGTACTGTTTGGTACAAAGAGGTTCCCCTGACCTCCCGGCTCCATTATTTTAAATGTGTCACTTTACATAAAAGTTCAGAGAAACAGCTGCTTTCTCAGGTTTTAGGCACCTCTCTAGACACTGGTCAGGTGATCGGAGCAGGGGGTTAAGAGTTGGATGGTCTGCTCGTGTTACATGCTCGCGTTACATATTCAGATCTATCATTATTAAGCAGAAAAAAAGCTCCTCCTCAGAGCAACCGTAGCATGTAGGCAGTGACCCTGTGGCATATTAAAAGATCCATTTGCATTACATTCCTTTCTGCAGTGCCCACATGAGTTTGAAAAAGTCACAACAGGAGTATTCAGGAAGTCAGGAAAGGAGGGGGAAGTGTTCGGTGGCAGGATGCTAAGTGAATAAACATTACAGATTGTATATGTAGTGCAAGGTATTATGGCTCCATCCATAGTTTCTTAGGTTGATAGGTAGTATGGCTTTTATGGCAGAAGTGTTTTTATTGCTGTCTGACTGTTGTGCTGTAGGACTGAGTCACTGAACTCTGCTACAGTGAAAAACCTTTCTGTGATAAAATGGTCTGAAAGTCTCCATCTGTTTTAGTGCCTCACAGCATTATGCTAATCATGATTCCTTTTATTGCTTGGTGTATAATTGCTTATAGTTTTGAGTCTGTGCATGTCTATGTATTTACATGCAGTAGAGGATAAACTGGTGAAGAACAAGAACATTTTCACTTAGTTAACACAGTACAGATTTAATGACATTTTCCAGTGATCATTTTAAAGGACTTCTTTAGAATATGACATAAACCTTTTAACTTTCCATCAGTGCAGTCAGAAATTATGCTAATTTATCTTCTGCAACACACAAACTGCCATTAACTTTACTGTTAGGCTAATGGCCTAGTAGTGGCATCTTCAGTTTAAAGCTTTTAGACTAGCGAAAGGGTTTTATACCAATTGAGAGTTTGAGACACATAGATAAAAAAAAATGCTGCATTAGTTTGTGAGTGGTTTTCATATCTGTGCCTCTCGCAGAGTATAGATTTTAAAAAAGTAAAATAACCCACATGGATTAATGTCTACAGCAGCAGTATTGTTAGAATCACTTTAGTCAGCAGACATTCAGTCTGGGCAAAAGGCTACGATGCACATGCTCATTATTCCTTCATGTTCTTTGATTAGAATCCTGTTTTAAGATACATTGTAGCACCACAGGATGGGGAGTTCACCCTGATAGCAATCCTTTTTTTTGAGATGAGATACCTATATAAACTAGAACTCATGTCATATATCTGCATTTTGCAAATTGCTTTTCTGAAACAAAGCCGTGTCAGAAAGGAAAAGAATTATTGTGGTTCTTTTAGGATGTCACTTCTTGCTGTCTCTTCCTCCTCTTGTACTAATATTAGTGTAAATAAGAAAGAATAATATGAAGTGGTTTCTCCCTTTCCACAGAGGGATACTGCACATTTTTAAGCAGTCCTGCCTAGGGCTTGTTTCCTAACCATAGCATAAAGGGATCAAGAAAGCAAAAATTAACAACAGATATACTCCCTTGTTAGCTTCCAATCTGAAGTGTAGATGCTGTGGTTGAGAAGTTTTGCTTTTTAAAATTATACCAAGCCTAAGAGTATAATAAAGAGATCACATAGAGATTAATTATTGGATGTTTTCCTTCCTTCAGTCTCTGTGCTTTTCCAGGCCACATTCTGGAGATGCTTTCTTCATATTTGCTTTTATTGTTTATTTGATTAAGATCCTGTATTGGTCATTGGATATTATTTAACAAATTTCTTTCCAGTTCAGTTGGGTCAACCCTTTTGTTGAACCTTCTTCTAGATTATGTTCCCATGTGTTGCTAAAGGCACTGACACATGACCCCCTCACACAGAAAATCCTAAATATCTCGCCCCTTGCCAAACTTATCACAAAACTACCCATCACTCCCTTTTCAGGAACCCAGATGGTAAATAACAGCAGGAGGTGAAAGGGGAGCTTTGTCTCCATTCTCACTCCTGCTTTAAGTATTCTGTGTCTGTCTGTTTCCCTATGCCTTTCCCACTCTGCCCATAAATTAGCAAGCCAGCTTTTCTGACAAGGAAAGACAAAATGTCCATAAAGCTGCAGTAACATCACCCACTCAGGATAACATTTTTGAGCAATCTTCGTTTTCATTCTGTCTCATTGTGCTCTGTCTTTATTTGGATAGAACTTTCCTCTGGACTGATGGCTGCGCTATTTAGGAAAATGCAGCTTTTACTAATATCAGACTGCATTTTATAATTTCTGTGGCACATTCAAAGGTAAATAACCCACGCACTAAAGTTCATGTACATCCTATGTGTTTTTTTTTTTTTCTTTTTGATTAAAGACAAATTTGTAGTACAAAACAGCAGTTCCTGCTAGATGGGATGCTCTGGGAGCAGCTGGCCCTATGAGCTTCTAAAGGGGCTTATCAGCCCCCGTGGTCGGTGGATAGTGATGCAGTTTCAGTTGCTGTACAGCTCTGCTCATTTACAAAAGTTGTGCTTCGCTCTTAAAATCCATGCAGGATACTGTGTCTTCCTATAGAGTTTCCCCCTGTGGCAACCATTTCCTCTCACTTTGTGCAGAAAAGATGATGTCGACTTTTATAGAGAAAGGGGAAGTTCTGTAGTATGAAGTGATCTACTGTTGCTTCTGAAAAAGCCTTAACACTATTTGGTTTTACTGAGAAGATAACAAAATTTAGGTGTTTGTATTTTTTTTTGGAGAGGTCTTAGAAAGAAAATATAAATTTCTTATATATATTCAATATAAATTGCTTATCTCAAAATCAGACATCAAATCCAGATATAGATATAAGAATAAGAACTTCTTTGCCAGTGCATACTTACTTGCATGCTTTCTGTGTGTGTGTATGTATATATACACTTCATAAATATATATATATATGGTTTTCATGTTTTGTAAATCCAGTAGCTTCTACTAAGAAGTGCTCAGTTATCCTAGCTGAGCATATGTACAAGTTGTTGGTAGATTGCTTTGCTTTTGTTAAGATATTGAATATTCTTTATTCCCTCATGATTCCAAAGTGAACCTGCATTCATCCTGAACCTCATGTCTGGCACCTGTGTGAGGGCGAGATCAGTCTTCCTGACCCCTGATCTAGGCTGCAGTGGAAAGTCATGACTTTACAGTTGCAGCTGATTAGAAATGAGAGACTGGTGAGCTGGAATTAGGGAAGGATTAAAGAAAGCCCTACACTCTGAGATTGCTGTTCTGCTGCTCATCTTTATTTCAAAGTGTTCAATATTAGTGAAGAAAAGGGAGTGGAATTGCAAGGTACATTCTTTTTTACTTTTTCCTTTTTGAGCCTTTTTCTCTCTCTTTTTTTTTTTTTTTTTTTAAAGCGGGAGTGAGAAAGGCTGAGATGAAGGGAGTGGGAGCTCATGTTCCTGTTGGCCCTCTGGTAGGAATAGCTCCTTTTCCATGGAGTGCATTAATTAGCAAAAGCTTTTTCCCTCCTCTGGTATCTCCTGTGTTTCTCCAGACCTGTAATTCTATATATAGTTATCATATAAAACAGAACTGATGGACTCAGTTCTGTCACACTGTATTTTGACAGCACATTTTGTTCATATTGAGTCAATGCTGTTGAGCCCATAGTTGCTTGGTCACTCAAATTTAACATAAACCTGGTTGCTGCCAAAACTCCTTTTGGCTTCTACCCTAATACTACCCTACTATTCCTGTCACCTTCTTGGACTGTCACTAGCACTTTTATGGCTGCATAGTGTGTAGCAACTCACCAGGGAATCAATCTCCCTGAAAATTAGTTGTCGTGTAGGAAAGAGTGACAAAAATTATGTGGACAAATGTGCTATTAAGTGTACAGAATAAGCAAGTCAGAGTTGAATGGTTTGTTTACTTTTTTTTTTTGCATTATTGTTTGAGATTGTCAAAGATGAAAGTTTCAGAGAAAAGCACAGTTTACATGTTGATGCTTTATTCTAAAAGCAAACACTATAAGGAAAATTTTAGTACAGCAATAGTGGATGGGAGTGCAAATTAGGTGGAATCATAGTACTTCAGCCCTAGCTTCTGTAATTTGTTAAACCTTTGTGCAGTAGATGTGGTTGTTAAAGATTAGGTCAGTATCTTTTCTTTAACATCTTACTAGACAGTTGCTCTACACCATGAGCTTCTGGAAAGGTTTTTTTTTTTTTTTTTTTTTTTTTCATTTAACTTGTAAAAAGGACCTTGATGGATGAAGCTCTAAAATGAATAGAAATAATGTCTTGCTTTTGTGTTCCCTCCTACTCAGTGCCCAGGGAGTCAGCCCTGGGATCTTTTCTTTCTGTGACTGGCAGAAAAGAGAGGGAGGGAAAGAGAGCAGGAGAGACCTGGGCCCCTCCTGCTGTCAAGAGAACAGTGGTGCTGTTACCACTAGATATGAAGGGACAAGCTTGTGTGTATATATGTGTATATATATGCTGTAGCAGTCAGCAGGCTGAATTACTGACATTTAGGCATTTTGAAGACGCTAATTGAGCCACTGGTACTTGCTGATGAAACCAGCAAGTAGAGTAATGTCTGGATGTGCATGTTGATGTTTGCTTCTATGCTTCGTGGAAATAAATATTTTGGCTTTTCTTTAATCATTTCTATTTTGTTTAATGCGCTCGGTAGCCTAAGGAAAATAGAAACAAACAGAACACATGTTTTTGGGAGATCAGTCTTATTTTATTCCATTCTATTCCTCCAGCCCTGTGTAGTGGACATGAGCAAGAAGGCATTAAAGCAGTTTCTTTCCAGGTTGCTGAACTCTTTCCATTTTGGCAGTGCAATTTCCAGGTTAGCCTTTGGTTTATTAAGCATGTTCAGAATTCTGAGGTGACAGAAGATAAAGAGCTGAAGCTGTCCATGATGGATGATGCATCTGTGCCACGTAGGTATGACAGATGAAGTCTTTGTTGGAATTCGGGTTGGCATCCATCTCAACCCACTCCACCTTCTTCAAAATTGTGTTAGTAATGTACACTTGCTGGTTGCACCATTGCTTCTGAATATCTAATCTAGTAGTTGCATAAACAACTCAATTGTTATTTTTGATGAGGAGGATTATAGTGGAGGGTAAAGAAAGTTTTAGCTTTAATTGGATTGTAAGAGCAATACAGTGAGAATTTGCAACTGACCTAAAATTAAATACCCTGCAATATATTTTTCTAGTATGTTGTTCCTCCTGACAAATCTGTCTGCAGACAAAGACCCAGCTTTGCTTTTGCTGGTTGTTATAACAGTTATGGCTTGATTGACTTCAATAGAATTGCTCCTAATTTACAGCACTAAAAGTGGAAACCAGAATTAGGTTCTTGTATTTTTCTTTGAAGTATGCAGAGCTCTTGGGGAGGCTGTTGTGCTGAGGGCATGTTGCTTTCAGTGATTTTCTTTTTTTTAATTTTGTTTTTAACTTTGAGAGGCGTCTTTTTCTTCTTAAATCTAAACCAGAAGGATGCGTACGAAAAAAATAGTAAGACTCATAGAGGCGAATGGTGGGTTCAGAACCTTGTGAGTCACTGCAGAGAGATTGACAGTTTGGGAACATGAATGCGGAGGAGTGAGGATGGGATGCTCAGGGGCTGATGAGATAAAGGAGTCTATAGAATGTCAGCATAGAGGTCAGCAGCAGCATGCATCTCATTCCAGAGTTAAACTCAAGCTTTGGAAAATGGCATTCCTTGCCGACAAACACAATCTGACAGTTCGGAGCTAGCTGCAGTGTTCACCACCAATCCCACCTCCTCCTCCTCCCCTTCCCCCTTCAGCTCTGTGTCAGTGGATGCTTTGGGATCATGCCTGCTCTTGCCTTCAAAGCAGCAAGAAGAAAATATTTAAAGCCACAGGCATACCTTTGAGGCTTTGCAGGGTAAGTCAAGTTAACAAGAAATGTGTGTGCTTTAAAAATTTTGTCCCTATTCAGGCATCTCAAATCCTTGTTGTACTCAGTCAGTTATATTTCCTGTGCTGAGGTTTGAATAACCTCAGCTTTACTCTGATTTTAGTATGTATTTTTTTGTTTTTTCCACTCTTTCTTTTTTTCTCTTGTGCATGTGTATGCGAAAGAATTTCCTTTGTTCCTGGGCAGGTCTGGACTTGAGCAGCTCCTGGAGTTAGCTACATAGAAGTTTATTCATTCCTGCTCTGAAATTACTTGATGCTTGCTAGGTGTAATCTGGTCTTGGGTGGTGGGGAAGGAACTGTCCTCCCATCATTATTACTGAAGGTGCAGAAAAGTAAAATTATGGACAGGGCAAAAAACCACATCAAGACATCTTTGTTACAGTCCCAGTTGTTGACACCATCTTACTGTGTGACCTTGGGCAAGTTACTTCACTTCTCTGTGAAACAGGAATAACAATGTTTACCTCTCTGCCCAACAGAAATGTTAAGAGGATTTTTATGAAGCATTTTACATATGTACAGCATTGCGTAGTGGTTTGGGGCTTTTTTTTACAAGTGTGTATGAAAGGTGCTAAAACATTGCCTAACCCTGGGCTTCATATGCAACTAGTTGCAGGCTTGTGGTTGATCTGAATTTGTGTAGAAGAGACTAGAAGTGCTGTCCTCAAAAGCTGTTGACATCCTCCAAAGTGGCAAATGCCATTTATCTTTTTATAATTAGCACTGCAATAAAAGAAAAATGTAGTTTTCTGATTGTGTATTCCTTGTGGTAGTGTGGGGATGGAGGATAGTAAGACTTCTGTTCAACTATATATGCATTATTTTTTTGTAGGCCTTCTGTGAGAACTTAAAATCCAGCTCTTATTGCTGGGGGAGAATGAGAGAAAATAATGATGAAACATCATGCTATATTTTTATTTTTGAAACCTGAAAACTGAGCTTTGGTGAGGGAATCAACTGTGCAGAGAGGCATGGGAAGGTTGCACTGCTTCCAGGGTGTCATTCTTGCCATGTTAAGCAAAACTTCCCCTTTTTACCAGAGTGCACCTCCAGCACTCTGAATGCGTGGCCGTAGCTGGGGCTAGGGAAGATTCCAGGCTGTAAAGGTAAGGAGGGTGTGATCTTCATCTTATCTGTTCTCTTACATGGAGTAGAAAAAGCACTGGACCATTGTAAAGGAACCCTTAAAAATATGTATTTTTGAGCGGCAACTTTCTTGGATAACAATTAGCCAACCAAGATTTTGGTTTACTGCATGGACAAGGTAAGTTCAGGAGTTCAGGTTAGTTAGACGAGAACAGGAGGCAATGGTTTCTATGTTGTGCTTTTGGTTAGAGTGTTAACACTCATTTCTAAAGACTGGTCATATTCAGTGCATACTCTGTGAGTATAATTACATTAAAAACTAGTGACAAGAGGAAATGAACTAATGGATTCAGGATCTGTCTTGTTTTTAACATGTCCTATCAGATTGAATGGTACAAAAGAGTAAACATTTTTAACATGAGTTAGGGAAGTTCTGTTCAAACTGCTTGCTTTTCTAAAATTAATATATCTGAGTTGATTGTACTCTAGCTGAAAAGGCTTGGGCATGTGTGGCTTCAACATAAACTACACGAAAGTCAGAATTATTCAGAACCATGTTTACAACCTCTCTATTCCATTTTGGGAGTCATTCTTGTAATTGCTTTAGGTAACTCATTATTTAGTTTTGACTCTGCTTTCAGATTATTTTGTGGAGAAAGGTTAGTTTCAGTTGTGGAGGAGGGGACAAAATTCAAGCTGCTGTTCTTTTAGTTGTTTTATGGAAACAGATCTCTGTTCCTTGAGTACAGAACACATCTTTCCCAGATTGCAAGCAACATGCTAAATATGAAAGAGAAAAATCTGCCTGATTTTCACTGGAGGCAGAAGTTGCTGTCTGAATTCTCTTTATTTCAAAGTTTGGGAGGTTTCTGTTTTTGTCATGCCTCTGTTCTTTTGCCCCAATACAACCTCATAGTCCTGTAAGTGTCATGTGATGACAATGGCATGATCTGTGCTGTAAAAGCATGTTGCAGAGGAGTTGGTGGCTGTTTAAAGGGATAAGAAAATAGTTTAATCTGTTCTTGTGCCCTTTTTAAAATAAAAATTTACCTTGAATTATTTTAAAATTGCATCATCAGTGGATGGGTTGTGGGTTAAGGGTCTGTAAATCAGAACCTTCCACCATAGTTTGAAAGTTTCACATACAGTAAATACTATTTCCTTGTTCTAACTGCAAGTGCATTGATTAGCCCTTCCCCTTTGTGTTTGGGGCTGCCTTTCCTTGTTACTCAGTGTGCAGTTGCAGCGAGATGTGTTTGCCACTTAGCTCCCAATTCTCCTGTGCAAAGATCCTGTCTCCCAGCTTCCCAGAAGTACCTGCTTGGGAAACAAGTACATTCTGATATAATTCACCCATATAATGCTGTATTACACCTCTCCACTATTAGTCTGCTAGGGTGATGAAGGAGGTTTAGTACATGGGAAAGAGTCTGTAACTATGCTTTATGCTCACCAGTAATAACAGCTCTCGAGATAAGTTACTGGAAAAATCTTGTTCTGGTTTGAGTTCATAGGTTTGATGTTGGAATTCTTACTTTTATTGAAAGCAAAAGAGGAGTTCTTATAAAGGAATTATTTAAAATTTATTTTAAATTTCTTGATTTGTAAAGCACTTGAAGATGTAGTTGCCTGTGTAGTGTTATGAAAGGATAAATCTATGGAAGGAAACGAGGTATTTTTCTAATTTCTGTTATTATGTGAGAGGGCTACTTCTAAAGGAATTGGATTGCCTAGTTGAGATGCATCGTTGGGGAAAATCAGAAAGGCTACAATTCTGTCCTAACAGAAGTGGGCTACTGTGATTTTAAGTCATGTACTGGTTTCCGATATGAGAGACTGCTTTCCGCATTGAGTATAGGTAAGCAGCCCAGTCCTGTTCACTGTTACTGCAGTAACAGTGCTTTCTGCCTCAAAGGATGAAAAAGGTTTTCTGCCTCAAGAAACCATCAGTACACATAAATTCAAAACAGAAAAAAAAAGATTCTAAATACTGCTTACTCCCTATTGTGACTGTTTCCCGAGAACTTAATTGGGAGTCTGATCCCGCCATTCTCCTTAATGGACACATCTAACCCGGGCCAAAGACTTCGAGAGGTTGGTTGCATTTGAACTTCCAAGCCTTTTGAATTAGGAGGGTTTTGGTTTCTGTTGTGACCAGCGGCTGTCATTAATTTTCCTGGAGGAGAGGAAAAATCCAAATGAATGGACTTGTAGGTTCAGTGCTGAGGACTCTCTTAATTCACTAATCTATTGTAATGAATCCTGCTTTAAAAACATTTTGTTACTGTAACATTTGTGTGAGTGGTGTCTCCTGCAGTCAGAGCACAGCCTAGGAAAGCTGCAAGAGATGCATAGCAAACCTCTCATTAGGGAAAGAGAGTCGCCTCTGTCTGCCCTACGTGAAAAGAAGCAGTGTCCAAAAAGCAACTGAAACAAAAAAGCCCCATAGCACAACAACTGGCCTCCTTCCATGAACCAGCCCTATTTCCAGCCTGTCTGCCATGGTACTGGGGCACAGTCTGTCATTTAGAGGCTGGTCTTGTATGTACATAAAGCCTTGTGATTTGTGTTCAGAGCTGAGAGTCTCCTAGAGTTCAGCTCTGCTGGAACAAAGTGTTCAAGACAATACTGTGGGATCCAGCTGGAGTTTAGCATTAATGCAGTGTCAGCCAGATGGAAATGAGGTGGAGAGGACTGCAGAGGGACTGGGGGCTGGGGAATCCTGTATCTTAAAGAAAAAAGAAGGCAATAACTCTGAAATACATACACACACACACACTCACAATTGTGATAAATGCCGAGCATGAAAATCATGTTTGCATTCAATTCAGTGCTTCTGAGATATCAGTTGTGCCTTGTTTGTGGTTGATACAGTAAAAAGAGCAGAGAGTGCTCCGCGTATAAGCTTGTGTAGCTCCACTGACTTTATATGTATACACTGCCAGAACTGGAGCAGAAATTGCTCATGGCCCGTGATTTTTCAAAAGACCTTAGCGAGTATGTGTGTACATTGGGATATGCCTTGCACTAATTTGGTTTTCAGAAAATACAAAGCACATTCATTCTAAAATTACCAATACTCAAAGCTACTATTAACGTTTCAAGATTTTCGGTAACTGTTTCTAGAAGTAACGTGCAACTTGTAAGCTGTGTTAGCCCAAATACAGTCCTTTCTGCACTACTGATGTGAATTGGTATGGTTATGGATTGCTGAGGGCAGAGCAAGTTTCATCATGTTTTTCAGCCTCTTTTTACGTGATTGCTTTGTTCCTTGGAGTGTCTGTGATGGGATAATGTGTCATCTGTTTAAATAAACTGACAGTGAAATGAAGCTTCTAGCTCCTATTTGTGTATGGAGATTCAGCTGAGGCTTTGGATATCTTTCTGCTTTTGATACTGAAATTTGATGTGAGGAAAGGAATTTGACAATAGTGGTTAATTTGTGGAAAAACATGCTCTGTTTAGGCTCCTACCTCTCATAGACTTTGGAAAGTGGAAACCCATCCGGTATGCTGGGCATTTGGAAAATTGATACCACATGAGAATGGATAAACAGGTAGTGTTTGATTCGTGCCCGGGAGTATTGAAGAAAAAAAATAACAGTTTGAGAAGACAAGATAATTTTTTTCCATTTCACATTTCTTGGACATAGCCTTCTGCTTTTCTCTTGAAATAGAGGAGAATATTTCTCCTTCTGCTGAGAAAAAGGAAAATATTTAGCCACCCACATCTTTACACTTTGCCTTAAGCAAGCCAAAAGCCATTGTCCTCAAATTTTAATGGGCTTAGTAGGTGTCTCTTTTATGGAACCGCAGAGGCAAGAGCCTGTTCATAGTGTCCTTCTCTTCTTTTGATGGCTTCCCATTTGGACTGACCAAAAGCAGAACTACCTGCATGCAAATTCAATTCTGCTTTCACAGAAGAGGAAAAATGAGAGGGGAAAAAAAAAGAAAAAGAATCTCTCTTCCTCCTGTTTTGCTGGCTTCTTTTGCTCTTTCCTCTTTTAGAGAGGAAGTCAGCAGGTTCTAGTGAAATCTATTTTAAAAGATTGAGAAATACGGTATGGTCCTTCCTTGTACGTATTTGTGATTCAGCAGTAACTTTTAGAACATCTCTGGAAATGCCGCGGTGTCTCAGGCACCCTATTTCAGGGCCCCTGTGACTAACATCAGGTTTTCCTTAGCATCATGTTGCTTGGACAGCTACAGACAGACAGTGATGCATCGCTTTTGGTCCTTGGACTAACGTCTTCAGAGAAAGAAAACTTACATTGTAAGGACAAAGAGAAGAAGCACAATGACCTACTTAATGACCCTGTCTAGGAAAGAACAGTAAACAAGAGAAAGAGGAGATTTTTCTCTGTCCTCTGAAATATTCAGAGATCACTGCCCTAGGGAGTAAAGAGTTACAGCATCAGTTGGCTGTAGTCATGTGTGGGATGCTCAACTGCTGTTCACATTTCCACAGCACAGGTCCCTGGCTGAAGCCTTTACGAAGTGGTCAGTAGACCTAGATCTGTGTCTTAGTATCTTCTGTGAGCAACTTGCAGTTGAAGTCAAATCTTAGTGAAAACGGTTGAGACTCTCAAAGAGTGTGGTTCTGGTGGTAGTAAACACCAGGTTTGATTTATAGGTGGTGGGTCAGAAATGGGAAGCCTAAACTCCTTTTAAAGTCTTCTAAAGGCCTCTGAAACGTGCAATTCCCAGGCTCCCATTCATTACTTATCTAGAGGCTTAATGCCACCCCCCCTTTCTTTTTTTTTCCCTTCCTCTTATGTGTGTTCCCATGGTCTATGTGATCATAAGTTGCATTGCTGTGTTCCATTTTTCACAGCCGGTGGTTTCTAGGCTTTTGTGCGACTTCTTTAGGATTTCACAAGTACATCACAAGATGCTATTTCAGGCAGTTACAGAGCAAAGAATGTGTAAGATCTTCAGAATGCCCTTTGCCACTCTCTCAGGGCTGCGGAAGTATGCAGCAAACAAAGCAAATAAACCAAAACTTGGTAGATCTTATTCTAGCATGTTCACTTTTACTAGTATAGAGGAAATCAAAAGGTGTTAGATGATCTTTTTCATACATTATTTTGAGCCTGACATATAGTTTTTCTGAATTTCTCCCCTGCTGCTTGATTCAAAAGCATGCGCTTAATCAGCCACTACACATAAACATATATCTTAGTTCAGCAAACAAAATTCTGAAGTATTATGCTGAAAGTTAGGCGAAGGAGCTGGCCTAAGCACATGTAAACATACTGTTGGTGCTTCTCTGTCCAAGGACATCCCGATAAGAATGAATAAGGGGTAATTCTGATGTGACTCAACATGTAGTAGACTTTATGTTGTTAGTACAACTTCCTGTCTGGTGTGAGATAAGGGAGGCCATTTTTACTTTTTGGGGAAGCGTGTCTCTTCCTATATTTGTGCTGTCACTCCTTTGGATTGGGTTGACCCACTGATAATTAGTGTTGCTTTTAAAAATGAGGTCTGTTGTGGCAGAGCATAGAGGAGAAATACCTGCCGTGATGAGCTGAAAGGAGGCTGTCAGCAGGAGAGCTGTCTCATTCTGTCATTCTGCATTCCTGCCAGCTCCTGCGCCTGCACAAAGCTTATGTAACTGTCTCTGAAGTAGAAAGGGGTCACTTCAGGTGGCCGTTTTGATCTGTTGGCGTCTCTTCTCCTCTCTGATGTTGTCTGGAAGGATTTGTTAGATTCTCTTTGCAAAAAGAGAGGCCAGGTGTGCGTGCGCTTTCACACATGCAGGTAGTGCTGCTGCACTGGAAACTGTGAGGCATTGGAAGCCAGGGCAGTGACAAATCCTGATTGTCATACAGACCTTGCACAGTGCTTTGTTTTTGCATTAAGAAAATCAATATGCTCAGTATCTAGACTCACTGCCCCGGTGATATCATACACTGTCAGGACTGCAGTTACAGCATTACCAAGAGCAGTACTTTACCTTTCCTGCTTCGTTTGCCTGAGACCATTAGAATCATTTACGTGTGTTAACTGTGTCAAAGAGTTGTTTTATCTGGTCTGAGAGAAGCAAACTGATAGAAAGAACAACCTGAGGGCTGCTCTGTGGCCACACAAGAAGTCATCTGGTGAACCCTGTAATTAGAACCCCCGAGTCCTGGCTTCGCTGGACTCTCATTGCGGGGTAAGCTCTTCCTCCCGGCATGCAGCCTAGGAGCAGGGAGTCTTCACCTCCAGTGCTGTGTTCTGACCTCTCTATTGTGTGTCCTGAGCTGAGAATAAAAGCTGGGAGTCATGACTACCAGTCTCTTGTCTTAAGTAGTACGCTGAAGTTGGAGTACCCAGAGGAAAAGATGTAGTCAATGAGGAGATTAATCTACCATCTTCCATTGAACTGCTGCAGCTTCAGATTAACGGAATGTACACTGGGTTGCTACTCTGTGACTAGTCTGCCTCCCCAGACACTACTAGTACTTCTTTCATTGCTAGTACCTTCAGTTTATGGGTGCCCAGTTCTGGGATATTTTTTGTCGGTTTGAATTTTCATAGGATGTATATTGAATGCCTGGAAAATTATATAGCACAGGCACACTGTTGGTATTGCGTGGCATTACCACCTGTATTGAGTGCCCCAGATGAGGCTTGATGAATGTGATAGCTAATCTTAGAAAGAGTACATAGTGGACGGAATGTCACTAAGGGTATGGCCTCTGTATGGATTAGAACAGGGGTTTGGAAGAAGATGAGCTGCCTAAAGACAACGTGTTTCTTGTGGAAAATCCATAGGCCCTCTTTGCCCTGGTGAGATCTTGGAGAGACTTGGAGTTGCCTTTTGCACAGAAAAAAAAATAAGATTAACAGGAACCTGTTTGGTAACATGGCGACTCTTTAAAGAAGCAGAAAACCCAGAAACCAGCCCTCAGTGTAGGAGGAGAAAGATGGTGTTTGGATAACTATCAAAGTGCCCTGAGCTGCATTCAAATTAAGAGTTTCTTAGAAGCAAAATTACAGGGGAATTAAATAGCACTAGATTGATGCATCGCAATCGTCTTTCCAAAATGCAGTGTTTATTTGTGAAAGGGATAGCAAGTTTAGCTCTAGTAAGATTTTATTTCCATGTCTCTCTCTAAATTTTCTCACTCTTTCTATAGTCTTTCCCCCCCAAATTTTGAGGAATTTTCCCCAGATTGGGAGTGGATTCCTAACTTCTCTTAAGCCAGTGAGTAGGTCTATGTCTTTCAGCTTACGCTTTCTCAAAGAAGGGGAGGCTTCTGAATTGTGTTGTGAAAATATAAGGAAAACCTGATAGCAGTGGTTGAAGCAAGTGCCAATATGAAACGTAGGTAATTCCACATACGCCTCTTTCAAAATACTTGCCTGTATAGTGTTAATTATACTCTGGGACTGTCTTGGGTATAAAATTGTATCAGACCAGGATGAAGATATAAAAGAATAATAAAGCTTCTGTGGTGAATGAACCTGCCCAAGTCTTCATCTAAATAAAAAGGCTTTTCTAACCAAGCACACGTACTCATTCTGCATTTGCAGTTGTGTGGTTCCTTGCTAGCATTGGTTAATCTATGCCACCGTGTAACACATTTAAAAAAAAAAAAAAAAAAAAACCCAAGAGAGCAGAGACCATCTCTGAAATCAGTTAAATCCTATGAAAATACATGAGAAAACATCCATTACTAATTAAATCTCGGTGATAATCTTTGAGGTGCCTTCTGAGCTGCTGTCTGTCCATTTCCTACTACAGTTCATGAGAAGTCAAATATGCATCATTGAGAAGAACACAGAACAGAGACTTTCTTTTTGAAAAAAACAGTTTTTCTTTCTTTTTTCCTCTGCTCATTAAAAAGGTGCTATTTGTGGTCATTAGGAGGCACTCAGAGCAATTAGGTCTAACTGTCCTTCTTGATAGCTATTCAAGACAGAAGCTAAAGCAGGATTGTATTGTAAACAACAGCAGAAAAGGGCTCACAGTAAACTTTATGGCTTGTTGGTATGTTGGGGGGGAGATTAGGGGGCAATGGTTCAGCATCCCTGTAAATGTTATTTATCACCGCTGTGTGGGGGAGGATGCCATATTTGAGGGGAATCCTAGGACAGTAAGGTTGTGAACTTTAAGGTTTTCCAGTTGAAATGTCAAAGGAGAAGGGAATGAAATAGCAGAATGCAGCCATGTGACTCATCTCCCAGTCTTATTCATAACTGCTTGTGGGTTGGGGTTAGACAGAAGAACACCTTAACTGTAGTATGCAGGAATGGCCATTCCAGGCATCCATCTATCTCAACATCCTCTTTCAGAAAATGGTCAGTAGCAAATGCTGAAGGGAAGAGACAAGCCTACTTATACAGAGACACTTTCTCCAGCGTGTTTTCACGGTGTGACTTAAAGGCTTCTCAAATTGGAAGTTATGTCCTTAAGTTTAAAAGCCCTTAAGGGACTTTCTTCTTTGCATTTGTCGGGTCTCCATTATCTTCAATAAAAGGCTAATTCTGGCTGGCTACTCAAGACATCAGGCTGTATGCAAAGAGTCACAGACATTAGCATTGCTGTGCCATAGTATCAGCTAGGGTCTGAGAAGTGATTGGGCATGTGTTGTCCTGTCCCATTTTAAATGAATCTTAAATAAAACATCTTTTATGAATCTCAGGGCATGTGCATTGGGATAGCACTGTACTTGCTTCATGCAGGCTAGTGCTTGATAGTTATTCCTTTGGTTTCCTAATCTTGTCCATCCCTGGAGTCGGAATGATTCCTGTCAGCTCTGTGCTTTATTTTTTTTTTCCACTTAACAGCAAAGAGCTGAGAGCTGTGCAGCTCCAGTAATTGAAAAGGGCTGTGCTGATCTGCAACAGCCTTTGAAGGAAAAGAGTCATATGACAGTGTACAGGAAAGGAAATACCCAGAGGAGCAGAGTTAGTGTGCTTTAGATCCCTGACCAGATTTGTTAAAATGGAGTCATAGATGGATCTTCTGCTTCCCTACTGGAAATTCCCGCTCCTTTGGAAAAGGAGTCCACGAGTTTGTTCTTAATAGAGGCTAAGTTATTTGCTGTGTGATGGGAAGAGATAAAAATCTTCTTTGGAGTTTGTTTATAAGCTGAATGAGCATCTCCCACTTATTGTACCTTTTATTCTGGGGTTAGTGTATCCGCACAGGCACTATTTTCCACTTGGTTTTGCAATTCTTTGTGCATACAAGTCTGTATCTTTCAAATTGAAATTTTCCTTTACCTGTGCTGGTAATGGTCACTCACTAAGTAATAACCAAGAAAAAGAGTTGCAGAATGCTCCTGTTGCAAAACGTATGTTCTTACGAATCACTCTCCTGATGCTGCCTTTAATGCTGAGTGTGAATTGCTCGGACAGAATTGGAAACAGACTGATACAAATAGGATCCCTTTCTTTGAGACTTGAAGATTTCTGCACCAGCCTGGGGTGGGGTGGTTAGAGCAAAGTTCAGCCCCTTGCAGGTTTTATGTGGGGTTAGGCAGTCACTGTGGATGCTAGAAGGCTCTTTAGTAGAGTCCACCATCTGGCAATCATAAAACAAGTAATCAACATTTTTTTGAGGAGGATGGTGAGGAAACAAGCTGCAGATGATTGCCATGAGATCACGCCCCTACACAGACACCTTTATGGCTCTTCTCTATTCTGGTTGGGTGTCTGCACTAAGGGTCAAAAGTTCAGGCTGTCTCCCTTTCACCCCCTCCCTTCTTTTTTTCTTCCAAAAATGGGAATTAGGCAGGGACTGGAATGCAGAAAGACTGTAAAATGGCTTATCCCGCCTAGCCCCTCCTACCGCTTTCCTTCCTTCTCTGCAAGCTGCTGTGTTCGCGGGTGGAGGCTGGGCAAGGCAGCCTCTGACTGCGGGAGCTCTTGGAGGATGCACAAATCAGGCACAGCTTCAACTTTGTGAAATGCTCGAGTTAGATGAAGTGGCAAGGCAGCTTACCAACCAGCCGGCAGGCTCACGCTTCTCAGCTAATTTATTTTAACTTTTAAGCACAATTAGGTAAATTTAAGCACAATTCAGTAGATGTGATATCTCATTGAATTTTATTGTAGGAAAACAAAGGTTGGATCAACTGTATAAGGTTTTGTCTTCCACTGACTTCTACACATACTGTATATGAATTTAGTTCCTCCCACTCAGCTGTTTATCCACTGAGGTATCCACTGCAAGGATGAAACTTCTAATTTACCATACTGATATGACAGGAATACATCTGACAGCGATGCTCTGTGTGCTAAAAGAATGCTATAGCCACCAGCCTGATTCTACTTCTCATAATGAAAATAAGGAGTATGAGTAATTAATTGCATGAATGCAAGCTGCTACGCCCACTGCAGCATCAGTGGGCAGTCAGGATGAGGCATAAGGTAATTTTATAACTACAACCAGAACAAAACCAACAAAATTCAAAGAACTCACTAAAACTGGAAGCAAGGATAAGATACAGAAGAGATTACTGTAAACTGAGTTTCGGTTTGGCATTTTTGAGGTGATAAATCATCTTTTTCTAACAAGAGAATTGAATGCATTTCTTTCTCAGAGTAGTAAAGGCCATTTTAAAACAGACCTGGTTAGTGTGAATCATTCTGTTGTTTTTCTTTTTTTTCTTTTTTTTTTTTTCCACACACAGAATCTGCACATAAGCAAATTGCTGGAATGCAGAATATACATCTGGTCTGTGTTATTCTGGACCTGGCTGTAATCATCACATGGAGAAAGCTACCTTGGGTTTTTATGTAGAAATGTTTGTACTATACAAAACTCCAGTTGCCAAGCAATTTTTATTAAAACAGCCAGTTTATGCTTGACCTCATGTCCTGCTGAGGAGCAGAGAAAGCCATAAAATCCATGCACAACCTCACTCCCAGTTGTTAAAGCTGTGAGTAACCAGTGTGCTACAGGATGCATTGATGCTCTCTGAGCTTTTGTCTGTGTTAATACTTTTCTTCCTTGGAAAATTGAGTTGTTGCTGCTATGTTGATGGCATCGCAGTCATGGTGGATTGCCAAGGAAGGCTGGCAGCTGGAGTTGATACCACCAGTTTGCCTGAATGCTGCAGCAAATGTCAATGACATGGAAGTTGAAACATCACTGCCTACACTAAGCTGGTATTTCTGATGGGATTGTACCCTTAAATCAGTAGTGGGAAATCAAACCAGAACATACAGAAGTCAGGAGGAAGAAGGCAGGGGTTAGTTCTGACGACTGGAAGGGATGCATGAAAGATCAGAAGAACAAGAACTAAAACCCCAACTCTCAGGACAAAATTTTAAAAGTTGCTTAGGATAATTCTCTTAGAGACTTGAAACACATGGTACAAGTTACTGATTTTTACATATTTCACAGTAGAATACTGACCTAACCTGCTATGCAGTGCTTTCCAGATCTAGAGGTATTACTACATAGCAATCTAACTCGGTGAAATCTGGTTTAATTTCATTAGAACTTTTCATGCACAATGTTTATTCTTCTAGCCATAGTGTGGTGATGTCTATTAGTAAAACGTGACTAATAGCAAAATTTGATTAATCTTTTACTATCCTTCAGGAGTTGAGGTTGTTGTTCTTGGTTGATCAGAAATTTCAGGACAGTTCTCAAATCTAAGCCTATCTTGAATTAAGGATGTTATTTTGCATTTTCACTTAAAAGCATACTTACTAAATCTCTATATTCAGTCCTTAAGAAAGGGCACTAATGATCATAAGACAGGAAGGGAAGAACAGGAAGCAATTTCTTTTCTTATCCAGGGTTATCAGTGAATAATCAAAGAGCTGCTACAGCATATGTGCAAGTTTATATCCTGCTCTGACTTAATTTGTCTTGGTTAGTTTAGTTGCTACACAGAGAAGCAGAGACTTGAATTGATAGAGAGGCTACAAGTACTTCATCTTTATTCAGTTTTATTTTCTACTTTCCATTTCAGAATAGAGGCATTCTTGTCTGTGGATGGAGAATAACTTACACTGTGAATATTTGCTTCAGTTCAGTCTCCTCCATCTGCCCAGGTTTTAGCCTACTTGGGTTTGATGTTAAGGTACACTGTCTGTTAACACATCATTTTAGGCTTTCATAGTGGCCATGTGGCAAAACTATCTCATCAGATAGCAGTTGCGTGTGGCGTGTGAAGGGGCTGACAGACAGCACTCATCTTCAGAAAAAAGGAACTTACCTGAGAACTGCTGTTACCCAGTTGTGCCTTGGGGAAAATGGCCTTCAACCATGTCTGCAGTAGCTTCATAAGTCACTGCCCTGCTCTAAATCTGAGTAGAAAACAGCGCAATTTGATCTAGAAACTACTGCAAAACTGCTGTCCTTAACTTCAATGATAGTTACCTGAAAACTGGTTTAGTAGACAAGATCAAGACTTCTTTTAGCCTGGTATTCTGCTTCTGTCAGAGATTAGGTCAGCGCCTATGAACAAGGGCAAATATACTATAATATTTTTCTCATATATCTTTCCAAGCTTCTGCAGATTCAAAACTTTCTGACCCTTTTTATTAGGTCTTTATTTTGTGGGGTCTGCCATGAGCTATGTTGGCATGGAAAAATTGCATGATATTTAACATAATAGATGAATTTAAACTTGTGCAGCTCTGTCAAGGTTGTTATATTTCCTGTGTGTGTAAACAGACTTGATAATATTTCTTTCTTTTTGTTTGTTTGTTTGAATTTGTCAGTTGAGAGCATCTTGAAGGTTAAGTATAACCAACCCAAAATCTGAGTCCATTGGGGTTAAGGGTAATTTAGCTGGAAACTAATGCAGATTTCTAGTGCAGAAATGATGTCAATGCTTGTTTCTTCTGCACTTATTGTTCCCTTTTAGAGACAAAGTTTACGTCTTCACCTGAGTGTATTCCAGATTCCTGACGTGAGAACTGAACTGTGTTTCTGCTGGCTATTTGACAGCACTGTCAGGATACAAAGTTGCTTAATTTGAGTAATTTTGTCTAATTGAAACTTAAAAGATAAAACGGTAGTATGAAAATGCCCTGTTAGAATAAAAGTGGTTTTTCTTTGATGCTCTCATCATCATGATCACTACAAAACAAAACAAACTTACATTCTCTAAAACTAGTTTCCTTTATTCTGTACCACTTCATTATGTTTAAACTTTAATTACATCTGTAACCTTTTATTATTGTAGGAACCCCAGTAGATTTTTAGATGGACCACCTTTTTGAGCACATTTCCTTGGCAGATTGGTACATTTACTTGGTCTGTCACATGAAGCATATCATTGTCAGTGCCAACTAATTACTATCAATCAACTGTAGAACATGAAAGGCTGGTCTGAATGTTTATTAAAGTATGTTCTGAAGCATGTGACATGATTTCTTGTAAAATCTGAGACTAGAATGATTCTTCTGTGGGAAAGAGGCTGACACATCTACATTTTGCAGTTGTTAGGAACTGCCATGCAGGTGGGTAGATGAAGCAGACTTGAATGATTTATGCCGCATTTTAGTGCCTGTCTCTTGGGAGTGAGTGTGAAAGTGGTCAGTAAGAAACCATTCCTCCCTGATTGCTGGAGGGTCATCAAAGACCATCTGCTTTCTCTCAAACTCTTCTGGCATGGTTATAATTGATAGGGAGACAGCACAGAGCAGGAGAGAAACACAGGTAATAGATCCCTTGTTATAGCTAAAGCAATACATTATCATCCTACTCAGGTAATTTATGGAATTTTCCCCTTGAATCTGAATTGTTCCCCTCTGTTGATTCATTTGTTGGTGGACTGTTCTTTTTAATATCTGCTCCTGTGATGGTCTCGGTAACCAAATTGTCATTTAAATTATTTATTAAGATAGCAGTAGTTTGTAGCCTGGCTGTCCAGGCCTGTTGTCTTTTCTGCCTACTTTTGTCATTGAGTCAAGCTGAGGTATCTCTTAAAAGCACTAGGAGTAAGAAGCCATAGTCACTACGGCTACCACATATTTTTCTCTTCAAAACTGCAGTGTCTAGTACCTTTTTATAGTCCCAAAGCTCAAAAGGTCATAGCTCATGTTTATTGCCTTCAGTTTAGTTCTCATGAGTCCCATTTCATGACCACCATCAGTTCTGACCAAGGCATCAGACAGGTCAGGGGTGTTATCTCTTTGTTTATGACTCNTTTTTTTTTTTTTTTTTTTTTTTTGAGAAAGGCATTCTTTCTCTTTCTTCCAAGCTCATTTAAAAGTTCTATAAATAACCCTGGCCATCAACCTTAAGAAGTTCTCATTCTTTAAGGGAAGCTATTTAACTTACCTTTATGAATGGAGAGTTTAAAACAAGAGAAACTTTAAAACTTGAAGCAATTGTGAAGCTTCACAGTCTTAAGTGGAGAGGAAATAGTGGGTTTGAAAATAGGAGAGAAACAGCTATGTGTTATTTTTGCTTCTCTTTTCTGACAAAAAAACCCCTGCATTCTCCCAGTGAAGGACTTGCATGCTACTGCTTATTAATGCCCAGCAACTTCAGAAACCTTCTCAAGGGCTCTTTTTCTCAAAAAATGTGAAGCTATTCAGGAGAGTGCAACTTACTGTCACCAAGAGGCACAAATAAAGTATTCCTGAGTTATGATGAGAAATGAATAGTCCTGGGTGAACAGGGCAAGAATCATCTTTAAAGTTGTCCAAGATAAATCATTTACCTTTTTTTAAAAAAAGTGCTGAGCATCCGGAAGACTTCAGTTGATTTCTGTCTCTTCAGAATCCTCTTGAAAGTAGGATCGTGTCCCAGTTTAGGAAAGTACATACGCCAAAATCCTAATGTTCTCTGATGGGCTTTGAATGCTGTGTCATGGTTAACTAAAATATAAACCTTATTGCTACTTAAATCTTTGTCTTTTTCATTCGAGGTACCTTGCATACTTGCTCAATGAATAGACATGACTGCACTTAAAAGGGAAGGATGGGGGAAACCCTCTATCAGTTTGCAATATAATAAATGTATACTGACCTTGTCTCCTTCATACTGTTGAGTGCTAGTGCTTTGATGTGTGGCTTATGTTCTTTTTCTCTTTTTCTTCCCCCTTCATGCTTTTGTTTCTCTGCTGGATCGCGGAGTAGGTAAGTAATACATGTATATCTGGTATTCAAATTGTGATTTTGGCTTTGGAAACTTCTTTCTAGATAAATGTCTTGCTTTGTGACTAGAAAACATATTTTGTCCTTACTGTGACCTTTCAAAGATAGAATGTATTTGCTCTGATTAAATGTTAATGGTATGTTTTCCAGGGAGTTTTGTATGGGTTTGGGACTTAATTTTGTAGTTAAAAAAAAAATATTTCGTTTTCTTTTTTTGTTTACTTTAAAAAATGAAAATACATAAAGTAAACAAATACTCATTAAAGCACTTAAGCACTAGGGCTATATATTCTTGCTAGAAGACATGAATCTTATTCTTCCCATGCAGTTTAATTAAATTCACTTTTCATTTAATTTGTAACTACTACAACAGAACATATTCCAAACAGATAATGGGGTGGCTTTCTCTGGTTGTATTACAAAGCTACAGTTCTCCATATAGGGAGTTTGTATGTATCATTAGAGAAATATCGAAGAGCAATGATCACTTTACTAAAGTACACTTGGAACTCCATGGTTACTGAATTCCATATTAATTATTATAAATCTCGTTTATTTTTTCTAATCCATCACAGTCATCCTCTAAGAAACCCTCTAAAGCATTAGTGGAAGGAGAACCTGGTCTTTTGCTCAGGTGTCTTACTGAATTCATAAAAAAAGACATAAATATTGAAAACTATATGCCAATCTAGCATACATACAAAAATATTTAAAATAACTTTTTTTTTTTTAATGAGATGAATAAAGAAAAATTCCCTAAATAAATACAGTCTGGCAAGATGGGAAAAAACTAAGGCTATGAGGTAAAAATTAGGATGTGTTTAATTATGATTAGAATCTCGGTAGGAAAAGCAAAGGGATTATACTACAGAAGTTCTAGTTTCCATTTTCACTTCCTCTTTTAATGCTTCTAGAGAAACCTCAGTTGTTCTGGTTAGAAATGTTGGCTTTCTCAGTATAGTTGTGCTTTACAAATGGTGTTGAAGTAAAAGATTTTGCTGAGATGCTCCTTGGAAAGCATTGTGTAAGAGCAATAAAGCAATACACATTGCTGTAGTAATTCGGTATTCTGGTAATTTGGTACTGCAGTGATTTGGTATTTTGGTTTTTTTTTTTCAACTGTAACTTGTATTCCTGAGGAACCTGGCTTCAAGATGCTTGACTTTAGGTCACAGGTCTTGCAATATGGGCTCTTTTGGGGGTTTACCGTGACCAGACAGAGCTTTGTTTTCTGCATACTTTATTTTAAAAGAAAGAGAATATATTGACTGTGATTGAACTTGCTACTTTTTGTCACAGACTGGTGGACGTTTTTAGGCTGCCTTGAGTGCAGCACAATCTGAGTGAAGGCCTGTGGGTGTCTTGCCTCCTAAGTGCTATTGTGAATACACTGGCGTAGTGTCCTATGGAGTAATGGATGATACTGCAACAGTTGGATCATATCAGATCTACTTGTCAGCGTTGGGAAGAGAGCACTGGCATAGGTCTCATTCCCAGCTGCACTCAGAAGAAATTTGGAAGAGGGATGGGCACAGAGAGGTGACCCTGTCGACTGCCTCCCTAGATAAAAGATGATTTGCTTTCCTCATTGTGGGGTATCCAGTGACAAATGGCTGGTCTGTATTTGTCTGTAGCAAGAGAGCAGAGTGCTTTGCTTTGGTAGGTAGGAAACAAAGAAGACGTGGATTGTTTTGAAGGAAGTGACAATTTTTATTTCTACAAGTTGATGCAGTTAAAAAATAATCTTCTTTTGTCAAAAACCATACTTTTCCTATGAACAGTTCTGTGAAATCTGGTTTAGCGGGTTAATGTTACAGGCTTCAGTGATTTGAAGTTGTAAGAACTCTTGGAATGTGTAAAGAGGAGAAGGATTCCACAGATAAGGCTGAACTCTGAACTCAGAGCACAATTCAGTTTATAAATTAATCTCTACCAATAAAAGCAGCATCAGCCATCTGACTGAGTCAGGACACTACTTCTGTTTAAATTGCTCAAATAAAGCACACAAGCCATTACACCTGAGTGGAGGGCAAAGAAGATGTATTGGGTTATTCTTGAGCTTTGAAGCACATAAAGCAGTAGCATACCTTAAAGTAATCGAAAGAAGTGTTCTTCTGAGGTCCTGTAATGAGTCCAGTCTCTCATGACTTTATCCTTTTGCAGGGGAGATTTCTTCTATTACGCCGATTATATATATATTTTTTTATCAGGCCATTGCCCCACTTCTATTCCTGTATAACTCAGCTTTGCCCTGTTGCAGATGCTGTCCTGCTTTACGTGCCTCAAAGCTCAAGAATAACAGTAACATCTCCCAACCTTTTTGAAAGCAAGATGCTGCTATGTCATCCTGAGTCTCATTTAGTTGATAATGTTTCTTTTTTACATCACTCCCATCTGATTCTCTGTTCTAGCACATCGTTTACTGTCTTAGGCTCAGAGTATATTGTGATTTTGAGAACTGTCCACCAGTGTGAAGGTCAGAAGAATTGGTTTCTATTTGTATCTCTTGCTGAGTTATTGACTCAGAATCCTTGCCCATGTTAACCTGTCTGCGAAAACGGAGATAATGTTTCTTATAGACTTACATGAAGCACTTGGAGGGTTATCTTTTTTGGTTGACTGCTTGTTAGGGAGGGATAAAATGACTTGAGTGCTTGTGCCAAAACTAGACTTCACTGAACATTTGGAGAAATTGATTTTAATTTAAATTTTCACTCTCGCTGTGAGTGAAACCCAGAAGGGAAGAAATACTTCAAAAAGCAAGTCTCACTAGATTATTTTAGGGCTTATGGAAAGCAGGAAGTGTGGCAGTTCTCATGAGAGGGGTGCAACCCTTGTTTGGAGGGTCACTCATAAGACTGCATTCTTACTTAAGCTAAGTGTCAAACCCAGATAGTAGTGTTTAAGGGCTCAGTTCTATGAGGTGCTAAAAATACTCTGTTCCTCCACTTGTTTTCAAATGGAGGGAAATGCTCAGCATCCTGCTTGCTTGGGTTAAATCTTTTGCTTAGAGGGTCACTGATAATAGAAACCTGGAAGTTTAGACAAAACATGAAGAAAAACCTGTTAGGACTCTAAACTGCATAGAACCTTATAGAATGCCTAGGCCAGCAATGGCAAACCTGTTTATTATCTGACATAGGATTTTTGGTTAACTGGTTGTTAGTGTTGGTTTCTTTCTGATGCTGAACCAGGTGGGGATAGTTAAGGATTTACTGTACCTGATCTCTAGGGATTATATATTTACCGAGGGGACTCCTTATGTCACATTTGAATCGGAGGATTCCCAGATACTGCCGTTGTAGAGATGGGCCATTTTTTGCTTCACAGATGACTGTTTTGCTCTGTCTGCCTCTAATTTAAAAGCTCTTGTGGACAACTGAGAAGGAGTTGAGGTTAGGAGGGGTAGCAGTTACTTTTTGAGGTAAGGGAGTGTCTGGGTGGTTGCATAGAAACCTGCACCTTATCACCTGCCACCACTTCTTTGAAAGGTTGCTCAAGGTTTAAAGTTCTGGGTTTGAGTAATCAGTGCAGCACAAGACCTTACAAAGGGAAACAATGGCTGAATACAGAGCTGTAAACGCTGCCACAAAGGAAGTGGCTTGGCTTGCCTGAATTTACAGCCTTCCAGAGACCATCCAAAACTCACCGCTTAGATTCTGCCTTTAAAAGAAAGTGTCCTTTGGGCTAAAAAACACCTCCCCCCTTTTTTTGGAAGTCTGAATTTTCTTCACATGATATTCTCAAGGTTTTTTTGTCATTATATCATGAGCTTCCTCAGAGGAGCTGTGCTTTTTTTTCTTTTAAACAGCCTCTCGTCAAAAGAATGTGCAAGCAGAGTACATTTAAGAGCCACATTCTGTACTACCATGGCAACCAGAGTTTTAAAAATGATACAGTCAGAAATCCAAATTGATGCAACCTGCAATGAACATTAGGAATAATTAAGAAAAGTAGAAGCATCTCTGTGCCCAAGAGAGGAAGGAAAGATGACACTTAGGGGACCATTCTTGACTCAAACCAGGACCCCGGGCTGGTCTTACAAGACATCCCAGCCACTGGTGCTATCAATTCCTTGGTATTCTTGTCATAACTTAGAAGCTCTGTCCCAATATAAAGGCCATGCATTTAGCATCATCCCTTTTTATGCTTCGTTTTTGGCTTTCATTACGTTACCAGCGATGTTGAAGGAGCAATAAAAAATGGAGGTCCCAGGGGCAGCTGATGGTGCATGAAGGAGTCAAGAGGGCTCGAAAAGGGCAAAGGTCGCAGGTTAAGCCCCTTCGCTGGGAAGAACAGAAGCAGTTTTGTGTGGCCAGTGAAACGACCCGGATTTTCAGTCCCAGGCAGAGAAAGTGAGGAGAATGGGAAAGGAGAGTGGCCCAGGCTTTCTGTGGAGTCTCATGAAGCTTAACCGTGAATAGTATTGCTGATCCAGGGAATCAGATACCTCCCCTCTCTGCCTGTTATTTTTTTCAAATTGAAAATTAATTGCTTCTCCTTAAAAACTGCACGGTGGTGTTAGGAGAGTGAGACTGTCCTGCTTTTGTCCTAAAAAAGAAGCCACATCTGCTAATTAAATTATTAAAATCCAAATAACCATGAAGCCTCCAAACAGGCTTGCTTACTCTGGAGAAAATTAATGGTTTTACAGCTTCAGGACAGACATTCCTTTAATGGACAGTAGAAGAAGCTGCTCTTCTGCTGATACACCAAATCTTCATTACCTAAATATAGGTTCTTGCTTGTGCCTTCATTACTAATAGGTAGTTTAAAACAGTGTACAGGTACTGTGCCTACTGTGACTTCTTTTCAGAAAGCCAGACATTTCCCTTTTCTTCTATGCCTAGCTGCTTGGCCATAGAGAAGCCTCTATGAAAAACAGACATTCTGTGTTCTTTCAAGGTTATTTAGTGATATATTTTAAAAAACAATAATAAACAGCAAGAAGTGAATGGTACAAGGACAGCTCACCACCATCTGTTATCGAATTGGAGCGATTACACAGTGAAGTGGTGTAACTGCCACCCCCAGCTGCACGTCCGCACCCCCATGCACCTTCCCCCTCCTTGCAGCATCCCCACCCAGAGAGCAAGATCTTGGTGAAAACGGGGAGTTGCTTTTTTCTAACTCTAGGAGGCGAGTCTGTGAAAGAAGACAGAGTTTGTGCCCCAACCACTTCCCAAGAAGCTGATAAAAGAGGCAACCATATATATATGTATATATATATATGTATGTGTGTGTATATATGTATATATATATATTTTTTTTTTTTTTTGCTGACGAGAGAAATTGCAAGTGTGTTTTACAGGCACACCCTTTCAGGTTTCTGTATCTTTCAGATTGCATTAGTTTTTAATCGCTTCTTCCAGTTGGCATGCTGCAACACCTCTAAGTGCTGCTTGAATTTATTCTCAGGCAAGCAGTACTCAGCCTTCCTTACCTAACAATCTAAGGTGACGTGACCTTAAAAACTTCAGAAAACCTATTCTGATTTCAGTTATGTGGGTATTGGCTTCAGGGAGCAGTGCCAGCCTCACTGAGATCCTAATCTGTCCATAAAGAACCCTGGCAGTTTAGAGCAAATTCAGGCTTTTGGATTCTGGGGACTTCTGGGTTTGCTAACAGGATCTGTTGTCCCTAATTAACAAATTTGTGCCCTGTTCTTAGACGAAGGAGAAGATGCTGCTAGTGTAGAGTTTCATTTACCCTCTTGTTTTGAAGGTCCGAAATCATTATATTTCAACAAGTAAAATGAATATTTAGTATGTGGATGTCTGTGTACAGATGCATATTTAAGATGTCTATATATGAAGTATTCTGTAGGTGGGGAAGCATGCTATTTCATTTCAGGGGTGACATGCCAAATTGATTCCAGTTGGAACATGCAGCTAGAAAACTAATATGGGGGAAGGGGTTTATATTATATTGAATGAGTTGAGTTACCTTTCCATATGAAGTATATGTTCCTGGCTTTTTGAAGGGTAGCAGGAACCATGTTTGTGGTATCCAAAAGCTCCTTTCTTGCTTCCTGTTCCCAGGCACTATGGTGCCAGTTCTCGATGCTTGCTGTTTGTGTAACAGCCTTTGCTGCTACTCTGCAGGCTGAAAGTTCAGGTCAGAAACCTAAAAAAAAATAAATCTGAAGACAAAGTTTAGGGAAGGTCCATGTACTTGCGTACACAGAGATATAAAAAGCAGGAAGCATCCTGCATGCAAATATTTCTTTAAACCACTGGCAGGGGTTGCATGTCCTGAAGGCAGGGCAGGCGGCGGTGGGGAATGCACCACAGAGCTGGGCAACAGTTTTAGGGCAAGGGTTCCCCTCGGGTGGCAGTCTGCAGTATTTCACATACACTGTGCTGCTCATGTGGCGCAGCCTGTGTGCGTTCCTCTCCTGCCTGGAGACAAATACAGCTCTGGAGAATTAATGGTTTGTTCTCCGGGGATGACCCTGCTTGTCTCTGAATGACAAAGAAGTGGCTTGTGCCTGCACAGTGCTGGTAGGACAGGCCGGTGGTGCTGGATGTGCAGTCAGGCTAGCAGATTTCTAAGCCTGGCTATCAAAGATCTTATTTGCTTATGTACACGAGTGCACAGCGCAGATGGGCAGCCTGTACAAAGCAGCATTCATGTCTGCTGTGTGTAGCATGAATGTCTATTAAAGGACATGCGACATGCATACCGGGATGTCATTCCGGAAAACCACATATGGTTTTACGAAGCCATCAAGGGAGAACTGCCTCTCTCTCTGCCTGGCCTCCCTGCTGCGGCTTTGAGGATGCCTGTGAAATGCGTCAGCCCTGGCGCAGCGGCGCGCGGGGCAGACGGGGCGGGCGGGCGCCCGCAGGACGGAACAGCCGCAGTCTGGGCTCCCAGCCTCCTGGCTAGACTGGAGAAACTTATAATTGAGTTCCTGAGCTTCCCTCCCCTGCACTCCCCTCCCCTTCCCTCCCTGCAGCTCTGCTGAAAAACACTCTGGCTCCCTGCCATGCCCTTTCACAGTGACCTTGCCTGCAAATAGCACGCAGGAATTTTTACAGGCGCTGTGCACTTGGAAAAAGGGTTGGAGGGTGTCAGTAGGGAGCTAGGAAGGGACATACTGGTGCATTTGGTTTAAAAAACCTGCCATCAGCTTCCTTTGTCCCCTCTGCCCACATGGAAACCCCCAAGGCCATGAGCTGCACATTTAATTTCATTGTGCTTTCTTCTACCGCACTATAAATTATTTTTTTCTTCTGATGTTATGAAAAATCATAAATCTGTTTTCAAGGATGTTGTTTAAAATAGTGGCACAATGATCTACATGCCTAGATTCCTTGCACATATAACTATTCTTTGACTTAGATGTAGAAAGATTTATAAAAATATGTGTGTATATATAAATGTGCATATATCTAGTTATGTGTGAGCATAATGCAAAGTAATAATGGTAATGACTGCCTACTGAGGCAATTAAACTTAGAGCTTTTGGTATAAAAGTTTGGCCCTTAGATTCTATTTAAGAGTTAGCAGTTCTTCTGGGACACGGCGATCCAGGCTCTAGAAGGCACTGGAGTGTAGGGCCTCGGCAGCTAATCCTGGTTTTGCCTGTGAGCAATTGTGTGGTCTTGATGAGCCATTTTGACTCTCCCACCTTTTACCTGCAATATCAAGTCAAATTGTAAGCTTTTTGGGGTGGGGATGTTTCTCATACATATGACCAATGAAAGCACGCCCTGAATCCTGGTTGGACTCTTGGACCTCTCTAGAGCTTTTAAAGTTCTACCTAAACATTCTTGCTGCAGTCTTTTGGTGTCCTAGGACATTCCTTCTGATAGCTGGGTTATGTAGTCAATGGGAGTAGAAGGTGTTGTGTGCCATGAGGATTGTGCTTTTCACATGTTGTCACCTTGGCCTCCATTGCTGGACCTACTTGTGTAATGTGTCAGACACTTCAGACACATATTACAAGTTCATGAAATGTAAAGGAAAATTGATTATCTAGAAGTGTCTTTAATTAAGACTTGTTTTTCTTGTCTGCTCTCCTGTGTTTATGTCTGTGGCAACCCACTCCCTGTAGTCAGCAAACTTCTTTTCACTCTTCTCAAAAGTTGAGCTGTTGCAATCCAAGGTAATTTTGTTGTGCAAGATACTCATCTGCAAAGGAAGGGCCAAGAATAGGGGTGAAAGAGAGGACAGTAGGTAGATACTGAAGTGGTTCCATTAGGCCTTTCTGACAACCTCAGTAACTTTCTGGTGCCTTCCTAATAAAGTTTAACATAATTATGTCTGAGTTTTTTGAATCACTTCTCCACTTATTGACTAAAAGGCAGGAAAGAGAAACAGTCAAAATCAGAACAGAAACATTAGTGTCTCTGTTGGGTTGATGTGGTGTTACAACACTAAGTTCATTTTATCTTCTAGAAAGGGAGTAAAGAACTAAATGTTTTTACGTGTCAGTTCATCTGTAAGATTCATCAATACATGGTTTGTTTGTGGCATCCTTTACATAAGCAACCGAGAGTCTCTGGGCTGTGGTACCTAAAGATAAAGGGTTTCTTCTATCAGAAGCTACAATTTGCTTTGTGTGACTTTCTCTGAGACATATGGTGCAGCAGCACCTGTTTTATAAGTATGAGCTCAGTGCAGAGAGCAGATCCTCAAGAATAGAGGAAATTTCATATCTCCTTCCCAGGATTCCACCTGGCTGCCACCTGCTCCCACATTTAATTGGCCCTAGTCCCTGGGCTCCCCACAGCAGCCTGCGGGTAAGCCGGAGGAAGCGGAGACAGACAGGGAGGATGCAAAGTGTCCTGCCGAAACAAAAGAGACTTTGAAAGAGCAGCTCAAATAGGAGCTGCGCTGGTGCCATGTCAGACTTGTCAGTCACGAACGGGTGGTGTTTGGCCTCAGTGCCACCATCTGTCACTTCATGTGAAGGCACACTATAATTTTTTGCATACCTGGTCTTAATAATCTGAGTGATTGTGGGTTAAATGCCTGGCAAATAACTTACGAAGAAAGATCCAGTGCCACTTGATAATAGACCACCATTTCAGAATTTTGCAGCTTTCCAGTGTTGCAGAAAAAAATAATGGTGATAACAGCTGGGAGTATCCAAGAGTAGCTGGCAATAATACCTGCACACCAGGGATAAACACTTCAGTTTTGTCTGGATGTTTATCTGCTTGTAGATGTTACTGCTTGATAAACTCTTAACACATCTGGTTACCACCACTGAGACTTGCCAATAAAAAGGAGTGTATTTTACTTCATTTTTTCACAGAGTAAAATGGGTATGACTGCTTCTAGAAAGAAGGTTTAAGAAACTAGCACCAACATAGCAGATTTTATTCCTCCTTGTCTGCACACAAGCACAAACTCTAATCTACTGAGTTTAACCATCTTTTTTTCCTCTGACTTAGTATGACCACAAATATTTAACCATGTTTTCTGAACTTAATCTAACCACACTGGTAATTGTGGTAGAGACTAGCAGTCTTGGGGGGAAGAAGCTGTAGTAATAGAATGAACCTGTGTGGATCTGTGCGTTATCTGAGCACTTGATAGAAACAATAAAGCACTTGCACTGTGGTAAGTTACAAGCAGTGCTAAGATACTTCCCTTTTGGGCTTCATTTCTCAAAATGAATTTATGGATTTGCACAGAGCAGAGTGGAAGGCACAAAACTCTTGAAATTAGGATTTTTTAAATGCAGATGGACCTTGAGATAGAGGCAGAGCTGATATGGCTTGAATTAATTCCTTCTGCAGGCAAAAATCATGTGCTGCACAGCAAGCATGCTGCCCAGCGCAGAGTGAGGCCGAGCGTTTCTTACTGTCCCACAGCAACTTTCTGAAGCTTCCTCCCTCCACTGCTGTTGCTGAAAGTGTGCAGATCCACATCGTTCTGGGCTCCCTAAAGGCAGATTTTTTTCTGTACATTTCCAGAGAAGCTTCTCAGCTCACAGAGGGTCATTTAAATGGCAGGATTTTTCTTCTGATGGGTAATACCTAGCCTGCTAATATCTAGATAAATTTTTCAGTGTGATGCACATAAAGCATGTGATATATGATCAGTGTACACAGGCTTGCAGGTGTTCATGTGGAAACTGGGACCTTAAGGCATGTAAATAAGTAAATTTTAATTCTTTTGCTGCCTGACTCCTCTATAAACACAATCGAGGCCACAGTAATCTGTAAAATAGGCCTTTTTCTCATCTTTAGCATATAAACTCTTCAGGGCGGGAAGTGCTTATATATGTGTGTGTGCATTGTGTTGTGCCCAAAATGGCTGTGGTGTGTTTGATACCGGATCCTTTTGCACTGATACAGGAGGAATGGGATTAATACAAAGGTTTTAGAGGGAGTGTGGGCTTGTCAGCGAGGAGAGAATACTCCCTGTCTCGCCGTGGAGGAAGGAAGGAAGGAAGGGGATAGAGAGCAGGACTGCTCCGAGTTGCAGAACAGGGAAGGAAGTGATCGGGCCGCACCCGTTTTATGTTCCTCCCCTCCCCCCCATGGATGTGACTTTCCGACTGAGGTTTAAGGCGTCTTACCCAGGCAGGGGTGCACTTGTTACCCAGAGGAAAACAGACGAGTGAGAGCGCGGCCAAGGTATTGTGCACCAGCCTAGCCTGGTTTCCATGCTAGCTGAAATGAGCGACTACATCTGATTCTATTTTTCTCCTTTCCATATTTCTTCTTTCCATTAGTTTTCAAGTCAGTTAATGTTTATACAGACTGAGTCACCCATCCCTACCCAGCCACCAAAGAATGCATTTAATTCACAGCTCAAGAAACAAACTGAGTGTTTAAATTGACTCAACCTTTGTGAAGACTTTGATCCATTCTGGAGAAGACTGACTAAGTGAAACCAGGGGAAGTCAGCTCACAAACCCCGAGCTCATGGCATGTGCTGGAGGATCCTTTTCTCAAAGGAGTATTGGACGCAGTTTGGGAGGGTATCATGGGTGTTGGGGATGGGACAATGACTGTGTTTTGCAGCACGCAGCAGTGCAAAATGCTTGGGGAGCAGCCAGTGCCACAAAACATTTGGGCTTCTTTGCATTGTTTTTAGAAGTGCCAACCCTTTTTAGTGCTCGTTTATGGGTATTTTGGAGGGGTTTGATTTTCATGTATTGCTGAATACCCACATTCTGCAAACAGAATACTGGAAACTTGTCACATGAAAAACCTCAATTGTTGCCTTTTTAAAAACGTGTGCTCTTAAGTTTTTCAAATGTCAGAACAGTGGTGCTGATGTCCATCACAAGTGGTCTCTCCAGCATTAGAATAAATGCTTTTTTAGACCCTTAGGTTAAGGGATGTGTCCGTGATTTCTCCTCTGGGTACTGTGCAGCATCAGCAAGAGGTCCTTTAGGGGGTGTAGTGCCATTCCTGTATCCCTGCCACTGTCCCAGTGAGCCAAGGGCTTCATCAAGATGGTTTCAGGGCCATGGATAATGGGGGTAAATTGTCTCTTCTGAGTGCTAAGGCTCTTGTCTATTGAGCAGCCAGAAACCCCTCCATTCTGCCTCTTGTGCACACTGTCTCTCTAGCTTTTTCCCTTCCCTTTTGTGCCAAGAATGTGGAGGGGGAGGGAGGAACCACACAGGAAATGCCTCTTCTTTTCTCTAACGACATTTCCAGCTGCATTTGGATGGGATACTTAGGGGAGGGGGAAAGCATCAAATCAGTGGAAAGTTGTTCCTCTGCCAAGTCAAACTGGTACGTTTTAGCTCTGGAGACAGTAGAGCCTTTTCTCCCTGATTTTGGCCCATTTTTAAAGTTCTTTTTTTGGAAAAGCAGGGAGGGGAAAGTTAGTGACATCAGCACTCCTGTTTCATATTTATATGCAGATTTTTTGCAGGGTTAACTTTAAGGATTTTAAGTGATGTCTGCTTAGAATTTCTGAAGAAGTGATGCTTTTTTTTTTTTTTTTTTTTTGTGGAAAGGAATATCTGCCTGCCTACCCACTCATCTTTTGTTTATCTATCCATCCACCCACGTGCAGTGCCTGAACCACCTTCTCTCTGCCTTCCATATGTTATTATTTAGTAACCTGTCACACCTGATCTGTACATTAAAACAATGCCTTACAGCAAAGAATCAACTTCTTTTCAAATGAATGAAGTTGATTCCTCAGCAGAAGCCTGGCCTTATAGTTTATAAGGTGCTAAAAAAGCACAGCTGATAACTGCAAAGTAAAGAAATTGGAGAAAAGTAGATGAGGTAGAAGGCTGTCTTCTAACCAGATAGCATAACTTGTCAATTCTATTGTCAATTCAGTCCGAGGAAGAGTTTTCCCTTAAAGAGTCCAGGAGTTTGTGTGCAGCAAACTGTGAAATTTGGAATGTATCTCTGTTACTTTCCTGAGATCTCGTATTCACTGTAGTCAAGTAAGAGGCTGCAAGAGTAAAATTTGTGTTTTTGAGTAAAAGTGGCAAGCAAGGATTGGAATCATTTTGGTGGTGAATGTTACAGTCTTCATGCTGAAATGCTGTGTATTTTCCAGTTGTTTGTCTTATAAACTATGTTCTTTTGCAGTAAGGTGCAGTGAGATATTGAAGCTCTGCAACAGCTTTACCTTGTAGAAAAAAAAATACCAAGGAGGAGGGAAGAAAAAAAAAATGCTTGTCATTAGCAGTCTGGTTGTCTGTGTTTAGAAAACCTATTAAAAATGTATCATGCTGAGGAGACAGTCTGCACAGTGTGTAAAAAAGATGGGTTGCAGTAATTCTGTCTGGGAGTTTTGAACCACAGTCTCAGGCAAAATACACAGAACAAGGAAGGGTGGGAGGAGTAAAATCCTGAGAGAGGTTGTTTATTGCTAGGGCAGTTGCATTCTGGACTTGCACCAAATGCAAGTGACTGTGCAGTAGTCAGAGGAAGAACAGCAATAGCAGGGGGCAAGAAGAAAAACTGGAGCAGGATGGGGAGAAGGCAGGAGTAGAGCTTTCTTCTTGTGGCACATGTTGGTGAAGTTACAGAATGAGGACCAGGGTTTAGCTCAGCTAGATTAATCTTCATTTCTTTTGAGCTAAAGTAAATCATAGGTAACTTTCTGGAAATCATGTGGAATCTCTCCCAATTTGACTTAACCTAAGAGGAATTGTTTGATTCACCTTTCTTCAAGTTAAGGTTAAAAGGAATATGTAGAGGTGGCGGAATGTCCTGAGAACGTGTCTTGAGAGGGATGGAGAGTCCACTCTTTAATTCTCTGCATTTGGGGTTTACGTCTCTGTTTTTTGCCCCTTGGGTTAAGGCTAATACTGTGTCACGAAGTTGCAGGTTAGAAACAGCATGGGAGGTCTCAAAAAAATATTTTGGAGTTGTATGAAAATGAGGTCAGAGTCCACTCCGAGTTGCCTTTTAACTCTTTGAGAAGATCGAACTGTCTTCAGGATCAAACTCTTTTGTTTGCTGTTCTGGCTTGCTGAGGACTGTAGCCCCGAGTCAGTGCCCTGGGAGAGCATCCTGACTTGCCGCCCCGGGGAGCGGGCAGCCTCGCTAAGTACTGCGGGAGCTCAGCATCCCCCTGCATCCAGCTGCCAGGCCCGGGGCCTTTTTCTCCCAAATCTGCAGAGTTGCTGCTTTTAGCTCGTATCACTGTCTTTCTCTGACAGCAGAGAAGAACAGGTGGGGCTTAGTTTAATGCCAGCTTTTCTGGTTGTGCTTTACAGCTTGTTGGCTCTTTATCCTTAAAGACAGGAGCGGGTAGGGAGTGTAGGAACTTTTTCCTTCCAAGGGTTGAATCACCATTTGCCTTGCAGCAGCTTACAAAAGCAGGAGTCACCAAACTTGTCCAGAACGTACTGTTTTCACAGCCCACAGGGGGTAATGTGGTTGACTGCAAGTTGCCCTAGCCTCATTTTCTTTCGCTCTCTAAAAAGCTGGATTCCTTTACCTTTCTCCTAGCAGGACTTCTGCAACATGTCCTGTTGTCCCTTACTGGTGCCTGGGTGCACAGGTGAGGCCTGTGCATTGAGAGGGAACCAGCAGCACTGGGGGTTTGAGCCTCCCTCTTTTGATTGCAGCAGTTGTTTTCACTTGGCATTTCTATACGCTGTAGCTTTGTTGTTTTCCTCCTTCAGCACCACTGAAGGAAAATTAAAACAGTATAAGGCCAGGCTTTACTCTGACCTATTGGAAATCTTTTGCTTAATGGTCTGAGGCTGAAAGGCAAACCAAAATTACTAAAGAGAATTCTAATCAGTGATAAGAAAATTCTCAAATTTTTACTTATTGCTTGTTTCCTCTTTTTCCTCAGTCTATTGTTTGAAGACTTTTTAAAATGAAATACAATACAGCAATGGAGCAAATTGGCCCTCAGTAAGGTGTCTCTCCTGTCAGAACTTCATCTTAACACTGCAAACAACCTTTCTTCTTCACGCACAAATCTGTCCCAAGGCAGCACATGGTTCTCTGACACATACCTGAATTGTTCTTCATTAGTACAATGGGCTGTATAAGCAGTACAAGGCTGTATAAGCATTTTCTAGAGCAAGGGCTGTGCTGGTCAGCAATGGGCTGCTTTCTTTGCTCATAGGATTCTCAAGAAGGGTCCCATTTGTAAGATGCAATGCGTAAGTCCAGAGTCTGCAGGGATGAAAACACGGCTGGTGGATGGGCCCCTGTGAGTACTCCCCTCAGGCACTGGGGATTTCATTTAGATTGACTTCCACTCGTATCTGGGGAAGGTGACAGCTACAGATTTTTAGGTCTTGGTGATGCGGCATAAATTTCTTTTGGTGTAAAGTAGAGATTGCTCAGAAGAGCTGTCATGTGTGGAATAGAGTTTGCCAGAAAGAATGTTCTTTTTTTAAGGTTAGCACCACACTGGAAGTCTTTGCTGGTTTGCAGCTACTTTTTATTTGTCTTTGGAAACTGGCAAATATTTGGAGTGTTGCTTTTCTGTTTATCCCATACCACAGGTACCTTTCTGTTAGGGAACAGAATACATTTACGGCTATTTTATGTGTAAATCATTGTTTACTGAGAAATGCAGGGTGTACCTTGCGCAAAGAGTCATCAGTGAGCTGTTCAGCTTTTACTAGAAGATCCTCTGAGCCTCCTACAGCCTGCATGTAGATACGTGATCCATCTCCTTTCTAAGTATTCATCTTTCTGCTACCTGCCATGGGAAAAATGTAGAAGGAAGATGAAACATAGAAAGTTTGCAAAGATTTTGCTGTTGTCAATTTTATGTGGGGAGTGGAGGGCACAACATGGTTATTTTGCTGGCTAGGTCTCACAGCACTAGATCGATGGAGCTGTTGCGTTTATCCTGAGTAGTTCAGAACAATAGCGTGAAGGATCAGATGTGCTTGGCAGCCTCTGGGTATCCTGGACATTTATTTCCCTGACTCCCTGTTTCTTTTGATTGTGCCTTGGGCCAGGCTCTGTTTGTGGAGCTGGAGGCTGGCTCAGGCTCGCTGTTATGTCGGTTTCTATGGAGGAAAAAAAACATAAGGGTTGCCAGACCTGGAAGAGAAGGGAAAAAAAAAGTAAAAGAAGAAGAAGGGGGGAGAGGATGGGGTGGAAAAGAAATGTGATCCTAGAGTGCTCCGAAGGTGAAGCGTTGTTCTCTTTTTTCTTTTTTTTTCTTTTTTTTTTCTTTTTTTTCCCCTTCTGTTTCTTTATTCTGAATTGCATGTGAGTTTTTTTTTCTTTTTCTTTTTTTTTTTTTTTTCCTCTCTGAGTCTTGCAAAGTCAAATGGGAATATCTGCGTCTTAAGGAGAGGTGTTTTCAGCGGGACTGCTTTGCGGCCCAGAAGCCAGTGTAGCTGAACACAGGTGGTATCCTGAGCGATGCAGTGTCCCAGACCTCAAACTGCAGCAAACTGTTGGGGCTTTGGGTATCGTTACAAATCTGTATTTGGAGTGAGATCACTGATGCTTGGACTCCAGGTGAGCCTGGGACCAGACAGGTATTTTTTTTCCCCCTGAGTTTTGGTTTTGTTCCCTTCAGAAATAGTCGAGGGGCATATACAGACACGTATAATTAAAGGAAGTCTTCCACCCCCCCGCCTCTTGCAGCAGAAGATGCAGTTGTTCCTCATTGTAAGGAATTTCCCTCTTTTGAAGACCTACAGGAACCTCGCTCTGAAATGCTGAGTCACAAATCTTTGGCATCGTAGCTTTTAACAAAAAGCAGCAGTTCTGGGTTGTGTGAGCTCTGTGGTGCTGATGTCTGTCTGCCACATTTGGGACTTTTCTTGCTTTTGTATTCACATTTGTCTTTATTCAGTTCAAATATTGACTTCACGAATGGTTGTCCCAGTTCGCTCACTGACTGTGAACTGGTAGATGAAGGGAGAGTGGCCACGTTGCTGTGTTTTATGCTTTAGGATGAGCTGCAGTGGCACAGTGTGTTTGGAAACATTGAGGTGTTGTATGAATGTGCCTGAATAGTGCCTAGTGCAATAGGGCAGCTTGGCTTGCCCTTGTATATTAGCTTGGTAAAACACAGTTACTTGTAATAACTCCATTCCTGGTGGATAGCTGAGAAAGTCTGATAAAAAGGCAGTCGCATGCAGAGAAAAGCAGCGTTGGGTCCAAGCTGCCTGCTTGAAAACTGTGTATGTGGTGGGGGGGGCACGGGGCAGCAAGTCTGCTGGAACTCCTCCACTCTGAAATCTCCTTGGTTCCTAGCATTCCCCTCAGTAAACATTGGCCTCAGCTGGCAGCTAAAGCAGGACAAGAGTTTATTTTTATTTCTTGGAATTCGGTAGACCTGAAATCTCTGTTAAATGTTAACTTCCAAAAGACACATGCATCAGCATTCTGAGCCACAGTTGGTATTAAAAAAAGAAGAGATTATAGAGAAGAGAGTTTAAACTAGAACTTAAACTCTGTTGTGCATTATCCCTCTCCTTACCCTGCCATGCTTTGCTCTGTGGCCTATAGAAGAATCTGCAGACAAGTGTGTACCATCTAGTAACTATGACTTTTTGGGAATATGTTTTCATTTAAGTGATTTTGGTGGTTGCCATATTTAAAAAAACAGCAGCTTAGAGTGTCAATGTGCTGAAGTGTTGACTCATTGACTGAGTGTTAAATAGGTGTTTGTCTTTGCTGAACTGTTAGCAAAATTGGTGCAAAAATGTCTCCACTCAGTTTGTAATATGTGTGTACATATATAATTAAGGAAGAGACCTCGTTAAATAAATGTTTTTGACCTCAGAATGGAGTCACTTTGCACATTCATGGCTAAAGGGGGATAATTTGTGCAAATGACTGGTCAGATTTTCCCCCCTCCAGAGTGAAATTCAAGTCTCCGTGGTAGTTCTGTAAGTCTGGAATGGCTCCATTGACATCATCTTGGCAGTCGGTTGTTGACATTTGTTCTTCCTGCGCTCACAGCAGAACCTCCCTTTCTGATCTTACATTGTGTTAGAGGCTCCTTTTCACAGTAATACCAAGACCAGGTTCATTATTATTTGTGCTGCAGTCGTGACTGGAAACCACAGTCCTGACCTTTCCAGTGCTTAGTGCTGCCTGCACACACAGTGGGGACACGGCCCTCAGGTCTTGAAGTCACATCTAACACAACTGAAACGAGCTTTGCTACTTAGAGGAAAAGATGCAGGAGGACAGAGGTAGCGAAGAGGTGAAGCAGCAGTCAAGATAGCTGTTGTGCAGTCTGATTTGTATCTCGGCATACGAAGCACACATATATAAATGTAAATCAAATCAACTCTCTGGCACCCAGTACAATCTTTCCATTTACTTGGATGGAAACTTTATATATAACAAGTACTTTTCACTGTTGAATAAAATTGCTCTCATGTACAGAAGAACAGAAGGGTTTGGGGAACCAGAGTTGTTGAGGTCTGGGATTTTTGTTGCTGTTGTTTGTTTTAAAGAATTCCAAGCACCTAGACTGGTGCAGTAAAATAATTTATATTCACTCTTTCTCTTTCACTTGCCTTATCTGTGTGCGCCATCATTGCAGCTGCTTGTGTTTAATTTGGGCAAAAATATTTGTTTCTTAAAATGGTTGTTTATAATAAAAGCAAAATACAAATGTGTAATGGTTGTCTCACAGTTAATGCAGGCTATAGCAATACCACTTTGAGTGTTTATAGTGCATCCTGAGATCTTAGATAAGTCTACTCTGCCTTTAAGTATCCTTTTAATTTACACAGATGTTTCTTCATCGTCTATTCTTTTCAGGCCATTGGAATGATCAACAATTTAGTCTAATTGTGCTGGATGTTTGGCCTGTAAAGCTGTTTATTTTGTCTGTATGTCTGGAATAGTCACTCTTTCAAGGACTTGACTTGTCTGCACAGACCGCACATCATTTAGAGGGAGCGATGGCTTGTGGATTTGTTAAAACTCGGAAGATGATGTTACCAAGCTTAGTTTCAGGCATAGTTCCTCCATTCCTGGTACTGCCACGTGGCAGTTTGCTTCTCATGTAAAATGGAGATGATAACTGCCTGCTCATATAATAACTTGAGATATTTGGATTAAAAGGCCTGTTATTCTACTCGAAGAATTTCTCTGTTCTGAGCGCTAAAAGACCTGTAGTTACTCCCTGGATGACTGTGTCTTCTGGATCTGATTTTCTTAAGTTCAGTTTAGACAAAATAATGAAGTAAGCCTGTTTTGCTAAGCTACAGTCATCTTTGTCATTGAACAAACAATCTGCAGTGACAAATAATGCAGGAATTAAGACATTTTACTGGCCTAGCCCAGAATTTAAAATATGGGTCTCAAATTCTGATGCAGCAAATCTTGCATATGAAGGACCTTTGCTGAGGACAGTCATGGGATCATTTTTCCCATTGTTTGATGAGTTCAGTCCTTCACTCATAATATATATAGGAAAGCATGTTAGCATCTAGAATCTGTGCGTGTCACAGCGCTCAGAAGTTGTGCATCAAGCTATCCAGTACAAGTACCCCCTGTACTTATGCTAACCTTGACTTAGTGTCTATTACATTTCAGGGAGGTCCTTTAAGTGCACTAGCTGCCGTTTCTTATATGAATTTGTATTGACTGATCATAAAAGAGGTGGTTTTAGTTGTGGTTTGTTTGCTTGTTTTTTCCCTTGGACAATTAATTCACTATGTCATATTTCAGTTATTGAAGTAAGCTCAGGAGATCCTGGCTTGTGCTCATGAATCCTGATAAAAATGGACTTTTCTGAGGGTAAGGGAAGGGAGATTGAAGAGAAACTGAAAAGGCCACAGAGTGATTATTTACAGTATAACAAATCGTATAGATTTTTAATGACTCTGGTCAGACAATCCTTCACCTCCCTTGATCATGATAGATAATCAATTGTCTAGGACAACTGATGTGTAATAAAACACAAGTCAGTGCAGGAAAACCTACTGCGTGGATGACTGCAGGACTATTATTTAATCCCAGTGTGTACCCTGGAGAGTTCTTGAGTTTATAAAATTGTTTCAGTCCACAATACCTGAGATTTTGCATTTAATAGCTAATGGTCACTGATCAGAAGTATTTACAAAGAAATTCAAATGCTGCCTTATAACATAATTAGTCACCTTGGAGATGTGTGTGGCATCCCGTGGGGCATCCCATCCGGGCATCCCAGGATTTGCCGGTGTCCACAGCATGACATAGGGTTGCACTGACTGAACTTTTCCGCTATGGGACTTAGGACGCTTTGGGAAGATTGCAGAACTGTGCCTGTTGACCGGGCTTTCCACCAGACAGCTATTCACTTGCTTACATGTATTGTTGTTGGTTTTAGTTTTTTAATCATAACATTTGTTTGTATTTATTTCTGGTAACCATTTAGATGAAATTTTCTTGATAATTGTGTGATTGATGGATGCTTCTGCAGGCTGCAGAGAATTATATATTATATATTTACTCTTGAGAACTAGGGTGCTGTAGGCCAGCATAAGCAGTGGACGTAAGACCTTTTCCAGAACAAAGCAGTCAACGAGCATGATTTTAGCCTAGTATTCTAACGTGGGTAAGATTATGAAAATGTCTGTATGTGTTTCTGTGCAAAAACTGTAGCCAGTATGGAGTGTGTAAGCAGTGAGAGTGCTTTTCTAGTATTTCAGCAACACCTCCTCTCTCCAGGATTGTCAGATGTAGATCTTGTGAAATGACAGCTGCTATTAATTTTTCTCATTACATGAACTATTACATTAAGAGATCTTTTTTTTTTTAGCTAAAGTTTCTTTTGAACAAAAGCACTAAACCATTTTGAAGAAGACTTGTTAAAAATGAATTACTGCTTTACTACCATATTTCTTGTTCTTTTCTGAAGGTGAGGCAGATAAGACAACTATTAGGGCAACATATTATCCTGTGGTCTGTGCTATTACTGTCTTCAGAAGCCTTCCTAATTATATGTTCTCTCCATCCACCCCCACTGCCCACCTGCCCTCGATGGTGCAGTGGCAGTGCTGCTGCCTCCATGTTGAGAGTTACTAGGGCTAAATTCCCAGGAACTCTAAAGCCGATATGCTGCTCCCAGGCAAACTGGATGGACTTTCTCCCCATCTGATGTTCAGAAACCTTCAGCGAGCGAGGTTCTGGATGCATCTTGGTGTATAACTTAGGGCTAGTACTGTGCATGTTTGAATTCTTTATTTCCCTATTCTGTTTTATTTGGCTTCTCTTCTAAAACTGTGAGCAATAGCACGTCCTACTCCTTTTCAGCTTTCCAAAAGTTCCTTGAGTTCCTTTGTTTTTTATTTCTCCTTACTTTTACCTAATGTTCCCTTCCTTTCTTCTTTCCTTCCTCCTTTGCTCCCCCACACACCCCTTAGATTTTGATCCCCTCCACTAGTGTATTTCATCATAGTTGAGCTATAATGTGTAATTCATAACATTGCACTAAAACCATGAAGCTTTTGTTTGGAAAGAGAGAGAGAGAGATGGTAAAAGCTGCACAAATAAAAGGTTTTATTTTGCATGGAAATTTGGCATGGTTTTCATGTGCCAGCTTCCAGACACAACTAATATTGGGCCTCTTTTTTGTAAAGGGGAATACTTAAAGAAATACACCTCTTGCTAGAAACATTAGAGCTTTTAAAAAAATGCTTCATTTTGTCTTCTATTCTCATTACTCCTTTCAGCCCTTCCCTTTACTACATTTGTAGTTGTACATTCTGCAGCAGTCAGATTGCTTCTCATCACATTTTTCTTGTACATCCTTAGGGATCACAGCAACTGGAAAGATCTCTTTCCCCCCCCCCATTTTTTTTTTAATATGCAAGCAATGGTAGTGCTTTCCACTTCCATCGAAGGATCTTAGATCACTTTGCGGGGATGTGTCACAGACCTGTCATGCATAGTCTTGAAATGTTACTGTAACAGAGACGACTCAAGAACCAGTCGGCAACGCTGTCCAGTGCCTGCTGCTGCCCTTGCCGAAGCACTGCTCGTTGTATCCCGCTCCACAGTGTATCCTGCTCTTGCCCCATAGCTTCTCAAGAAGCACCGGGAGTCCTGTCAGTCGGACACGGTACATAAGCCATATTTGGAAGCTTGTCTGTAGTGCTAAGCACAGCTTAATTTCTTGCTGAACTGAGACCTCATTCCAGGAAAAAGAGATACGAACATCCCACAGAGGGTTTAGACAGATGTGTGTCCCAGAAATGGATTCTCAACAGCAGTAATAACAGCAATAGCAAAAATGCTTCTGGTATCTTTGCAGAATGGGGTTTGGAAAATCATCTTAGAGCGCAGGCCCGGCTGCATCCTTCACACTGGAGCCGCTTTCGAGTGTCTCTGCAATTCGGAATTTGAGTGACGTCAGTTCTTCTGGCCATCTGGTTAGAAAATCTAGTCGTAACTGAAAATATCCAACCTTTTTTTCTCCATTGCTAGGTGGTAACTACACGCTTATGTAATTTAACAGCTCAAACTGTTTTCCATTCAGCTGTTTTCTTCACTAAGTCATAGCAGAATGGATGCTAGTAAAAGAATATCATCAAGAATATCATTGTATTCGCAGTTGGTTGTCTAAAGGGTAGCTACACATCATAGGGGAACTACAAAGCTGGGGGCTTAGGAGGTAAAATTCTGTTCATTCTTGTGATGTTTGACAAGGAGATTTCCCTTTCTGTACCTCAGTTTCCTCCAGTGTCTGCGACACATCTAGCCTAGGCATTGATAGAATCCAGCAAGGCATGGTAGGAAACCCTGGAAAGGCACCAAGGTGTGATTACTACTCTGTCTGCAGACAGAAGTTTGCTCCTTCGTTACGCTTTTGTTTTTTTTCCCATCCGCACACCTCATCTTAGTCATGTTCCTCAGGTACTTCTAGAGCCTGACTGCAATAGATTGGAAGGTTTGTTCTGCTGAAAACTGTGCATGCAAATGCACTTGTTACCATATGAAAAATAAAGGGAAGAAAAGCTGTCAGCCATTTTGTAAAGCATTTTTAATGGAAAAATTTGAAAGAGCAGGTTGTAAACAAACTATAAACGTAGCCACACTTCCTTACCGTTCTTATAAAACATTCCTTTTTGATTTATTCAGATTCCTAGTAAATAAGCTTTCCAAGCAAAATAACCACAGCATCCTGTGTTTCGTTTTTATACTTGCTGTTTCCTCTAATTCTGTGTAGAAAAAATTAGTCTTTTTCTCTTATTGATCCTTAATGGCAGCTGGAACCAAACACCTTCTGAGTGCCCCTGAGAACCCCATTGGAGCCCAGATGCTTGTTAGGGACCCTGAGAACTGACATAACTAGGGAAAACTATGGTGGAGAACTTGCTAACGAGGAGATAAAGTCTCAGGATCCAGTAAATAATGGGTTTTTCTTTCTTGCGTATAGAAATTTAACCTGGAGAGGAAGAAACTAGTTGATTCCAAAAGCTTGTGTGAAGGGGACAGCATTAAAACAGGATAAATGAAAAAGAAAGCAACTTGTTGAAAGCACTAAGAAATTGTCACATTGTTCCTTTCACCTCCTTTTTTAAAAGAAAAGGAGAAACAGAGGGAATTAAACATGATAAATATGTAAAAGTAGTCAGCAGACCTGCTAAAGGCACATGAACACATCACTGCAGGGAAGCTGGGATTTCAACATGCTCTACATCAGGCATTGCACTAAATGGTTTTCTTTAATCTTTGGTAAGTACCACCAGTATCTCCCTCGGTGGTGCTGGAGGAAAAGCTGCATCTGAATGGAAAGGTACCCAGGGTTTAGGGTGGCTCTACAGCAACACAGGTGTCTGTTGCTTACAGGAACCAGAGTACCTGTTTGCAGCCTGCCCTGCTTGTTTATGTGCTGCCACTCCTGTGTTCCTAACAGACAAGGTAGCAGGATCAGTTGTCAGTGAATAACAAAGAGAAAATCCTCATCTGAAGGAAGACTCTGACAGGCAGGAAATGGCCTCATTTGTGTAGTACTTAAAGTATTCACTGTACAGTGATTGATATATATATTTTTTTCCTCCTCCCACCTCCATGAAGCTTTTCCATCTCCATACATGAAAGCTTTAAATGACCACTCAGCTGGCCCCAGTACCTACTGCTGTGGAACAGTAAATCTTTGTATTGTATCTCTTGTTATAATGCACCTTTTTTGAGCATTAATACTGCTTTGGAACTCTAGAGTTCACATTTATTTTCCTAAAGTGCCACACTAGAAAGAGTAATTTAATATTAGGCAAAAAGAAGGAGAAAAAAAATAAGAGGGGGAATTACTCAGTGGTTAGGTTTAATTGTACTGAATCTTACAGTGGTACATGAGAAAATGTACTGAGGAGAAGTGCAATAGTAGAAAGTGTGTTGGAAAGGTATAATTTGACCACCTACCAGTAGCAGCTGAAAAGTAATTATAGGGGCTGCTTGTCTATCGGGATTAATCGCTATTTCATTATTGAAAATACCTTTTTCTCACTCCCGCGGTCCTTCTCGATGGGCTCTAGGCATCAGCAGGCATTTGACTTAGGTAAACAGATACAGCTCCATGCTTGCGACATCCACAAGAGCACCCTTTGTTTGGTGCAATTTTGGAGCCTTTTGCTGTGGAAATTGCCCCTGTAGAAGAATTGGGAGAAAGGCCGGAAGGCCCCTTGCAGTACAGACCAGCATCCCATCTCCAGACTCCTTTATGGCCCTTGTCTAGTCATTTACATCCAACTGAACTCTGGGGACGGACATGGCCAAGTGTTTCATTTGGACAAGAAAAAAGAGTATTACTGAAAGAGACTGACCTTTCCATCACCCTATTCTGTCGTCATGGTGCTTTTGTAGCATTTCTCCCTACCAACCCCTTCACTTTTCTCAACCGCAGTAATTCCTCTCCTCCTCTCAATCCCTCCTCCTGGGAGACAAGGTAGTTTCTCTTTATTTTTGCAGACACCTGCACTGCTGCACCCATCTTCCAGGACTCTGTGAGCATCTGGCAGAAGTAAAATAATCAGCTTTGGACTGTCAGCAAAGCTGGGAGAGACTGGATATCCCTCTTTTCTAGGTGCCATGTTTGCTGATGTAGGGGAGAGAACAAGAACAAATGGACTTTGGAAACCAACTCCTTGTTTTGCTCTCTGAGAAGAGTAGCTGAGGCTGCTTTGCCAGCACTTGCACTTCTGGAGCATGTTTTGCAGATAAAGTAGCCTTTAGTTTATGGAGTAGGGAGTCTGGTACCTTTTCTCTGATGCAAAATTCATTTTGTCAATGGGAAATAACCCTGTACCCTCAGCAGTCCTTTTCAGAATTGACTCTTAACTATGTTAAGGGACAAGGCTGTCAGCACTGGTGTAATAATTGAGACAGGACAGATCTGTCTGGGACATGTATCCATAGGTAAGCAATGGATAGCAAGTATTTGGCCATGACAAATATGCTTGTTATTCTGGTGGGATGACTGGCTTTCCTCATGGAGAAGCAGTCACTGCAAAATGTTGGTCACCTAAGCTGTGCTTCCCATGTTACATGCAGACTGAGCAGGAATGTGACTGTAATTCCAGGCAATTTTTTGAATCATCCTTTTTATTATTGTATATGTTGTGCCTAGATTACTTGAGCACTGTGGGCAAACTTCTGGAGACTGAGTCTTCCAGACACAGCCATGTTCTCAGTTGCAGCAATACTGCATTCTTCCTTAATAGCTCACAGTAAGAGTGTCCCTTCTGAGAGTGGGGTGGCTGGTGAGCTCAGGGTTTTAGAGTTCAAATTCTGGATGCCTTTGCTCTGACTGAGTGGTGATAGTTCTGTGGGTGGAACTTTCCTGTTGGAATCTTGTATCAAGGCAGAGTGGAACTGAAACTTGCAGGCGACTTCAGCATCGAGTCAAAGCACAGGCTCAGAGGGATGGATTTCTAAACCCTGAAAAAATATTTCTGCTGAAGAACCTGATATTTCTGTGGTAAAGTGGGAAGCACAATGAAAACTGCATCAGTCGTGTGCCTTAACCAAATGCTTATCTCTGACTGCTTGAGAAGTGAACGCAGAACCCCATGCCCTAGCACCCCTAGCTTGTAATGAGCATCAGAATTCAGTTCCACTGGCATTGTACTTGCACTATAATGCCTTTTTTTTTAATTTAGAGATGGACTTGCAAGAGGGGACCAATTGCCTCTGTTAATTCAGGTTAAGTTTTGACCTGTCAGGTAGCTTTGTCCTTGCTCAGGTTGCGTGTCTGCTACTTTTCTTTTGCACCTCTGCAAATTTTAATCTTTGTAGTAATCATCCGTAGGAGGCGTGAAGCTTGAATACGAGCCAATAAAAAGAAGAAAGACGACAAACTGTCGCCAGGTTATACCTCCAGCCAGGTAGCTGGCTTAGAGATGTATTTTGGGCTACTTGCCAAGTTTCCTTAGTCTCTGTGAGATTCAGGGAGGGGAGACGAGGGTTTATGTGCTCACACTGTGTGGCAGGGAACCAGACGGAAAAATTGATCGTTACTTTAATGTTATCTGACATGAAAAAGTGGAAGTAGAGAGCAGGACGAAACGGCAACCTCAGCACTACGTTAGAAGCACTTTGACTTTACAGAATATGTTGGTATTCTCTTTCTGTGCTAGAGGCAAATTTGTAGAAATCTTCCTAGGGAAATGGAAAGCAAGGGAGTGAGTAGTGTGAGTATGTGTAGTGAAATTGTGCAGTGTCCTCATGCTAGGCAGCCTCTAGGATTGAATGCACAAAAATGACGTTAGTCAGACTGCTGTTGATGCCTGCAGAACTGTAATCTCCTCTTAATAATGCCATAAATAAACTCACCAGAATGGGTTGCTTGAGCCTACTGAAGAATTAGAAGAATTAGATTTTGATTTCTTTCTATGAAAACGTTTGTCTCGTTTCTGCATAGTTTTTTTTTGGAAGGTCTCAAACTAGTTCAGAAATTCTGATGCTGTTTACACAAATATTGTTTAGTGAGACTTAGGAGTTGCATGATTTACCTAAAGGCATTCAAAAAATATTAGTAGCAGAGTTACAAATAAAGTACAGTAATTCCAATCTTCAGGTCTCTGTAACTGTTAGACTACTCTTCTTCCACTAAAGTAGATAAACACATACTTCTCCAAATGTCAGCAGGAGGGTGTTCCTCTTCCTCCTGTTTTAATATTTTCCCTGTGAAAACAAGAAACAGTTACTGGAAATATCGAGGAGAAAGGCTTGTGCCATTCACATTAGTTAGAACAAGATGAAAATAACTAGAACCAGTGGTTTTTGTGTAAAACCTAGGTCTGCCTAGGTCCCAGATATAAAAAAAATAACTGTGCCTGGTTTAATTCGAGGGATGTTAAAATTGGACTGTTGGCATGTATTTATTTAGTGTCCATACTCACTCCTAGCAGTGTTCAAATGCTATGTTGTTACCTCCTTGCTTGAATGTTTGCTGATGTTTGATGTACAACATAAAGCAACTCACTGTAATAATAATAATAAAAAAAGAGTAAAGTTTAGAGGTTTGTTTTTGTGGAATATTTGTCCAGCTTCAGTATTAATTATAATTAACTGGGGAAGGCAGAAAAGAATATGTTGTCTTCAGTGCTTTCCCACATACCTAAAGCTGCCCTCAGTTGCATTCCACTTGGGTCCTTTTAACTCAACAAGGAATACTGCTACCATCCCATGATTTTAATATCTAATCCTATTAGTCGTGACCCAAATTAGCTTCAAATGGTTAAACACATAGAAGGGGAGTGGGAATAGAGTGCCAAGAATAGCTTGGAAGATGTTATCCCGTGTGTCAGGGAGCTGGTATCTCCAAGGTGTCACAGTGATGGAAGCGAGGAAAGGACTATGTTGCCAAGCAGGTACCTAGCAAAGTAGATGTTGCCTTCAGCAGAAGTCCATTTGTGCTGTTGAAAACCACTTGATACTGATGCAGAGCATCCATGAAGTTCAGGAAGGGCTGGTTTTGCACTAAACATTCACAAATAATACCCATCAAAGTTATTTCTAGTGGCTGGAGCATAGGATTAGGAGCCAAAAACCAGCAGGCTCTGTTCTTAGCCCTGGCACCCACTGGGTGGGTGATTTGGCTATCTTTGTTTGCCTGGAGTGAGGGTGGGCCCAAGGCTGGTGCAGCTGATGGCAGAACTTGTGAGCTCTTTGATACAGGTCATATCTTAAATCTTTAAAATAAGATTCAATTTCTGAAATAGTTGTCACTACAAAGGAATCTGTGACCTTCAGTGGTTTATGTTCAGTCTGTTTAGAGTTGTGGAAATGCTGGTCCCTTTACAGTTTTGTACTCCTGTTTTTTTCCACTGTACCTGTTCTGTCACGCTGTCTTTGGATGAATGAACAGAACCAAGCCCTATGGAGTAGGAAGTGGAAAACTGCAGGAAAGAACATCAATAGCACTGCGAGGCGCTGGGGTGGCTGTGCGGGAAAATCACAGTGGATGTGTTGAGTAGAGTGAGTGTCACAAAACCCACCTTCAGGGCTGTCTTGATGGTGCTAATGCATTTACATGGAGTGCAGCCCTTAAGTCATTTGCATATTTTAGTTTCATGGTATTTTCCTATGCAGAAGAAAGGAGACCCTCAAGGTAGCCGGTTTTCAGAGTATTTGTTATGTGGATGTTCACCGGAGCAACTGCTAAACCACTTCTCATTTTAAGGGGGGCAGAGGGGAAGGGCTTAAAGCTTCAGCTGCCCCTTTAAGGGTTGTGTTTGTCGGCCCTGTTTTAATCACCATTTTGACCTGATTAAATCCTAGCCACAAAGAAATCAGCTTAGAGAAACATGTCTCATGTTGAACCTGAAAACAACAGCAGTTCAAAAAACCAATCCAAGCCAAATACCATTAGAAAAAAATGAAGTCTTTTGCTCTCAGAAATATTACTGTGCTCTGAATCACATAGCAGAGTTCTGCAGTGGGATATCTCAAATCTCTTGATGGTGAGTGGCCAAAATAAGAACCATCTAACTCTGTTGAGGCTTTATCTTGTATGCAAACAGATTAAACCTGTCCCAAATATAAAATGAAAACTTCTCAGTTTTGCTGGACAGCTTCATCCTAGAGTAACAAATAAGGATATTTGTGGCTCGGTTTCTGCACGAAAAGTCAGTCTTTTCTCTCTGTATCTTTATCTGAACTTTTGAGAGCTGTGCTGCATTTTCTAGCTATGTCCTTGTTTACACTGTCGCTTTAGTCATGCTAACCAAGAACTGTTAGACTCTTCCATTATGCAAGGCCTGCCATTTTAAAGCTCTTTTGCAAATTAATCAGCTTCACATCACTCAGGGGTGAGGGAAACATTAATTTCAGCAGAGTTAAGTGACTTGCCCAAGGTCATGCAAACCTGCACTGTTAGAGCCAGAAGAAAATAATGTTTTATTATACCGTCCAAAATCTATATACACCACTTTTGACCATAGCAGGGCCAAATATTATCACCTGGTAAAAAGCCCTGTTAGCCCTCAAGGTAAATCGGGTTCTATTACACTGTGTGCTAACAGACTGACCCTTTCTACGCTAACTTTCTTCCATCCCTTCTTAGCAGGGTCTCTTTCTCGGGGAAAAGCTAATGCTACTGCAGGGGACATGCCAGCTAACCCCCCAAAGTCACTCGCTGCTTGCAGGAAGGAATAGTATTGCAGTGCTGTACTACTAGTTAACTCAGAGAAACTTCAGAGGGAGGGCAAAAAGTTAGCACAGAAAGTTAAACTTGAGGAGGCTGTCACTGGTTTGAGCTGAGCTGTGCCTGCCATCACTGAGGAGGTTAAAGTCTTCAGGTGTCTTCAGGGTCAACAGACAGTAGCTGATGCCCACCTCTGGCACATGGATCAGTGCAATGGAGGTGGGGGGAGGAGGGGAGAGATTTTTTTTTTTTTTTTTTTTTCTCATTGTAGAACTGCAGGAGAGAAGTGGGGATGTGTACAGAAACAAACTCCAAATTTACCTAAAATAAAGGTAGCAACTTACTCTGGAAAGGAAACAACTAACAAAAGAGATGAGAAATGCAAGGAGATAGGGGGCCTCAATCTATTGTTTGCCTTCTTCATTTCAAATAATCATGATTTCCATGACCTCTTGGCTTGTTCCCTCCAACGAGGATTTTGGGACAGCTGCTGCCCTGAACAGCTGAGCCAGACGGTACTTGACGGGCTCCCCGCAGCTCCTTCCTCCCTAGTCAGCAATAAAATGTTGTGGGGGAGTTTTATCATTTCCACTGTATCCTTCAATAAAGGGGTTCTATTCTATATTTTAAACATTTTTTCTTCCCTCTTGTTTGAACTTTGCTGCTTCAACTCCATTGTGCTAGGATTCTGTTGTATGCCATGTTCTTCCTGTACTGTGCTGAGGACAGAACTTGGTCTTGTAGAGAACAGGATTACAAGTTCGCCAGTGTTTAGCAGAGATGCTAAATTTAGGAAGCCTAAATGTTCTTCGAAATTAAGACTTAGGCCCCATGTATGGGAGAGCGTAGATGGCTGTTGATGTTCTGGGGTTTTTGGGGTGTGGGGGAATTCAGTCTGATCAAGATCTTTAAAGTATTTGGCTGTGGCACCAGGGAAATTTTAATTTTGTATCTACTTGATGGTGGTAATTTTTTGCTGGAGATGAATTCTGGCTTTTTTTCAACGTGAACAGTCTTTCTTTAGCTGAGATACCAGCTCCTCTGTGATTTATTCTTGCTTGCTTGCTAAGCTGAGTAGGCAGTACGGTGTATTTATACCAGCAGGCTTTTCTTCCCTGAGAAGAGGGGAGAAAAAGGTCTGCCTAGAGTCACTCTTCCCACGGCCACATCTCGTCTACCTTTGCTTGGTCTGTATGGTGTAAGGCCTTCTTGGGCCTCCTTCTACTAAGCTGCTTTAAGCTGCTTTTATATATATGTATAATTTAAACTAAGCAAAACGCTAGTAATATAAGTTGGAACCTATCCTTAAGGGGAACATCAAAGAACAGAGCAAACCCCTGTAGGACCATCTATCTTCTAATGCATTGCTGTATGATGTTACATATGAAATATGTTGGCACAACAGAGTGACACTGGAATAAATTGTCTGCGTTTTCATTATTAGTCTGTTATCTGTTCCATTTAAGTCATTCACTAAGGCTACACATTAAGAAGCCTTTTATAGACTTGCTTTCTTTGTTGTTTTTTTTTCCTTTTCATAGCAACATGGTACAGAGTGAATTAAGGAAGTTGTCTTCCAGAGCTACAGAAGAAAAGGAATTTCTGTTAGGAAGAAAAGTTGTTTATATGTGTACATGCTGAATGGTGAGGAATACACTATAGTGCTCCTGCAGAGTCCAGCAGCACAGGTCTTTGTGCCCAGATTTGCCCTCCTAAGATGACAGTATTCCTTCTTTTTGTTCCTATCAGGAGTTTGGGAGCATGTTCCTGACTGCAGATGGTTGACATTTCTCATGCCACTGCACGAACTGAACCTTCCATCTATCTTATCATGAGAATTCAGGCCATGGTTATTAACTTCCCCTTTGTGCAGAGTCCACCATAACTTACTTCTCTTATCAGAGAGTGATTTCCTGTCTGTGTTCCAGGTGGATATGCACCATTTCTCTCCCTTTATTTAAAAAAAATTCTTGCATAGTCGATGTATCCAGGACTTTTGGTTTAGGCATTTATTATTAATTTCTACTATAGTTCTGACAGAAATGTGATGGAGTTCTACTCTGCTCAGAATATTGAAGGATCTATGCCTATGCTTATGTACAATTTTTGTTGCTTCTTTTTAGCTAGGCTGTTGGCGATGTCACCTAACATACAGTCTTGCTTTGTCGTGTGCTTTTTCAGTCACTGAGTTACAGGCTTCATTAGAAAGCCTCAACCCTCAACTAGTTTTGAGGGTTCAGTGTTTCAGACAAAAGAAGAAAGTCTGAGATTTTGAAGTCAGCATGATACCAGGACTGAATTTCAGTTCAGGTTGATATCTATGATACACTATATGGAATGTTAGAGACCTCTGGTAGCAGGATTCCCTGAGAAGAAGGGCAGGCAGATTTGCCTGGTTACCTTGGAAATCTTTCTTACTTCACAGTTTGTAAGTCACTCAGTTGTGTTGATGGAAAGAAAAAAATCCATCCCAGGCTGTAAGAAAAGCAAAAAATGGGGGGAAGGGTTGATGTTTATAGCAACAAACGTTCTCTCAAGCCCTTTCAGTGTATTTCTGATCTCAGGCTGCAGTCCAGGCTCCGTGGTGGGTTGTAATTAAACCCAAATTTTGAGGGTTCTGTGGAGTTCTCATTGCCCACCAGGTCAAACTCAGAAGTCTGGTTTCTATCATGGAATATTTCAGTTCAGTTGCCCCTTGAGGAAGTGTGGGAACAGATAGTCCATTCATATTGAACAGATGACCACAGGGGGAGGCTTAACTTTTTTTTTTTTTTTTTTTTCTATTAAGCTATGGCTGAGGTTATTACAAAAACTGCTTAATAATATTCCCTAACATTTATACCACACTATTTTCTTACTTTAATTTTCCAGGCAATTAAAAATAATTGAAAGTTACTGCCAAACCCCCTGAAGATATACTTTTTGTTTTAAATAAGCTTATTTTCATACTTGTGAGATCACTAGATATTTATTTGACCATCTTTATAGAGGTTGTGCAAATTACACATACAGAGCAGGAATGTGGAATAGAACTCACATTGTAACAAGAAAGTGAGAAGCAAGAGGGAAAAAATGGTAAATACAGGGCCCTGTGGGTGTTCATATTTATTATTTGGGCACAATAAACATAAGTCATTCCTCAGGAACCAACTGAGGCCTAAATTCTGCAATTAACCTACATGTTTAACATTAAATTTGTGTTTAAAGCCTATTACTTTTTTTTAAACAAAAGCTTAAATGCTTTGTCAGATATGGAAGCTGAACTGGGGCCAGCAAATACCTCAGGAGGGGGCTGCTCCTCTGGATGAAGCCCATTCTGGTGGGCAGTTTGCTGTGCACATCTGGCCACCTCAGGACTCGCGGTGCCAGGGAAAAGAAGGGAGGGAGGGAAAGAAGGAATCCCATCGAGGAGTGATGTTGGTGTCTATAGGATGTATGTAGCCAAACTCGCTAATCTTTTATCCTATTAATAGAGTAGTAGCAGACACAACCCATGTGGCTGCTCAGTCACGCTGCATCCTCAGATTGCTTAGCCAGTTCTCCCCTTAAGGCTTAAAATCCATCACATGCTACAAGAACTGAAAGCCTTCATGTGCTGTCCCAGTTTTTCCCCTCATGTTCGTCCCATTCCCCTTCCCTTTTTTTCCCTTCAAATTATCTTTTGCTGCCTCAGTGGATGTTACACAAAATCAGGGGGTTTTGTTTTTTGAAATGTGCTGTGTATACAATCACGCATATTCTGGGTGTTTCCTTTTAGATCCATTTTCTGTAGTAGAAAGGTGATTTTTAAGTTGGCAGAAATGGAAAAATGTAGTCTTTTTGTCAGTATTTTGCATATTGAATGAAATGTTTTGCTAAAGGCTTTTCTATCATTGGTGCGCATTGATCATCCCAGCTTAGCATCCCAACTTTTTTTTTTAAACTACTGCACATGTTTCTCTTTCCTCAGTGCTGTTTGCTGTACTGAATGTTAGAAGTTCTTTTCTACATGTATCTATCATGTGTGATGAATGTCCTAGGTAAAACTAGTTCTATTTAGACAAATCACACACTGGGACAAAAGAAAACAGTGTCTTTCAAAGCAGCCCTTTCCTCACAGAGGGCCAGTGAACAGTTACTGCACGGACGAAAGGTCTCTCCTCGTGCCTCTTCGCCCCTTACTTCCCTCTTCCTACCCTTCCTCCTTAACTGAGCATTTGGTGCGAGGAGCATGTGATGCTTATTTCTAAGGGCAGTAAAAGAAGCTTTGAAAGGCTAAGACTGTAATTGGTTGTCTAGCTTTATCCTTGGAGCTCTGGGGATGTTTCAGAAGTAATAACTGTTATTTAAAGTAGATGAGCTTCTTGTGGCTTTCTTACAACTGTTTCTTGGGCACTTAAAGAAGCATCTTCCTGCTCTTTCTGTAGGTTTCAAAACATTTTGTGAGTAAAGATTTTTTTTTCCTTCTTTTGTGTATGGCTGGTGAGAAGATATTCCTCAAAAATTGTACTTCTCTACAAATGGCTTTGTTTTGACTGACAGTACATGAAGGAAAATTTGATATTTATTGATGTTAAGTATTATTAGCACCTCACTTAAACCTGTTTACATCTAAAATACCTTTAACTCTATGGTCATTGTTCATCTCCTTTAGTCAGAAATGTAGCCTTCTTGTGGTCGAAAGACCCTCAATAATAGTTTCCACTAGAACGGGAGAGATGTCTGAGGCCTGGCACCAATTTTTTTCATTAGGAGTAGGGGATTTCATTGCACTGTCTTTTACCCATAATAAGACATAAAACCATTAATACATAATCAGTGTATTGGCAGAATACTTTAATTCGTTTGAAGTAGTTGTTGGTATAAAAACTTCGTTGTCCATTGGCTAGAAGAGAAAGTACAGACCCAGGGTTCTGTGCTCTTCCCCTGGCGCTGATTCTGTGAATACCCAAGCTAATTCCATTGCTCCTGTCTACCTGGCTCTGCTTAGACTTAGAGCCTGGTTCCTAGGTCTTTGATGAGACTTTTAGCCTGTTTATTCTAGAAGTCTCAAGCTTTTCTGCAGCCCTTGCAAGCAAATTAAATGCACATGAAGAAACAATGTATTGACCTGAGGCAATGCAGCCTTTCCGCAACCTTGAGGCCCTCCCTTGTTTCATGGAATTTTTATTCCTGTGTGGTGTTCATTATGAGAGCAACACGAAGAGCAAACTAGATCTGCTGCTAAAATGCTTTTTCATTAGTGGGGGGAAAGCTGCAGAGCAGGTTGTCAGAAGGAGCCCTATAAATAAATGCAAGTAAGCATGGATCACAGCGTGGACAAGCGGGTTGTATTTGCTCTGCTCTGCTGGCTCCACAGACGTTGAAGTAATTCATCATGATGTGCTTAGACTCCTCTCAGTGGCTTAGGCTGACAAATGGCTCTGTTCCAGGCCCCTGTCCCTGTCACATGCTCACACACATGTGCCAAGCTCTTGCCACAGGTCTTGACAGCAAACCAGCCTGCCACAAGTATCAGATTAGTTGTTGAGATGAAGAGTGGAGAGAGGACTTAAAGCCTGATTATCCAACTGAATCATGAGAGATGGTTAAATATACCCCTCTGCTTATCAGTTTTGCCATGTTTCTTTCCTTTTATTTTTTTTTTTAAACTTTTTCTCAAAAGAAGGAGGTATCTGTTAAAAAAAAAAAAAAAAGTCTTTGGAATTAAAAAAAATAAAGAATGATATATGTAAATGTGAGGTGCCCTGCAGGCACCAGGGGCTTGGGGAAGAATCCCTATCAGTGAGCTCCACAGCTCGGTAGCTGCCTGCCCAGGTACTGTTGGAGGGGTTGATGAAGCAGTGACAAAAGCCCATCTGTTATCCATCAGTTGAGACCCCTTCCTCCCCTTTTCAGAGTTCCTGAACGGCCTGGCTGTTGAAGTTCATTATGCGTTGGGTGATATTTGAGGAAGAACAACCTGCCAATATTAGTGGAAAACACGAGGGGGATACTTGCCCTTTTATGTAACATTGAAATTAAAATGAGATTCTTGGCTGGCAGCGTGGACGTGTCTCCACAATACAGGAATTGATGCCTTGGAGAGAGTTTGAAGCTGAAACTTAAGTACAGTTATGGCAAGAAATCTTGGTTTAATTTAAAAGAAAATGAAAGGGGACAAATTCATCCTCAGAGTACTTTTTAGGTTCCAGAACCACAGCTCTGCAAAGAATTCATCAAAGGCTGGGCAAAGAAAATCTGTTCTTAGAGAAAATTTTGCTTTTCCTTGATGAATGTTCCACTAAATCTGATGCCACAACTTCCTCAACTTCAGTATCAACAGAAGCAGAGCCCTTAGTAAAACTTGCAAATTTGCTTTCTGATTTCCTTGAATATAGATACCTATGTGTATGCATGGGCATATACAGATTCTTAATGTCTCTTTTTCTCCGTTGCACTATTCCCTGCATATTGACATTGCATCAGAAAGTTCCCAGACAACTGGTGCCAATAAAAATGACCAGCGGAAAATGGGCCATTTTTCCTGCTTAGTCCCTCTGACCTGTTTCACGCTAGTCTCAGTCATTGGCTGAATTCCAGCAGTGGGAAGTGAGCTGATTTTTTTGCTTTGTTTTGTTTTAAGCAGGGAGGCAGGGGGCAGGGAATTCTTTTCAAACCATAACTTTCGGTTCCACTGGAAGGGCAAGGGATACTCCTAGCAAGTGGAAAAGAGACTTCCAATTTGTACCAAGAGCTAAAACCTAATTTGAGTAAATGGCTTAACAATTATCAGCTCTATCTTTTCAGATGTTTCTCCTTCTTCAAAAAAACTTTTTGCAAGGTTTTTGACTAGTTTTGTTCATGTTGCTGTATCGTTTATTTTTCTCTCTGCAATGGGTATTGTACTATGGTGGCTTCTTGAACACTGCTGAAGATTCACAGGGTTATGAGACCAGAAGAGTGGCTTGTGGCAATAAGGTGATATTTGTATAGGTTTTGGTTGCTTTTCAGGTTAAAGAAACTGTGTGATTGTTATAACTGTCATGCAGAGAAAGATTATGTCTTATGAAGATAGTTCCATAATATAGAGAAGGAAATACTTTCATTTAAAACCAATTAATCATTTTCTTTTTTTCCTCTTTTCTTTCTACTACCACCCAGAAGTATTCTTCCACCTGTATCCCAGTCAGGCACCTAACGTTGCGCTGACTTCAGTTCTGTTTGTAATAAGACTTTGCATCCTTTTCTTCCAAGGAAAAGCATAAGACAGGCCTTATAATAATATACTTTAAAGGTGGGACAGCTGACTTTAAGTAACCAGCCCCTGGTCACACAAGTCAACAAGAAAAAACACTTAAAATAGAACTTAAAAGTTCTGTTTTTCAGTTCCCATTTGTATTACTCAATGTGGTATTCATGGAGAAGGAACAGAACTCGTATATTCTCATTTCTCAGCAATGGTCTATGCAAGTATTGTCTAGAGGTTTCCTAGGGCCCTTCCAGCATTGCTAGTAGCAGGAGATAGAGCATGAGAGTTGCTTTTCATGGATGAGAAAGGAAAGCCCAACAAACCCCGCAGAAAGATGCTTTCAGAGCTTCTCATATTTAATTATATTTAATAGGTGTGCAGGTGATGAGGGAAAAAATATCCTTTTTTTTTTGTCATTTCATTTCTGTGGCTGATTATTTCAACACTTCATTTTCTGTAGTGCTTTTCCTGCAAGGAAATAATAAATTACTAAAGTATTGGCAGCGTTGGCTCAGTAATGGTTAACAGCAAGTTTGCTGAGTCAGATAAGCACTAGGCAGAGTCTCGTACGCTTCACTTGCAGTTAGCACAGCTAAATGCCTGGAGGATCCACCTCTTTCACTGTGCATGGGGTATTTGGTGGGGGTTATTCTTTAAAAGGAGGCTGATGTTGGGGAGGTAAACTGGGAAAACCTGGCAAATGGAGAAGTTTGGTGACATGAATCCTCCTGATTTTCAATATGCTTTTGCTCTGATACTGCTTACACACTTTTGAAAATGTCCTTGATTCTCCCTAAATTCTGACTGGGAGGAACACTAAAGGTGAGAGATATTGTCCAGTCCGGAGGTAGATGTTACAGGAAAAATATATTAAATAACAAACAGATCATTTCTAAACAAATGCTTGCTGTTTTAGCTGTGCTTATCACGTTCACCCTAAGTAGAGCTCAAAGGCCAACCAGCACACTCGATGGTTTAACTAGTTTTCTGCTTTTGAACTGGTGTCAACGTGGGCGCTTCATGTTTGAGATAAAGGGTGTTCATCTTCTGTGTCTTTGGGTGTCTGACACATCCTTAACCTAAGTAGTCTGTCTCTGAGGTTTCCCTGTGCTGGTATCAGACCAGTGTCTGGTCTTGTGGCTTTAGCCTCTAATGAGAAAAATGCTTTAGTTTTCACATCCTGAGCATCAGATGAGACAGGAAGCTGCACCCTTTTTCTTGGTGTAACTGAACTCCGTTGGTAGAAGGGTCTAGCTGCAAGAGGAATAGCCTGAACAGAATGATCGTATGCTATCCATAGACTTAGGGCATTTCTAAAATTTTGTTTATTCTAATTTGACATGCTCTTAGCTACAGATTTCTCAGTGAAGACATTCTGGATTTACACTAGAATTAGGAATATAAAACTCAGTTCTGCTTTTCAGTGTTTCCAAAATTCTGACTGAAATACAGATTTCTGTGTCTTGGCCTAAGTTTTGACACATGCTGTTTCCTCGTGGGGTATAATGTTGCCTGAAATCTGTCCTAGAGTGGGATGTAATCAGTGAGTAACATGAGGAAGAGATTTTATGGTCAGTGTCTGGTCACATTCTTGCATGTAGGTGTTTTCCTGTGGTTGTGAGCAGATTTAGTTCTCTGTGTCAGTGCTGTGCAGAATGAGAGAAGTGCAGTGCAATACCTGCCTGGCGGTGACACTTCTGATATTTATAGGTGGAGAGTTCGGTGAGTTTGTGTCACAGTTGCAGTATTTCTGTTTCGTATGTGGTGCTGTATAAGCATGTAGCGAGAGGCAGCTCCTAACCAGGAGATAATCTGTGTAACCAAAATTGGATCATGGATGGAAAGAACTGGCTGAGGTCATCCCAGCAATGCAGAGATGATGTTGGCGACATAATTTTGAGTCTAGCTCAAGTGCTTTACCACCATAGTGAGCGCTGATGAGTTAGGGATGCTGAACAGGCACGGGATGGGCAATGGCTTGAAGTTAGAACCATCTACATGCCCCATGTAGCACCTGCTTTTCCCTTTCCTTTTCCTTCACCTCTTTTTTCATCCCTGTCATTGTAGGGAAAGGAAAGCTATTTTTCCTTTTACATGTTCCCTGTTTACTGGATTTTTCTTGCTGCAGCTCATGTTTTTTCAGATCAACACTGGCTCCTGGCAACAAAACATTAAGCATCTTTTCCCATGTCTGCTGAAATTTTGTGCTGAGGGCCTTGTGCCTTGGATGTCAGCCTTGATTTAAGAGGAAAAAAGGGGGTACAGTGGAAAAAGGGGGAGAAGTTTCTTTAAAAACACAGATGAATTAATTCTGTTTAAATGTGCCCCTCAGACCCTGTTAAATGCTGACACTTGGCTCTTCCTCTCCCAAAGCTGCTTGTTTTACACTTGACCTGTGGTTCCAATCCCATGGCAGCTGCGCGCGCAGGGATGGTCCCCGCACGAGCAGGGGCCGTGGCCGTGAGGAGGGGGCTCCACGCTGGGTCCTGCCACCTGTTGCCTTTTCCATTCCAACCCTCCCTCCTCCGCCCTCCCGGCCCACGTCTCCCTCCCCAGCGCTCACCATCCCCAGCGGATAGGGCTGGGATCAGTCGTCACTTGCCAAATACCTTTCTAATGCTGTCACTAATTCTGCACAGGCAGCATATCTGAGAGCAAAAATGAATCTTTTCCAATGCTTTGTCCCATGTTTTCTACAAAAAGCATTTAGAAATGCCTTTTCCTAGTTGGGTGGCTGGGAGGGACTGTGCCCTAGCCCTTTCTAGAGCGAGCTCTAGGAAAGCCTGAGGCCGTGCCAAAAGAATCCTTTGCAGATCCATTGAAACTGGCATTTGGCACTGGCACGGGCTAATTTTGCGCTCGCAGTTACATATATACACACCCATGTCATTCTACTTCATCTGCTACATATGGAAAGCTGCCCCAAGCTCCAGAGTGCCAGGGAATGTTTTAGTAAAATCTCCAGACTTGGTTTGATTATGTTACTATGAACATTGGGCTGTAGAAGCCATAAGAGTGGGGTGTGCTGCCAGATGAACTGGCATTAACTAAATATTCATCAATTTGAGCTGGAGTTCTGCACTGCTGCCCTGCTCAGAGGAAGGCAGGAGACTGTTCCTGTTCTTGCTATCATCGTTTCCCTGCAGAGTACAGTGTGTGAGAGGGACAGTACTGCTCTGGTTACAGAGCTGTTGGGCTTTCAGTTGCACTTCTAGTCTTCAGGTAAAGTCATTTAGGCCACAGTTTTCAAAAGTGAGTAATCATTTGGTGAAACAGTCTTTGACTTCTCAACTTAAGATGCCTTAGAGGGGATGGGCTTTCAGAGCACAAGACACTGCCAAGCAAGATCTTTTTTTCATTGGCAATTTGACCTGCTTGGAAGTCTTTTGAGCTCTCAAAATTTCACCCTTCAGATGTGCCTGTGCATCTGTAAAACACAGTTATGAATACTTGTCTGCCCTCAAAAAGCAATATTGAGAGGTAAAGGTGGAAAAAATATGATGCAAACATGAGCTATTGCTAATTATTGCAGCGTGGTTCTGCCACCTTACTTAGAGCCGGGTTGGATGGGAATATGGAAAGTATCCGAATTGCAAAAAGAAAGAAGGAAAGAAGAGAAACAAAGACAGAAACAAAGGTGGTATGTTCCTCTTTCATTATTTGTAGTCATGATGCAGAACGAGGTCCTGCTGATAGACTTGTTCTTGCTGGCAGGGCTTCAAGCTGGTATCCCCAATGCACCAGTTAAACCAGTAGTTACCGTTTTTTTTGCAAGCCACACTGGGGCTGTAGCAATTTTATTCCTTCACAGTGTTGAAGGAAAGGGATTCTGCTTGCCAAAGGGCTTTCTTATGCTTGAGGGTGATTTATGGGCCAAGCCGAGCCACTTGTGGAAAAGGCAAAGCAGCTCTTGGCAGCACCCGCAGAATTCACTGCAGCTGTGGGGTAGTGAAGTCATCGGCATAACAACCGCTGCAAACAGAATAACAAAGTCTGTTCTGTTCTCATTTAAAATAAGCTGTCCAGTTCAGCAACAACATTAAAACTTACCTTTTTGCACACAAAAGTTTTTCTTTCTTTTTTTTTTTTTTTAAAAAAAGGCAGATATTTCTCTGCAGTGTGGTGTAAATGTTTGTTAATATTCCTGCCCAATTATCATTCTTGCACCATCTACCTCTACCCTTTATCTGGGTATTTTCAGTGAAGGAATAAAACCGTATATATTGTGGCATATGTTTCTCTCTGCCCCTTGTTTTGCTGTAGCATTTGTTGTTCCTTAAGTTACAGTTATGAAATAACTGTTTGCTTTAAAAATGTTAAAAAGATCAGTATTTCTTACTTTTAGTACAAATTTTGCCTTTGTCTTGTATCTTCTTCCTAAGTTCTTTTTCCCGTCTGTCTTTGTTTCAGATCCCTTCAGATCCTCCTGCTTCCAAAAAGCCCAAAATAGATGACTCTGCTTCCCAATCTCCAGCATCTACTGAGAAGGAAAAACAATCCAGCTGGTTACGGTCCTTATCTAGTTCATCTAATAAGGTGATTACTGAGTGTTTTGTGTTTAAAAGAGAGATTAGCATCCTTCTTGGGCAACCAGAAGAGAAGATCAGGGAAAAACTTTGCCGAAATTTTTAAATTTTTAGCAGTTCTCTGTTTTTCCTAGCAAACATTCAGCTGTACTGCTCCCCTAGTTTTCTTACCACCTCTGAACATGCACTGGCCTTGCTTGTGAGGATGAAAAGAGGCAATTCCTTCATGCCTTTGAGGTAGAGGAGTCCTGAAAGGCTGAGAAGCCTCATGTGGTCTCTGCAAACCACATATAAATTCTTGGCAAAGCAACAACTGTGCGGGATTTTACATGAGTACAATTCATCCCTTCCAGTAGAACCTGCTAAGCAAGTAGGTCCTAGCTAGTGGGGGATCAGTTTTAGAGATACCACAATGTGTATTTACAAGCCTTGCCAGTGCTCCCCTGTGATTTATACTTCAAAGGATTGTCCAGTATTTATTTATTTTTTTATTTATTTGTCTTTCCCCTCCTTCCTAGAGTATTGGCTGTGTCCATCCCCGTCAGCGTCTCTCAGCTTTCCGGCCCTGGTCTCCTGCTGTATCAGCAAACGAGAAGGAGCTCTCCACACATCTTCCTGCATTGATCCGAGACAGGTAAGGAACACGGCCTGCAAGGAAGGCGTTAGCAGCTGTGGAGATGCTGCAGCAAGTTGCTGTCTGATTGTTTCCATGTGCTGCTGCTGGTGGCTTTGTCATTACTTCAGTTCAGGCCACTGGCATCAGAATGAAAGCATTTGCAGCTGTGGTGTTTCAGTTTAGGAGAAGGCAAAAAAAAAAAACAAATTGTCACTATTTAGTGCAGTCATTAGATGGATTTTCTTAGGTGAAGAAATGACATAGAAGTCTGAAATGGAAGTTGTTCTACAAACTGTTGGTGATTCGGGGGTACCATCAAGGGCTTCACTGTGTAAAGAAGGGTTGTGCCCTTCTCTCCGGGCAGGTGGTCAGGGAGCAGGCAGCCATTTCCAGCAGCTGCTGATGGGTAACTGCAGCCACTCTGGAACAGGGAACTGTCACCACCCGCCAACAGCTGCCTCCCGTCTCCGGTACGGACAGCACCATGGGAAGCCGAGGGACTTCGCGGAAAGCACCTCTGCCTTCCTGCTGGTCCTGGGAGAGCAGGAGAGTTAAGGAAAAGCTCCTCAGTCTGTAGGATCCATAGAAGAACTGAAAAATCTTGATTTTAATTTTACAATTTTAGTATTTTAATATGACTAGAGATCACATCATGTTGTAGATGTGGAATTGGAGCTGCAAACGCAGTCTTGACTGCCTGTTGGTTTTGCAAACTTCTGTGTATCTGCTTTTACAACATTAATGTCTTTTTAACATAGATTTTTTTAAAATGCGGATTAACACATGTGCATTCAGGGGCATGCTGTATCAAGAAATCAATGATACACCAGAATATGCTGTTTGTGCTCTCACAATGTTTCTTCAGGAAGTTCTGTTCCCAAGGTTGCAAAGCGTTTGTGGATAGACAAGTAAAACTTGTCTATTTAGGAAAGTCAATAAGGCATGAGGATCAAGGGGAAACAGCATCATAATTTTTAAACACTAGGAGATATGATCTGCTTGGTGCCTAGAGTATGCAGTACTTCAAATATAATGCCTCCTGACTGGATGGAGATTACCTGTGTCAATCTGCTGCACGTTTAGATGGATGCAAAACACTTATCAAATATATAATCAGATCCTTGGCTGGTATAAATCAATGGATCTGCTTTGTCAACCTGTGTCTTGCTGTTTCAGTGTAACACATGGATTAGGAAACATGATAAAAGGCACAAATCTCACAGTGTTCTCCTTTTTCTTTTTTTTTCCCCTGCCTTTCTCAAACAGTTTTTATTCCTACAAAAGCTTTGAGAGTGCCGTGGCCCCCAATGTGGCTCTTGCACCTCCTGCCCAACAGAAAATCGTGAGCAGCTCCCCGTGTGCCACGGTGGTGTCCCGGAGCAGCGAGCCCGTGGGCAGCGCTGCCCAGCCGCGGAAGAGGAAACTGGCAGCAGAGAACCCGGCCGTCCCCGAGGCAGTGGCCACTGCTGCTGCCGCTGAGGAGGAGAAGGAATCTGAAGCAGAAATTGAAGTAGAAACAAGGGAGGAATGTAAGTGACAGTTATATCTGCCTTTAATTTTTGTGTTATTTTACATGAGAATGAGTATTTTTTCCTCCATTTTTTCACGGATAATTGAATATCTCCTCTTTACAAAAGAGCCTCAATGCATTTTGACTTAGACACATTTTTTATTTAGACATTTTTTGATTAATTTTAGATGTTTCTGTTTTTCAGTCACCTCCTCCTTGTCCTCGCTCTCCTCACCATCCTTTACTTCATCCAGCTCTGCCAAGGACATGAGCTCCCCGGGGATGCAGGCGCCCGCTGCAGCCAGCGCTCCATATGAGGTGGCAGCGCATCCCGACGCGCACAGCAGCGGCCTCGAAGCTGAGCTGGAGCACCTAAGGCAGGCCCTGGACAGCGGCCTAGATACAAAAGAAGCCAAAGAAAAATTCCTCCATGAAGTTGTGAAAATGAGAGTAAAACAGGAAGAGAAGCTAAACGCCGCTTTGCAAGCCAAGCGCAGTCTACACCAGGTAGATTTTTTTTTTTTTGAGATAGGGCAAAATCAGTACGTGGAAATGGAGGATAGAGCATAGTCAGGTTTGCGTGTCCTCTGTAAATATTTTAAGGAGAACTGTAACCAAGCTAGTAATGTCATCCGTTAAATTAAATGAGGGCTTTGTTTCATCTACTCTGGGGGACAAAAAGAATCAGTATTTATCAAAATCAGGTGTACACAGCCGTTGTGTATGACATTTTGGTCGTTTGGGGGAATGAAACACAGGGCAGTAACTCCCAGATACAATTGTGTGTAATACGACTCTGCAGTGTTTAAAACATGGTAGTAGTTTCAGACATTCTGCTAACAGGAAGGAGGAGGGGAAAGAGAGGTAATAGTAAGTGATTAGATATGAACACAGTTGGAATTGTAAGCAGAGTTTGCCTACTTATATTCCTGCACAGGGTTCAGTATAACAGCCCAAACGCTCTGCTGTGTGTCTCATGTGAGGACAGTTGTGTCCAGGTCCTAGTGAATGCATGTTTCACTTCATGCAATTAAAAGTAAGAAAAAGATATACATTTCAAGTTTATATTTCATTTTTAGTTATGCAAATTAAATATACAGCATATATGTACAGATTAAATATACAATGTATAAATTATATGAAGTAGTTGACAAAAGAGTTGAATATTGAGGCATTAAATCAAGCAGCACATCGGAACGAGAGGGAATTTGGTGTCTGGCCAAGGCATTTGGGCAAGCAGGGGTTTGTGCTGCACGCGCAGAAGGTCCTGGGTGCTTCCCGGGCCGGGGCTGGCGGGAAGGGAGGTTGTCGGGAGAGTGAATTTCCCATGACCCGGCTGCCGCCTTCCTTACCAGAAACATGTTGCTGAGAGGGGTCCTCTCTGACAGGGAGGAAATGCTGTTTCTGGGGAGGAAAAAAAAAAAAAAAAACGGAAAAACTGAACTGTAGCTTGTCTGATTTAACCATTTAGGAGACAGATCTTAAGGGAGAGGAGTTTTTCTAGGCAGGAATATGCTTGTGATGCACAGGCCTCCTTTAACAACTCCTTAACAACCCTTAAAAGCTTTTTAACAATGTATTAGTTTCTTCTGCCGTCCCTTTAGTTTCTCATTATCAATTTAATTAATGGCTTTCTCTTTGATTTGAGATTTCATGGTAGCAGTTGAGAACCTAGACAGCGAGAGACGCAGTTCCCAGAGTGCAGCAGTTTAGATTTAGCTGAGAGTTTTAGCCCGGAGTTCCCCAGATATTTATGACAGAGCAGTTCACTGGCTACTTGCCAAAAGCCTTAAGGTAAGTTACACGCAAGTTACTGCAGCAAAGCAAAATTGCTTCAGAGTTAGAAAGTTTTATATATATATATGTAAAATATATATATATATATTTTTTCCCCTTGTACTTTCTCTAAAGTTGGATTTTTGGGGGTTTTTTGTTTGTTTTTTTTTGTTTGTTTTTTTTTTTTTGGTAAGGGAGGGCTTCTTAAAATGGAACTGCTCACTGATTTCTCCAGCAAGCTTTGTTCAGCTTTGCTGCACACAAAGGTCATAAAAAAACTACATTTATCACAACGCTGTGCAGCTCCAGTTCAGAGTCTCCACAGGTGCAGGCATTACAGTTGATTCATTTGAAACTTGGAGCTAGTGTAGGATGCGTTGCAAGGAACTGTTGCCAACTCCAGATCATCCTTATTCAGTCACAGATGGTGACAGCTATTTTGCTTGACAAAGCAAACTGTGGATGTAGCATAGTGTTTTATTATCCAAGAATTCAGGGTAAGTTTGGCCTAGGATTTCATGCCCATTTCAAGGATAAAAGTTTGCAAGATTTGAACCAGGTTTAGATACATCTTCCCAGTCAGAAGGAGCAGAATGGTGGGAATTTAGTTTGATCCCTTCCTATACGATAAATCTGTCCCTACTCCTTGGTTCTCACATGTCCAACTACTTGGCATTCCAGGAGCTGGAATTCCTAAGAGTGGCTAAGAAGGAGAAACTGAGAGAAGCAACAGAGGCAAAGCGCAACTTGAGGAAAGAAATTGAACGTCTGCGAGCTGAGAACGAGAAGAAAATGAAGGAAGCCAACGAGTCTCGGATACGACTAAAGAGGGAGCTGGAGCAAGCCAGGCAGATTCGGGTTTGTGACAAGGGCTGCGAAGCAGGGAGGCTTCGGGCCAAATACTCTGCCCAGGTAAGACCTGAGCACTGAAAGACAGTGGCAAGAAGGGTTGTTGCCCTGCACATTTCAGAGTTGGTTCCAGTATCTGTTCTTCTCAGATGCCACTGGGCTTTGTTTTCTCTAATTTGATACATCTCCTACTCCATCATTTTAATACCTGTGCCCCCATCGTGTCACTTTAAAACCCTAGTTTTAATGCAAAGTGTTAACAACTTTTCTGCACTGGGACCTGATTGTTAGTCCCATTAGTTTGCCTAGAACTTTGCATTTGTTAGTTGAAAATATGCATTTACAGAGAAATAAGATAAATGCTAGACATTACTTCAATTCAACTTACATCCTACTAGACATGCACATAGATTGGGATGCATTTCACTATTGTAAATATTAGGCGGTCACTTTCTAGAATAGGATAAAAGATAAAGATCAGCTTAGACCTACAGGAACTATTTAAGATGAAAGAAGAAGCTGAGGCCACCAGTGTGCGAGCTGCAGGAAGGAGTGTTGTTTACAGCGCTACAGCACAAGAAGAGCAAACTCTCAGGTCTTAGAAAATACTTTCAGTGTGATCTCAGTGAAAGTTCTAGGAATGCAGGAACATGCTGTTACAAGCAATGTGTATGCTTAAAGCTTTCAAGTTAAAAACCTTCCCACCCTCTCCACATCAGAGTCTCTTATAATAAGCAATTTAAAAGTTTATTTAAACCATCCGAAGCCAAGTGAACCAAGAGCTCGGGCTGCACGGCCTTAAGTCGCCTTGTTGTGTCTTGGTGTTGCAGGGCATGTGGAATGCAAGGCCATCCACTGTTCCAAGCCCTCTGAAATGACCCAGCATAACAGGCTGAGCTGAGACAGAACGGCAGCCTCCTGGATTTCCGTGAGAAACAGTCCCGAAGAGGAGTCCACTGCATGCCCTGCCTTCCCTTCCTCAGTAAAACAACCCCAGTTGCCCACTAGCGCCTTTCCTATAAAGGGCCTGGTCCCACATCTGTTTTTAACGCCCTCAAACTGCCCCTTCTCTGCAGGGGGCTTCCCAAGCAGCCCCTTTCCTCAAGGCTAAACTCCTGTTCCCTCATCTGCCTCCCCCGCCCTGATCAGTTCCCACATAAAACTCCCTCTGCCCGACCACTTCCCCTGCCCAAAACTAAAAGGCGAGTTCAGAAATGCATAACTAAAAGATACGGGTCAGCAGGTTTGAACAGTGAACGGTTTCTGAAAGACGGGGCACATTTACCTAAATTTAAATTCCCACAGCACAGAGATAGGTATCACTTACATGCAAATGGCACATACGTATCATACATTTGCAAGAGGTTTAACTTGCATAGCGTAATATACCAGAATTAATGTTAAAGAGACCATATTTAATATAGTTTTTCTGATATTCTCTGTGTGCTGTTAAACATACGCTTCTGTGTGAAGTTGGATTGCATGTTACTACACGTAAAGTATGAACTGCAAATACTCTGGTTATTTTAAGGAAGGGATGGGGGGGCGGTAAAAAGGGAGAAGAAAAAGAAACAGAAATCTGAATTCTTCTAAGCTCTGGCTCTCAATACCGGGAAGGGGAGTGGTGCATTGCCCCACCGTGAGACATGTCTAACCAGGAGACCAGAAGCAGGAAATGATGTGGCTTCCTCTCTAGCATCACAGGATGTCTCACTGATAAGAGATGTCCAGACTAAACATAACCAGATTGAGAGCGGCTGCGCTGGGCGTTACCTGCAGTTCACTTCCACCGCGGCAGAAAACAAGGCGACAGCAAGTGCAGATAAAGTAACCGGCACATTTATTGATTAGAGTTTAACAGATCCGAAGGTGTGTCCTGCTGTGCGCTGGGACGTGCACGAAAGCTTTGACAAAGGCGTTTTTCAGTCCTCTGTTACATTCCCTCCTTCTGATGGGGCTTCCTACTACCAAGGAAAGGCCAAATTCACAAGAAGCAGATGAAGATTTTGCAGGTTTGAGTGCTAAAGACACGGCCCGTTTGCAGTGTCCCTTGCCACATCCTGCAGGACGAGCAGAGCTGAGAGCGGAGCAGCAGGATCAGCGCTCGCTGCATCAGGGCCCTAGGGCTGCGGTAGGGCGGGTTTGGGCAGCAAACGCGCCAGGTTTGGAGTGACTCTGTTCAACAGCTGCTTCGGAGAGGGCTGCCTGGCACTTCTATGAACAAACCCTACGTAACTTCAAAGCCCAACTTTTTACAAGAAGTTAATGGGAGTAAAGCTTCTAGCTCGTATAAAAAAAACAAAGCTTTATACAGCCTTTTATCTTAACTCTAATTTGGCAAATACAGGAAGTTTCTCACTTTTGTGTTTACTTACTATTTTTGAGGAAACCCATAATGCTGTAGACAGGCGTAGCCTGAAAGAGCGTCAGGTGGGCATGAGAGGAAACTCAGCAGCAAATTCAGGGCTGTATATTCCTGTATGGAAGCTTAAAGAATTAGGATGCTAAATTGTTACTGGATATCACTGTAGTTTATGCTGCCCGTTTCCTTATATTGGCACTGAGCTCCAACTATGGATGGGGCATCAGGGCACCCTTCATTTTTTGCCCCAAAGCATATGGAGAGTTCTGGTGCTGCAGGGGATTCCTTTCCATCCCCTGCCACCCACATGGTGCCCTCATCGCCACTCAGTCCTGTCCCACTCACCGCTTTACTGTGGCCCCTTAGAGTCCCTTAGATTTAGTACGAAAGTTGTAAAGGTTTTGTGTGTACAGTTGTTTGCGTTGGACATGGCTCTTAAAGCGCTACTGAGTATGGATTTGGCCATTGGCATTAATAACCATCATAAAATATCTGAAATGACTCTAGCTTTGCTTACAGTTAACTTTGCTAACTTGCTGTCTCCTAAAAAAATAGTAAGGGCATAAGATGTACATTGGCTGGAGTTTCATAAACAATTTAAGGTACCCTTTAGTATTCTGCTTTCTATTATTAAAATGCTCCATTCTGATAGTTAAGCCACCAGAAGTATTTAATAATTTCAAAGCTTAATAGTTCCTGCACTGAACTTGGATTATTGTACTGCGGTGTACAGAAAAGGCTGGTGGAAGGGAATTCCTCCCTCTGCTTCGACTTTGATCATCTTATGCCTGGAAGCCTGAGGTTTTATTATTCATCTCGCTTTGTGGCAGGCTACTAGTCTGTGTTTAATTGTACAAAATGACTGCAGTACTGAAGTGTTACAGCCGTTCACCGTGTTTCTCATGTGCTTATCTCTAGATCGAAGACCTACAGGTTAAGCTTCAGCACGCAGAGGCTGACAGGGAGCAGCTCCGAGCTGACCTGATGCATGAGAGGGAGGCTCGAGAACACTTGGAAAAAGTAGTCAAGGAACTTCAGGAACAACTGTGGCCTAAATCAAGCAATCAACCCAGCAGTGAAAACACACTGAGCAACCTGGAGAACTAAACCACCAGGGCAGCACCGACACCACATACGGAACGCTGTATATGCACAGTAAGGGAGGATGTGTGGGGGTACGTGTGTAAGTGCATGTGTGAGTAGTTGTGTCTTAGCACACATCCATGGACATGGACTTTGACATAGTTGGAAGGCAGATGTTACTCTTCATAACAGAAGCACTGAATTACATCTTTTTTTCCTTTTTTTTTTTTTTTAAATCCATACAGCACAACATCTTACTGTGCCTATAAAACACAAAGTGTTTATAACAAAATACTTAAATCCACAGCAAATTTTCTACTGGCAGACTCCAAGCAAGCAGCATCGTCCAGCTAAAATCAGAATAAAAGGCAAGCATGGCAATGTTTTTTTATGTTGCCCTTCTGCCTGTTGGAACATTTTTGGAATTTAAAAACTTTTGTTATAAGCTATTTAAAATAATTCATTATACAGACTTGGTATTACAACAATTAACGAGATTTTTATAATGAACCTTTAAAAGCAAAACAAAAATCTTCGATGCACAATTTTTAATGACTTGTTATAGGCTTTGGGATTCTTAATGTAGAAGCCCTCTGGTGAGGATGCCATTTCATAGCAGTTTTCCAGCCGCTTAGGAAGCCATCACAGTTTTAACCCTGTCACGTGGTTGTATGAGAATTTCAGAGTGCTTTTCAAGGTTGATTTTTTTTGTCTTAGAAACAATTATCTTCATTTCCTGTGCTGAAGAAAGGAAGATGCAGGGAAGAGAATTGTAAGGGGGAGGGGGAGAAAATGTGTGCTTGAGAATTATACACCCAGCCTTACGGACTTCAGTGTTTGTAAATCATGCCATGTTCTCTAAAGACATCTTCATTAACTGGTGTGTTCAAGAGACTCACTTCATCCAAGAGCACTTCAGCTTTAGGAAAAGAAAGAAGGAAATAAAGAAAGGAAATGGATGATATGTTAAGTCGGTTGAGAAATTTGCAGAAGGCACATGTATTTTCCAAGTCATTCTGAAATCTTTATACTTCAGCTTTCTGATTTCTGGAAAACTCATCTTTGTTGCACCATCTTACCATAAATTCAGTATTTACCTTATTCTGAACTGTCTGTCAGGATTACTGTGCCCAAGGAGAGTGCAACATCACATTATCGGATACTACAGAAAACAAAACCAACACTTTTGCTGCTGTGAATAGGCCTTTTTTTTTTTTTTTTTAAATAAGTTACTTTAATTTTGGGATCCAAGCCGCAGCCCTGGAATGAAAATGCAGCATGTCATCACTTTGTGTTATTATTGTTGTTGTTATTGTTGTTAATATTATTTTTTAAAAAGAACTGCACTTTGTCAGAAACTTTCTTTGCATTTTATTCCATAGTTTTAAAGTTTACACGATGAGCATTCTAGCTTCTACTCTCTGCTTAATAGATGTGAAAATCATCAACCTAGTTTTCCATCATGTGACACTGTGTCATCATTTACATTTATGCAAAGTGAGTATTCAGCAGGTATAGAATGCTACCAAATAAGAATTACCCAGAGCAGTGCACTACCGGTTCTACTCTAAACCTGTTTTTTTGCATGGCTGTGTGTAACAGAATATGGGAGGCAGGAGCGAGGGGGCTCCCAGAAGTGCTTAGCAAATTCAGTTGGTGCTTTACTGAGTAAGGGAAAAGGAGTTTTTTTTTTTTTCCACCCACAAACACTCACCTCTTCTACACTCAAATCTTATGAGGGTAAGATGAAAATTTGACCTGGGGCTGCAGATGTGCCTTCCAGCTCATTTTTCCTCTCAGCATGTTATATAGGAAATGCTGATGCTTTTTTTTTTTTTTTTTAAACCTTTAAAAAAGAAAAAAAGAAAAAAAAAAAGAAAATCCTATGTATCATCATACACAAAAGTTATTATAAACAAAGAACCATTTCCAGTAATCTTTATTTGCTTTTGAATGTTAATCCCAGTAGATGGAAAGCGGCTGCCAATCCTAAAATTATAGTCTTTACTTACAGTATGTTAGAGAGACTTTTTTAAACAAGAGCTGTTTGCTTGAAATCATTATAATAACCATTATAACTGTGAGCATTAACAAGAAGTAAAGTTCATATATATGTTTTAGGTACAAAAAGAAGAAATATGAAAGGCGTAGAATTACTGGGACAATGTAGAACTGTGGGGAGCAAGAAACAGTTACAGCGAGTAAACTAGCTGAACGTGTCCGTTCCTACAGGGCTTTGCCCTGCGGTGTTTGGGATGCAGGAGGCTGCGTCGAGGTGCAGATCTCCTCTTTAAAGTGCAATGCAAAAGGAATAGTGATTACGCTTACGCAGTTTTTTTTATGTGGATTTTTTTTTCATCTTTGTATGTTTATTCTCTGCAATTATTAAATCATATGCATGGAATTAAAATCTCTGCCATACTTATATATTCACTAAGGGGCATTATTACTGTCTTATGTAAAGGGTTTAATTTTGTTATGCAGTATGCATAAAAGTGTTCTCAGCCTTATGATTTCCAGATCTGTATTATTCAGTTATTTCTTCAAGGGAAACTAAATAATTTTAGCTGTAGTTGAGCTTTTGTATTTCAAAGATCTGTCATATGCTGTGCTTTATTGCCACGTTAAGAAATTACACATAGAACAAATCTGCTTTTTCCTCCCACCACTGGCTTTTTTGAAGTCTTAATTTTTAAATTTTGATCTTTTTACTAACTTCCAATTGTGTCTCTCCTCTTATGACTCAAACACAACAAAAAGAAGCGCAGCCATTTCTGTCTGATTTTGTTTTTACAGGGAACATGGCCCACTTACCTGTAACATATCACATCATTTTTCCTTCTTGTGTTGCTGGGCAAACTTCCTGATTTACTGTCCTAATTCCTCCTGGGCATATGAGGGTTTTTTGCATACTCCAAAATTAATAAATTCTGTATTTTTTCAAGGAAAACAACAAGATAGTAAATAATCTCATCAATAACTGTGTATCAGCCAGCATCACCTGTTTCACAGAATTCTCCATAACAAAGGTACATACTGTCTCTTCTGCTGCTGTGTATTATGACAGTTCTATGAAGTGTCACATTTGGCCACTGAACTTCATAATGTTTGAAGTTAAGAATCCTTAGTAATGAATCCTAGGGAGTGAAAACATCCTAATAAACACTTATTTAGAAATTACAGTTTAAGATTACTATGATAGAATAAGGTGCCAGAAGACTGGGGAGAAACCTTCTACACCAGCAGTTAAATGACAAGAGAGGTTTACAGGACAGGATTCTATCTTTAATCATTTTGTGTCTTTTCAAAATACATTTAATAGTAAAATCTTAATATTACTGGAGAGTAATCTGTTTCTAATTCATAATTCATGTAATTTACCACTGAATCTACAAAATGTCTGTCCAAATGGTGGGAATCTTTAGAGGGAAAACGCCTGTGATGGTGCTGGAGGTGAGGGAGTTCTGTGTGTAATTTCTGCTGGCAGCACCTCCCTGGGAAGCGGCAGCCCTGCCAGGTGGAGCTGCTCCTCCTGCGCCTCCTGCGCGTCCCTGCCGCGTCCCCGCGCTGCCGCCGCCGCAGCTGTACAGTCACACTCGGGTTTATCTGTCCTTCGGTTTCCTTAGGAAGTTGAAAGGGAGAAGAGGTGTTACATACAGGCTGTTGACTCTCCCTGTACATAAAAATGTATTACTTAATACTTGTATATTCAGTTTAATTACTCATTGTTTCTATTTCTGAAAGAAGACTTAACGAAGGGAAAAAAAACAACAGCAATAACATTCATATCTATGGAGCAGCTAACAAGTATACATAATATTCTGCTTTTCAAACAGAACTAGCCAATGTAAAAAAAAAAAGTTAAAATTAAATTCAACATGTAAATACTTTTTTTCATTTTACACTGTTGTATTATAAGTGTATATGGTGTTTACTTTTTCAGAACTCTTTCTTACCTGGTAGTTGTCTTGTTTTGAGAGTTGTGTTTTTAACTAAAGAACCTTTGCCGTCTGTTAGGAAAAAAACAACAAAAAATCTTTTTGCAAGTTTTAAATGTGGGTTAACCTTCCTCCATTGTTTGCATTTTATTCATCGTTATTTTCACTGTAAAGTACTTTATTATCAAAAGGTTGTTCCCTCCCCCCTCCTTTCTGCCCTCCCATCAGTCCCTGTGTTTTAGAGGGAAGTTTTTTGTTTTGTTTTTTTCTTAAAAGAAATCACAGAAATGACATTTTTTCAACTGAAGAAAAATAAATCTTTACATTTATAATAGCCAATAGCATTTCAGCACATTTTTGTTATCCTGGTCTCTCCTATGCTGCTGCTAATGACAATATTATGACTTACTCTACTATTCTAGAACTATTTTTATGTAAGTAATGTATGCTTTCTTGTTTATAAATGCCTGATTTAAAAAAAAAATAAGAAAAAAGCTTGGCATATTTATCTATTTCGCTGTGTACCTTGATAGTCCTTTTACACCCCCTTTTCCACATCCCCTCCCCTGGAAGCAGATAATATTGTAAAATAAAGGACTTTATGAGATTATGTATGAAAATAGCTATGCTTATATACCACAGTGACTGAATGTACAGTGTATAGACGCATTACCTAAAATAAAATTGTTTGTCCAGAAAAAAAAGACTTTGTTTTTTGAGCTCTTGTGCCTGCACTTACGGCCTAAGCTGTTCCGGCTGGGTCACTTCAGTGACCTCACGGGTGTCAGGAACAAGTGCCAGGTATTTTACACTGGGCAACATTGACTCACTCCCCCACTCACATTTACGACACTCCCCCACGCAGAAGCGCCCCGTTCTCTGCATCCGTCCTGCAGTCAGGCTCCTCGGGAACACTCGGTGGTTTCTGCACTACTGAAAAGAGACAGGAAACGCACTGGAAAAGCCGTGGTCTTTCTTGCAGGGAGATTCTACTGAGAAGTGGGACGTGCAAGCACATAAAAATTTGTACCAGGTCAAAGAAAAAGAAATACAGAGGAAAAAGGCAGAAAGAAGATGGAAACATGTTAAAGTAATTCTCTCATGGTCTTCCGAGAAATGGCAGCAGAATTTCCGTAGTGCTGGTACGTTTATTAACATGCCCTTGTAAAGCAGTGGAAAAGCCAGAGAACTATCAAACACGGCCTAAAAAAAAAATTCTACTTCGTATTTCTGATTGATGCAGACGTCTTTGCTGCGGGGTTTGTGTCGCCCCTCTTCTCCCCACCAGGGCTAGGGACTCAACCTCGTTTGTTTTTATTCCACCGTTAGCTGGGGCTAGCTTGGAACCCAGGGCTTGGCCCCACACACGGAAATCTCCACTGCTCCACTCCAGCTCTCCAGCCCTATTAAGCACATTATTCTTGGACTACCACAATTCAACCATCCTCAGTTAATCTGGCTCCACTTCACTCCAGGAGCCGTTACAGGAGCTCTGTAAGAATTCTACAGCCATTCTTATTAACTAACATGTTAAATCACAAAGCTTATAATATGTAACAGTAACACGTATAAACATAAAATTATATATTACTAAAATATATTTTTTATATTGCACAAGGTCCTGGCACACATACACTACTGGAACCTGTTTTGACACCTAGACCCACCTGCCATCAACCCTGTTGCTTGGAGTCTCCTGCAGAATTTGGGGCATTCTCCTGCGAGAGGCTTTGGATGTGTTTAGAATTTCCTCTCACAGGAAACCCGAACGGCTTCTTGAGCATGGACCTGGCTGAGCAATCCATAGCCCCGGCCACAAACAAATATCCAGGGCTCTGGTTTTCCTGAGCGCAGTAAAAACCCTTGGAGCGCAGCCCAGCCCAGCTCGAGATGTACCCAGCTATCTGACTCGCAGGCCTTCGTATGCTGAAGTAAATCTTGAATTAAGTTTAATTTCCTGAATAGAAATAATTTAAGCTTATTTCTCTATAAAGCCTTACTGAGCTATAGGCCTCGCCTCAAAGAATTTTTATTCAAAACAGGGACAAAGAATGAGAATCAATAGCAAAAAGAGATGATCTCCAAGCTCAAAGTAGCTGTCAGAAATCAGAACAGATCAGAAATCAAACATGAAGGTTTCCTGAGCGCTGAAGTAAAATGTCTTCACCTCTTAGTCAACAGTATTGGTCAGTGACCTGAAAAAAAATACTGATGCCAAACACACTGACTAGTCAATTAGCACACTTGTATGAAGGACAACTAAAATAATGGCTCTAAAATATCAAAAGCAGGCTTAAAGAGCTGGGCACATTTCAGGAATTTCTGCAGTCCAGTAAACAGCAGCCCTTATTTATACCTGAGAGATGAAGTAGGAAGGTCAAAGGGAAAATTTAACGCATAGGTAGCAGAGTAGAGGCTTGACAAGGGGTTTTGCTCGACAAGCTGAGAGCCCTTCTTATTGCCCACGGTATCCAGCCCCTGTCTTGTGCCTTGTGTTCAGTTTCTGGGAAGATCCTGCAGAAACATCTCGGCACATCTGCAGGAAACAGCCAGAACTCACAGGAGATGAGAGGAACCAGGGAAGCAGTAAAAACCCAGGAGTGTCAGAGTTAATGATGATATGTGAGTAATCCAGTTATAAAGGCACCGTCAGTGGGAAGAAAGCACAAATATAATAAAACCCAGCTGTATGACATAAGCTCCGGTGGAATTTTTATTAGATGGTTTATGTGCACTTTAAGTATACCTGACTGCAATGCAAATTCCCACAGACTTGCACTTGATAGGAAAAAAAAAAATTCCATAACTCTCTGTACTGAACTGATTTAGCTGAATTGTTTTGTAGTGGCCATGGGGTTTTTGTTGTTTTTTTTGTTTGGTTTACTTGTTGATTTACTTATGTATTTTTCTGCTGAGTCATCGCTTTGATACAGACCCTTGAGCGGTTCATTCTTTCAACTACTTGTCCGGAGCCTGGCCCTGCTATCCGAGTCCTTTGGCTCTTCTACCATCTCTCCCAAATAACCATTGCTTTCGCTCTCCTGCGTGTACTGCAAGAGTAGAACTGAAAGAAAAACCTGCAGCAATTCCTTTATTAGCTAGTAAGCAAAAGAAGTCATTAATAGCCTACCTTTATGTGCCAAGGTACAAAGCCAGGTACTACATAAAGCATTAACAAAGCTGATGGTCACAACCTGCAGCCAAGACTGTGATTCATGCTGTAGAAGTGGATTTTTTTTTTTGTAGTAGCCCCGGTGATGATTCTCCTGCTGTTGACTCTATGTAGCCACCTTCTTATTTAATCACATACTGAGTGGGACGTTTATAACAGGCATCGCCTCAGACGTAGCCATGGCCTTTGCAAAACTAATTGCGGATTCAGGGGAGGAAAGCAGTACTGAACAGATGGCAATATTACTAAGTACTTTTAAATCCATCTCCTGGTTTTCAACTTTGCTTGGCAAAATATGCAAGTTGTTAGACATACAGAAGGACAAGTTACATCACTTACCTTTCCGTAAGGCAGGTGGAGGTGGAAAGACTCTTATTAATGAAAATAGAACACCAAAACCCGCAAGAGTACATGGTAGTTCCACACACACACATATATACATATATATGTGTGCGTGTATATATATATATATATATATATGTGTGTGTGTATGTATATATAAAGCCCAAACATCTATGGACCTTGGGCTGTCAGGGATCTTCTACATGAACACAAAACCCTGTTCTTGTCATGACAGCAACAACTATTCATCCCAGAAGCCACGGACTAGAGCAATTACAGAGGGAACTGTAAACTTTTCAAGCCCCCCTCAGCAGGAACTCAAACCCACTAAGTTTCCGTGGTTCTGTCCTGGATTACATTCTATCTAGCATAAACACAAGATTCAATATAGATTCTTTTTCAAGTAATGCATCAGCTTTACCCAGTGGTGTTACTAGTAGCTTCTAGAGCACGTGAGTTGTTAGTTCTTTAAGTCAAGTCTTTAAGTCCCACCGATATTCTGGATGCCCAAGAAATTCTAAGGGAGTAGATGTTCGATGTAGCTCCACACCTGGCTTGCTCACGAACTGAGATGCTGGAAACAGATTCTTCAAACTTGGACTCTCGCAGTGTGTAACCCAGGGATCCCATGCTGCTTAATTCAATTTGGCAGATGACATTGGTGAAAGGCATTGATTTCTTTCCTCACTCCTTTTTCCTCCATCTATTTTCCCAGATAAGAGGCCTGTGGCTCAGACCCTGCTGGTGACGGATGCCTTGTAATTGCTTTGAATGGATTATCAGCAGACATCTAGCAGGCATTTACAGTGCTACAGCTGTAATCAGAAACAGTCTCGCCCAATAAAAGGACTAAGGGGAAAAAAACAGCTGTTTCCATTGCCTCTGCTTTGTCTCTGTTCTTACATTAAGCCTAACTTCTTTTTATATATATATATATATTTTTTAGCAGTATCTGCAACACACATATAAATCAGAGGCGGGATAGGTTAGGTTCCATTCAAACCCGAAGAAGCTCCCTCTGCTTCTGGCAGTGCTCGGTACAGCTCAGGCTGCAGGAGCCCTGGGCCTTCCACCCTGCTGAGTACCTGGCATTTGGTTAACAGACCTTGCACCCATTTGGACGGGCAACATAGTGAAAAGTTGGGAAACCGCAAAACACCTCTCTTGCTCCTTGTTGTTACAATTATTGACTGAAAAACGGTGGACAAGACCCTTCATCTCTTCACATTTCAAAGCTGTTCTGCTGTAGTTAAAATAAATATGAAATATTTCCTGGAACAACTTAAGAGTTGAATGACCAGCAAGAATCCTTCCCTGCACATTTCGAACTGAGGGGTCTAACCAACGGCCTCGGTTTAAGCAGTGCTAAGTGCCCAGAACTCCAGCGAATCATCACTAATAACATCTCATATCAGTTTTTTTTATGTACAAAAGTTGACTAATATAAAAAAAGCTTTTTTTTTTTTAATTTAATCACAAGACACAAAAAGAACCACAAAAAACATTTCCAATTTTTGCACCTTGAAAAGCAGAATGAAGGTGGGCAAAGAGAGGACAGTGGATTTGCTAGCGCACACGTACAGATCTGCATGGCTTGTGCAGCTGGGAGATAATGGGCTTTGCAGGTCACTGGCTTTTAAGCACCGTGTTATCTCTCTGTAACATACACCTTGTTGTGTCTTACTGCTTAATTACAGCTGATACGCAGGCCGGAGTACTGCTTATCATTAACCAGAGGATGACAATTACAATTTAAGATTAAACTGTATTCTTTTTTCTTCAGCCAAGTCTCTGTATGATGCTTCTTTACCCCAAGAAAAGATTTGCACATGCAGAACAAATCCATACACTAATTGGTTATGTGCCCCTCGTAATGATGTGTAATTTGGGAAGGATGCATTATGAAGATCATGAGCAGCACTCGGATCCTGCACGCAGCCCATATCTGAGCTCAGAGGGTCAGCCAGGCAGCTACATGTGCCTGAATAACCTTGAGCGGTAACGAGAGCAACAAGATATTGTGCTCATCCGCACAGGCCAGGTTCCTGCATGGGAAGCTGTCTGGAGCACTGCCTCCACCTGCAAGAGGCTCGGTTATTTTTCAAACCTCTTACCACTCCATCAGGTTCATCTCTCTTCCTCATTCTGTTCACCCTCATTTTGTAGGAAGGCATGATAGGCTTTCAGATGACATCTGTCATGCAGGCAGAAAGCAGTCGTATGCATTCCTCCTTCCCCTATTGTTTTACATTATAATGCACTGCAGAAGTTCGGGTCTTAGTTCAGCAGAACACTGAAACCTGCACTTAATTTCCAAACAGTGTTTCATACACCCCTAAGTTTCTTGCTTTATCAGGGCTTTTGTATCAGAAATAGGCATTATTAACAGATCTGGAGTAAGGAAGTAGTTTGAAAGACTCAACTATCAAAGGATCAGCAAAAAAATACACAGGTCTGCCCAGGCTGAACTGTCATTAAGTACTTAGCCTTTCTGAAGAAACCGAAATGTGGTGTTCTGCACAAACAACAGGAGGACTTAGCAACTGCTCAGAAATATTTCACACTAAAAGCTACAGTGGCATAAAAGGATTTTTAAGCACTGATTGCCACGGCAAAACTTAAAGACACAAAAACAATCATTTTGGTACCTCTGCTAAGCATTTATGAGATTTCCTCAGAACAAAGACTTTAGCCTCTGATCATAAATGTCATAATATAGAGTTGTGATGACTCAGTGTCAGAGGTCAATGGTTTAAATCTTCTATCCTGTAGTTTGTCAACTCCCATTTACCCAATCCAGCACAGCACAAGGTACAGATGACATAAATCTTCCAAAAGAATGTGTTCTGATCTTTCACCTACAGTAGATTAAAAATAGCCTAGAGCAAGAGCGTTAGCATTTTGTCATAGCAATTTCTCTGTCAAATATGATGGATAGCCAGCTACAGGGAGAAAGAATGAACCAACCTGGAGATCAGATAAGGAAAAAGTCTGAATTGTATCTCCAAGAAGCAAGAGTTTTACTCAGGGTGGAAATCCCCACTTAGCTCATCTCACTCAGCCTGCACATTGCAGCACAGAACATGTCGTAAGGCTCATTCAGTAAGACACTTTTCTTTCCACCTTTCACATTTTGCATTTAAACCTTGTTAGAGTTATGGGAGTTTAGGCAAGAGTCTTGTTTTCCATTTGGTTATATTCTAGCATGATCTTGGGCAGAATGCCCATTTCAAATTTTATATAAAAATATGCATTTTTAAACACAGATGATAATTTTGGCTCTCCAGCATGACTGCAAGGGCTTCAGCCACTCAGCATTTCTGAAAGCTGGCTCCCCAAGTGTCTGAAGTCAAAAGCCAGAAAGCAAAAACCTTAAATAAAACCCCTCCTCAATCTTGCTGCATTGCTATGCTAATTCTTACTTACTCCTACCTTGCAACTCTTCACTGCTTGGGATCTGCTGGTCAGCTCGCAGCAATGAGACGATGGATGGCACCATTCGTAAAGCAGGTAAGAAGCAGATCTCAAGAAAGGATTTTTGTGCCTGAAAGTTAATTAAATTTTTCAATGTTACCAGTTGGCCTAATAAAAGACATTATCTATTGCTGTAAACTATGCTTTACTTGTATCTTTAGATCATCACAGCCACTGCACCCCTAATAGCCGAAGTGGAATAGATCTCTAAACTATTCAAGGAACTAAATCTTCCAAAGCTGCAGCTGCCTCCACATTTATTCAGAATGATGCACACTTTCCCAGCAGCTTACAAAGAATGTAACAGCTGTTTACAGACACCTTTATGATAGTCTGTCTCACTGAGTAGTGTGCTAAGATTTAAAGATTAATCATGTTAAATCTTGCAGAGGTGCTAAACACGTTGCACCAAAAAACGGAAACAAGAAAATGCCAATTTCTCTCCTCCCCAGTCTCCATCCTCCAAAGACTCAACAGCACAGTAGTTCAGGTATTTATCAAGTGTTAAAATTATTCAGAACTGTAAAAACAGATTCTAAATCACTTTAGGAGTTCGCTGTTTCTCCTAGTTTCTCCTGTACATACGATGCAGCACAAAGGTCCATGTGATACCCCAGAAAACCGCTTAGACTAGAAGATGGAAAAGGCTGCCCTGCAGGGAAAAAACCCAAATAAGTAGCAAACTAAACCCCACAACACTTTGTACCTAAAAATTCTACGAATGTTTGAAAAGGTAAGAATTTATACTCTGAAGTAATCCAGGTCCCCACCTTAAAATTATCCAGAGAAGCTTCCCTTTTAGTTAGGCTGAACTCAATGGGCTCAAATGAGCCCATTTTATTAGAGTCTAAATAGACAAAACATTTTATCTTTTGTATGTTAACAGAAACTCCAAACTGTACCTGCAGCTTCCAGGCATGCAGCACAAATATCACTCATGCCAGTTATCTGGAGACGTCAATGGGAGTACTTTTTTCACAATGTGGTCTTCACATGATCATATAATGTGGTCACCTCATCTCTGATGCCTGGATGACGAAAATACCATAAGAAGAAAAGAGTCTATGTCATTTTAGCCCCATAAATGGGCCTATGGGAGGAGAAAAGCATATGAAAGATAACTTCAAATACCAGGATACTTGGGTTTATTCAGATTTAACAGGACGTGTGTGGTATTCTTACCCTCTTACAGCTGTGAGTCTTGGAGGGGCAGAGGCGTAGCATAACCCCACAGATTTCTATTTGGTATTGAAGTGTTTTCTGGCTGCCATTGCCATAAGAAACTGTCTGTCATTCAGAAAGCTGCAATGTCACATGCAGTAGCAGTAAGAGCACTCAAGTATAATTCATTACTACATACTTTTATCTTGGCTGGCACATTGGAGATCAGCACCGCTCCTTTCTCTTCTGCTTTCTCTGCCGTAGACAGCTCAGGACCAAAATGTTGCTTCTGCAACAATGTATCAAATTTTGGGGGCCTGATTTTTCAATATCTACAGCTTGTGTGATTAAAGCCAGTCAGATGCTAACTACTATAAAGGCTTTTGTACTAATATAACTGACTTCAGTAAAAGGCATGGAAGAAAGGCAGAGATATGTTAAGTGCTCTAAATTTTAGGTATTCTATAATTGGCACTTTTCTTAATGAGCTTCTGGGAGTATATCCCGCCCACTTTGGAAAGATACAAACAAATAGGTACCTAATACCACTATTCCCTTAGCATTTTTAGCGACATTAGAAAGAAAAATTACAAGCAAACGTATTCTGCTGAATGTACTTGTATTCTCAGCCACCTCAACAGCATCCCTATGCCATGAACGATGCCTTTTAAAGCTGAACTAGATGCTGTTTTATCTGCTTGAGACTTGTGTTCATATCAGCCATGAAACAAGGCACCCTATCTGGGCAATAACTTCTGGAAAAAAAAATCTCCTCCCTTTTTAGCAAAGACCTGGCTTTATCTCTTGGAAGCAGAAGAAATTCTGAGGAACCAAAGTCCTAAGCTACTCTTATCTGGCAGAAATCACCAAATCACCATGACACATTGTCACAGGTCACGGCCTACCTCAGCCCACGACTGCTGCTGAAGCTCCAGGACTCCTGACTCCTCTCGTCTTCCCTGAAGCCTCAGCTGCAAACTGGAAAAAATCCTGCAGTGAAATTCATCCCTCATAAGACTGACTGTCTGTTACCTCTGTCAGAGCAGCCCCTGTAAGAATTCCACAGTTGTTGGTTAGCTGTGTGGCTCAGTTACACAAATAAGTGATTAGAGAAATACTGAGCAGTTCAGGTTGCAGGCAAGTGAAGAGGTGACCTGCTGTTCCTTCCCCTAAACGTACGTCTCGAGTGCTAATTGCCCAGGCTGTGCTTGCAGTGAGCGGTGCTGTCATCCTATGGCTTCTATGACCCAACAGACTTTTGAAATACAAAATGTCTCTGTACTTTAAAAGTAAAATTATTTGGTCTTGGTAACAATCTACACATTCACTGTCTTTTGTGGGGATTCTTCTTTCTCAGCATGAGATCAGATCATGTGCATTTCTGCTGTATTTCCATTATATCCATTACATAACTGCTCTTCTTTCATTTAATCTGATTTGGTTAGAGGTTTACAATTCAGTGCATTTGTGCAACAACACTTTCTTCAGCACAACTGTTTCCTCTGCCAACAGTTTTCATATTTCAAAACAAACTCCTTGTATATTACTAGGAAAAATGGGTACTTCCTCTTCCAACAATGCCACTTATAATAGGTGACATTTTCATTTTTAAATATGCAATATCAGAACTCATTTCCATCTTGGCAGTTACATCCTTTCTGCTTCTGTACAGATGCATACTTATATGCTAAATCAGCCAACCTCAGGCTCTGATCCAAGGAAACATTTAAGAATATTCTTAACAAAGCAAGAGAGTGTATATATATGTTAATCACTAAATGGGACAATTTACTTGTTTGAGCATGTGCTTGAACACTTTCCTGGATGGAGACTGCGTCAACTGATAGAGCAGTCTGGTCTTTAACACAACCCTAGAGACACAAGCCCGGTGTCCAGGCTGCATTTGTCCAGTTTGATAAGCACTAATCTGATAGACTCAACCACACGGGCTGTACACGTCAGTAAAGACTATGGAGCAAGTGGATATTCCAAGGATACTGCTTATCTATTTGAGAACAAATGAGAACGCATCCAGAGAGCTTGCTGCTTTAGAGATAGAAGCTGGGGAGGCCTTGTGGGGTGGACACTAAAAGAAGAACTTATCAGACCAGCAAGCAGACTTAACAGCAGCAAAACCAAACCAAACTACACCCTCCTCATTATCCTGCCTGTGGGAAAATTAAGACTCATATTTCCCAAAACCATAAAAGTGTCGCATTCCTATTTTCGCCACTAGACAGTAAGGCATTTAAAAGTTTTTGAAAATCTGAGTCCTAGAGACATTGATTGTACAGTGCAATCAAGCTCATACCATACTTAAAAAAAAATGCCTCTTCCATATAAATTCTTCATGAGTTACTGGAACAAATGAATCTGCACATTTATGTTATGCAGAGAAGAACCAAACAGAAGCACCTCAGTCTCTTCAGTAACTTGTAGCTGCAGGACTGTACTCCAACCCAGGGCTCCCTTCACAGCTTTAAAAGGGACATTACCCAAAGGTCTCACCAAAGCACCAGCTATGAAGCATCAGCTCTTCTCCCCAGAGATTACCATTCTTTCTATAATGAAATCCAAGCCAAAAGGCTGCTCTCTCACCAAGTGAAATAGAGCACTGGCCAGTTTCACTTCCCCAGCACTGAAACACTTTGACTTGCTGCTTTACTGAAGAGCTGTAACTCTGAGCTAGATTCAGTAGTTTCAGTTCTCAGGGGGTTTGTTTCCCACAGCTGCTCTGCAGTCAAGCTGTGAACAAACCTGAAAATTCATTAGAAAAGCTTGCCATGGTTTCTCATGTTTTCATAAATACATTATAGCTCTTCCCTCAATATTCACCACCCCTGCAGGGAGTTCCACCCCACCCTGGGTAATATTCACCAGGAAAGTTTACCAACCTTGGTAAGTCTTTCAGTCCAAACAATGTGAAAACTTGGTTTGAAATACATCTATGGGCTGGATTCACATGAATGTTAATGGTCTCTGAACTTTAAATTTGTGCAAGCCTCTTCCGTCTGTGACTCAGTAGGAAAATACTCAGTGACATAAGGTGGAGGACAACTTTCTATAAACATAAGTGGAGCTGGTAGAAGGGCTAGTACAATCAATAAGGCACCATTTCAAGTAAAATGATGAGTAGTTCAGAGGAAATAGGGTGAAATTAAGCAGATGCAGATCTAGTTGCAGGAACAAGATCTCAAAATGTTAGTACTTAAACAAAGAGCTGTTTCTTGTTATCTGTATACCACCTAACTTTATAAAATCCTGATCTCAGCTGGGATCTCTTGGTATTTTCACAATGACTGCAAATTAAACTAAAATTTATAGGCTGAAAATGGAGAACATGAAACTTCATTTATTCATATTGTATCACAGTGCTTTTTTCCCCCTTTACTACAGGAAAACACACATGAAAACTGGCTCTTCCTGTGAGAAGACTGGTTCTCTTTGAGTTCTTCCAGCATGTCTTAACTGCTGAGTGCAATATCTATCCATGCAAGCTAAGCCAGTCCATCAGGCAGCTTTCCTTTTCCTCTGCTGCCCATGACAGCTCAAGTTGCTATGCAATTGATGGTGTTCTTGTTAAAGCTCAAAAGTGAATACATTTTTTTTTCTTTTTTTGAGACATACCAGTTTGTTTAATCACATAAGCCTCCCGTTTGAGAACAAGAAGGTTCCAAACACTGACATACTTAATGGTTAAACAATAAAAAAAACTCAACATAGTCTAATAAAGATACTATTTGTATTTTCCAGCTGTTTTAATAAATTATTTTCAGATATTTGTTTCCATTTTCCAGTATAATGACCCCAGGTGATTTCACAGAATCACACAGAACCACAGAAAGATTTAGGACAGAAGACACCTTTGTAACTCATCTAGTCCAAGCCTCTGCACAAGAAGGGTCACCTGAGAACGTTCCCTGAAATTCAGGCAGAATTTCCTGCTCTCCTCCTGTAGTTCCATACCCTTCTTGTCCTCAAGGTTTTCTCTGCTCTCGAGAAGCACAAGCCCTCGCCTGCCCTGGATTTGTTATATTCAATTTGCTTCAGTACTTTGAGGTGAAGGGTAAAGGCAGTTTCATGCAATGTTTTTTTTTCCCCCATGGAAAACACTTTCTCTCATTCCCCCAAAGGGAAACAAATGTATATAGGACACCATTAAAAATGCATCATTTAAAAATCTGCCACTTTGAAAGTTCTAGAAGCTGGAATTGAAGCTTATAATAATGAAATATGGTCTTACAGTGTTCTTCACCCTCAAGCCTCAAAGAAGCGTAAGGTCTAAATACAAAATTCCTTTAAATGACCTAAAACTAATATTGTTAACCATAAACCAGGACCAGGAGCAATAGCATCATCCTTTTCAGCAACAACAGTCTTAGAGTAGTCTTAAGCTATTCACTAAACTGAATCTGAAGTCATCATCTGAAGTCATTTTGCCTTGCCAAATTTCACACAAGAAATCAGTGGCTAACCCTGACATACCACAATTTCTTGAGTGCAACAATCACTCAACTAATTCATGTAGCATCAGAGGAAAGTACTGTCAACTTTAAATTATTCAAAATCATTAATCAGCCTGTGAAACACGTTCTACATGCAAACATTTTCTAAAACAGGGTGAGCATCTTGAGAGTTACTTGAAACAAGTGAACAAAATTTTGATTTGCTTCCTTTTATTTCTAGTTCCTGATGCATTCAGATCACATTTTTCAGGATTTTTTTTCTGCAGCCACCAAGGTAGAAACTCAGCTTTTTAACCATGCAAGCTAGCAGTCCTATGACATGTTTAAAGAGGTGAGCTTGAAGCGAGCTCCCAAGCACCACAATGATAAAAATCGAGAGTTGGCAATAGAGCTGGAATTTGAAGAGGTGAAGAAATGTGAGTGGCACTAGACGGACTTGAACAGCTGTACATATTTCAGCCCAAGATTTTAAAATTTCTGTCAAAATATTTCAGTGAAAAACTAACGTTCTCCATGGAAAGCAGATATTTTTGGTGAAAATGCTATTTCATCAAAACTCCATTTTCCATTAAAACACAGTTTTGACAGAAATTTTTCAACCAACCTTATTCAGTGTTATGTTCTGTAGTTGAAAATGTTAGCAGTTTTTTTAGGCTGTCTCTAAAACTGCAAAGATTCATAGGGACTTGGCAAAAATGGATATAGAAAAAAAAAATCTGACTTAACCACTAGTATCTCCGTCCCTTCACGCTACATATTTCTCTGGAAAGTATTTTTACTTAAGTTTAACACAATACATACTAGTTAGTGGCACAGCAATGCTACTTCAACAAAGCAGTTCAGATTTCTTTGCATAGTATTTTTCTTGTTCCTAGATTGTACCAACAAAGCATCCCTCCTTCATTAGTGAAATAGTGGAGTCTTTTGTTTTGGCTTAACAAACTAAGGGGGTAATTTTTCACCTGTTCAGATCCTGGTTCCACAGGTCAGAGTGTTGATTTGGGGAGAACTGTAGGTGGAGTTTGCCACTTCTTCAAATCCCAAAGACAGGTACTCAGGACAGGACTGTGCAGACACATCTCAGGACTCTCTAGACTTTTAAGGCAGGTTTGCTGTTACTAGCTGGTTATATCATATTACAGGTCAGGCTGATGTAAGACTGAAAAAAATGGAATGAGAAGCTGTGAAATAGGTGTTCAGAAATGCAGAAAGACACTTTAGAGAAAAGGAAAGAGAGCTAGAGAATTTTCATATTTTACCCAGAACCCTTTTTTTCTTTTAAACATTCCAGAATGTATTTACTGGCTGTCAGGGCTCCGCAGGCTCCCAAACCTTGCTAAGCTAGAAAGCACTACAGGACAAACAGGGTTGATCTCATTAGCAATGAGGCAAAAGAGAAGCTTCAGTGACGACCTCCATGCAGCTCCATCCTGGCCTTTCCCTGAGATGGCACAGGGAAGATGAACAGGCAGAAGCCTAGAAGACCAACAGCTATTGCAGAGGACCTACAGCTATTGTAGAGGACCCACAGCTATTGTAGAGGACCCACAGCCATTCTGTCTTTGGCGCTCCGGCTTGGCCGCTCCTGCCCCACAGCCCTAAAGTGTCAGGATGTCAGAGGTGTAAATCAGGGCCTCTCCACCGAAGTCAGTGGGCCAGGTTCACAGCTGCTATGAACCAGCAGAACAACATTAAGGTCAGTGTAGTCATACAGCATTGCACCAACCGAAAACCTGACCTGGATTTTGCTGCCAATATGAGAATACAGATTTCTCGTGCCCCTCCTTCTTCTTCATCCCTTGAACAGTGGAACTCACGTAATCATCATAATTAGCAAGAGTACCTACTCTTACATACAATTATTATGTGATGACATGCTGGCTATAAGAACTTTTTAACCTGACACAATTACTCATGCAGCCAATTTGCATGACAAACTTATGCTGCAAAAATAAGACATAAGCCAGATACAGAATGGGGCGGAGGGGTAAACGAAGGAAGACCTGAGATGATGAATGCCTCTAGATAATGTTTCTCTCTGACTAGACTAATTTGAAAATTATGCAGGCAAACAAGGGAGACATGTGCACTTGTCCACACACAGATGCACAAAGTTTTTCCTAATCGTCTCTATGGAACCCCTAAATATCCACTGACATATTTATAAATCCTTCCTTCCTGCAAGCCAGCATTCCCCAGCCCCTTCCATCTTTCACTTCCCCCACAAAAATGACAGATTGGCTCTAATCTCTCACCTGCATAAATCTCCCATAGACAACCACAAATATTTTAGCTATGCTGATTTATGGAAGCACCAGCCAGACTAAACCAGGAGATATATCCTGCATGCACGCTGACTGACAGCTTGCTGCAAATCTTCCCATTTAAAATGCTGTCACTTCTGCAGTCCCATAGAGAAAGTAAAAAGAAAGGAGGAATAAAACAACACTAATGCAATTTATGGCAGCTCCAAGGAAGAAAAAAAAAAGCATTTGTGCAACTTGGTTTCTTCCAAGTTTCACTGCATAAAATCCTTGCTTTTAATTGAAGAAATTCGACTTGAGAAAGGATGTGAAAACAGCTGCAAGGTTCCCAAGCCTCCTCCTCTCTCCCCTCCTCCAACCATACCATTTTCTGGTTTTAACTGACTGCAGCAGTCTTGATTTACAGCCAACAGGAAGCTGCTATGCAGCTGAAGCTGCCTGCTTTTGTACCCATGAACTGACTGACTGAATGCATGGATTCCCTCCCTAGTCAGATTTAACTTCAGCAGTAAACAAAAACAGGCTCTAGTTCCCGATTCCAGAAAAAAAAATAACGGCAGTAACCTTAATTCAGTGGACTAAGCTTTGAAGGGCACTAGGCATTACCAACTCCCCCTCAGAAAATACTCATTGTGGCCAGTACTTCAGGGTTTGTTCTGACAAGAATGGGATCAGGACCATCAAGTTTATTCATGGCAGATAAACAAAAAAGACACAGACTGCTTAGGCACAATGAGAGACCTGTCAGTGTCTGGTTCACTCTCTCTATGCTGTGTAAGGGCCCCACAGAGGCAAGGGCTTTCAGAAGAGACTGAATTCATTTAGCTGCTCTGAGTTGAGCTGTTTTGTTTCCCTTTAGCATCTTGCACAAAGGCATCAACAGGGGCAAATTATGCTGCTGTGGCAACACGTTATTACTCTTCTGCTGAAGACTTAAGAGTTGCAGATTCAAACAGTTGGGCTGAGACCTGAAGCCACACAGCAAATTAAGGGAGATTCTGCATTCTCGGCTCCATTGACACCATTTTCCTTGCGCTTCCTCTTCTGCACCATCCTCAAGGTGGCCTAAGTCCTCCCTACTAGCCTGTTGGAAGCTGCTATTTCACCGGCTGTCACAATGGCAGTCTGAACAGCTGGGCACGTCCTGCTCCACTGCAGCTAACTGACCAGCAAGGAAAGCCTGCTCCACAGCAGGATCATGATCATACTCTCATTGCTAGGGTCTGGAATTTGACTTACCAAAAATTCTGCTGGGCAAAACTGCATGGTACATTTTCACATTGTGTCTGCAAAATCCAACTGAAAAAGCAAAAGAGATAAAAGACTAAAGGAAGAGCAATAGATAATCCTTTAAGATAATAAACCTTTGGAATGTGGAGCAACATACACATATCTGTGATGTCAGATGGTTATTTGGGGGTCTGTTGCATGGCCTATATTGTCTGTTATGTAGAATTCTGGACCCACCTCCTCCTCCAGGCTCTCTGAAAAGATCACTTTTTTTTTTTCCCAAGTCTTATAATTTTCTCTGTTTAACTGGCTAAGAAAGTTATATACCCTCCCTAGGAATGCATTTAGCAACAAACTTTTATGTAGCAGATAATTGTGCAGTATCTCTAGGAGAGAAGATCAGCTGCCAAGAATCATAGGACATATTCACATCCATATCAGCAACAAAGCTACACATGTTTGTTTAGGTTTCTCATTCAAATATCTACTAGGGAAACTTGAAAATACCTATTCAAACAGGAAACTTTATTTTCCCTGACTATGAAAAAAATAAAACAAACCAAAACAGTGGTAACATTTTGTAACTGTTTTTACCAGCTTGTAAATCCAACTCTAAGATATGAAAAAATACATCTTTATTTAGGAGGGAAATATAGTAATGATCTCAGTGACACACACTCCACTAAAGCCCTATGTAACGCCCACTGTTCCAGATGGATTTCCTGTTAAGTATCATCTGGATTTTGTCCTCTATGGATCTTTCTAGAACACTTGCTTGACATGGTTAAATAATGCTTGTGTTAAGCAGGATCTTAATGGGAAACAGTATTCAAAGAGAAGGAAAAGGTAAATAGGAGTTTAAGTGTGGCAGTAGGACAGAAAAATCATCATCATGGCATCAGAATGTTCCCCACCCTTCTATTGTAGCTGTATTTTAGTCTAAAGACAAACTGGTAACAGTGACTTCAACAGTTCTGACATTGTTTCAACTTGTATAATCTAGAGTTCAAAATAATAATGAATTTCAAAACTGTTCAATACAGCAGAAGTTGGAGAATGGCACTTTTGCAAATCAGGTGCCTATATAAGCCTTAAATTTATGCACAAGAGGTTCTTTGGTCTTTATATCTCAATAAACATATTGTCAGTCTAAATGGCTGTACTGCAAGAGTCTAGCTGAGCTACAGAAAAGCTTGATTCTGCTAATGTAGGGAAGTGAAGGCACATTCTTCGACAAGCACAAGTTGCAATTAATGTACTCTCCGTGAAGTAGCTGCTGCCAGGAAAAAATGAACAGAATTTTGGCTTAAATAGTCTAGGCACTAAAGAACAGTTCCAAAGAGATCTGTGTAAAAAGCTGTATGGTAGCAACTGAAAGGAAAAAATAGAGAAGTCCTAGCCAAACTGAAATATCAAGGAAATGGGGAGGAGGAAAAGCCATCTATTGTTTTTTCTTCTTCTTCTTTTTGAACACATGGGCACTGATTTCAAATAATTGTACACAATGCTACTAAAGCCCTGTGCTGTGTGTGAACCCACAGCCCTACATTTTTACCATAACATTAAATTAATAAAAGATTAAATAATTATATGTTGTGGTCAGGGTTCAAGACTGAACCAGATAGATACAAGTAGGAAACACAGCAGTAGCTCAAATTCTGTCAATTATTTGGAATGGATCTGAGTGATTTTGCTGAAAATTTTTAAAATTTCCCCAAAAGATACAACTCTTGAGATCAACACTTATTTGTACACACACACACACAAGACAAAAGATTTCACATTTAATAGCTTAACAGAGATGTAACTGATATATGCAGCAACTAAGTGGCTTTCTGATCTATGCCAAGTGGGTGCTCTCTGCCTTTTCTGCATCTAAGCTGCTGATGTTCAGATCAAATGAAAGAGGTGATCTCTCTACTCCACATAGAAGTTACAGTGATAAAATAAATGAGGTGTTCACCAAGTCTTGGCAGTTCACAGGCTTGTCCTACTTCAAAGCAAATAAACAAACAAAAAAAGACAAAATGGCATTGGCAGGTTCATGCTGTGCAGAAATCATTGTTGCTCCAGCCTACCACGACAAATTGTAGGTCGCTGCTGGAAGGCCACCTGCACAGATGCATTATAGAATTCAAAGCTCAAAGTGACCTATTTATGTCTTTTATTGAAATAATACACTAGAAATAGTGTCCAGAGCACTGTCTAGTCACTGACTGCAAAAAAACCCTCTGTGGATTTAGTACAGGCCTCCACAGTGCTGTCTGCAGAGGCTGGTTTTGCCAAACACACAGGTACATTCACTTTTAATGCCGAGCCGCTTGCTTAGAAGAGGGACCTGTGTGAGTGCATGTAACAGGAGACAAATCACACACGGATAAAGGTGCCAGGAGCAGCCTCTGATTTCAGAGCACTGAAAAGTAGCTCCTTCATCAGAACAATTTATATCAGATTTTAAAACAGGGGTGTATTTATAAAATAAATAACTGGTGATGCCCGAAAACTTTATGGAATTTTGAAAGGGGAGGAGTTTTTGAATTGAGTCAGGAATTTCAAAACAGATTTTTCTATCAAAATGTTTCACATCAGCTCAAAAAGGGCAGTTCATTTGCCACAAAACATGACATTGATGTTTTCTGACTCCTCCTATGACGCTGATAACTTGCTTTTCATATGAACTTAGTACCTGGAAAGCTGATAAAACTTTATGCATAAACAGATTTCCAACACAAATCAGGAGTTAGGAGCAAAGATACTGTTTCACAATCTGTTTGAGCCAATAAACTGTTATGTTGGCAAGAGCGATGGGCCTATTCTCATTCCTGTTCTTGCGCCATTGCTTGTACCAGCCTTAACACAGCCCCACAGTCAGTCAGATTATGGAACTGAAATTGCTGAAAAATAAGCTTCAGTTTTTGGCTTTCTCACCTGGATGACAAATTGCACAAGCACGAGTGCCTGCACAGGGAAGTGGGCAAGATGATATCTTCTGGAGGCAAAGCCAACCAAGAGACAAGGTTTGTGTAGAAAACCAGTGTATGCTATTTTGCACATATAACAAAATCCTGACACTTCCTGATCAACCACTTAGGGCAGAAGAATGGTATAATTCTAATAATGAATTTCAGATTTTTTTTCAAAGAATCAGCATAAATGACCATGACTTTTCTTTAGAGATATTTTATCTACCATTTCTTGACTGGAAGCACTGAAGAAATACTTGCACGTGGCAAACAGGCTGAAATCAGACAAAGCTACATCTAAAATGGCTCATAGGACTGACGAAGGTATTTGTTAAGATAGTTGCAAACAACTAAGAAGGTCTGTTGCAGGTTTTGTTTTTGGCTTGGTTAAGTGAGATTTTATAAGATTATCAGATGTACTACACAGAGATAAAGCAGTACAGAATAGAGACAAGATCTGGGCTATTTAATGAAACACGTTCTGTTAAAAATTCAGCTAGACATACAGGCTGGATTCTGCAGACCTCCACAGGCCCACGCAGAGGGCCAGATCAGGAAACTGTTGTTTATATTTACCCATGGAATATCATCTAACTCCAAAAATCATCTCATTTTTGAATAAAGCCGTAAGTAGAAGGACATACTGCACCCAACTGGGACAGAACAGGGACCAACCTTGTCCCTTACTACCACTGCCTGTTTAAGACTTTTCAAGGAATCCTCACTCCAGACCGCCTCAGCACGCACAGCTAACTGCCTCACACCAGGCACACAGCCTAGACTCAAAAGCTGTCAGAAATGGATCACAACCCCTAGGGAAACGATGGGACACAGGCAAACAGAGCCTGCGGTTACATGCAGAAGCCCAGACTCGACTGTATGGTCACATAAAGCAAGATTTTACTCTCTGTGATGTACTTTTCTATTATTTATTTAGAGTCAAGATTTTCTGCCATATGTTGAAAGGTAACATGGATAAACAGCTCACACAGACTGGAACGGATGATTCCTGGACTCAGTTTGTGACTACAACACAAGCTAGTTCTTGCAAAGTTAGCTAAGTCATTTACCCTAATCTCTGCATGCAAAACAGATTTAAGTAATAGCTTTAAATATATTGGAAGAATGATGACGAGCACAAGTGGTAAACTGAAGTTTGTAAAGTGCATAAAATCCTTCAAACACAGATGCTAACAAAGAGCAAACACTGAACGTATTAGAAAGACTCCCATGATTTTAAATGGACTCTAAATTCCAAAAAGCTTTCTGTTGTTTTGGAGCTTTTCTTTCCCCTCCATCGTAACTGGGAAATTCACACACCCAAAGGATACAACACTCTTGTTTTTGAACCATACTCACATTTTGTTACTGCAGCTATGACAGAGCCAGATGTATTCCTTACACCCAAGTTCTTGGCCCATGTGTCATAGTAACCAGAAAAAAAAAGCAGTCTCTTTCTCTGAAATCTAGGCCAACTCTGTATAACCTGTGCAAATGCCAAGAATGGTGAAGGAATGGGGCCCAAGAAATGGAGAATGTATTACTTGGCAGTGGAGAGAGCTAACACACTATTTCCTGCAGCAGGGCAGGAATTTATATCAAAAATCTCTCCATAATGTTGGATATTCCCAAACAGATCCTCATCCTCCCTGCTAACTCTCACAGAGCTGCAAGACTGCAGCAACTCCCATGCTCATCCCATGGGACAGGGAACAAAAGGCTCGAGTGATCACAGATGCAAGCTGCTGGTACTGTCTGTGTACAAAACCTGACCAGTTTTCTGGTCAGCTAAGGACGTTACCTATTTCTGTGTGACCAATGAATCTCTCTCAAAATGCAAGGCAACCACAAGCATTCTGCAGAAAGAATGAAGAGATACGAAGTCAAGCTCCATGTGCTAAAAAATTGCACCAAGTGGGATATACCTGTCCAGTAATTCCTTCTGCCTTTATCTTCTGAGCTGTGTAATAGTGTGTGACTAATATCAGTCCTCCTACTTCTTCATCCGAGTCATTTCAGCTGATATTTTAAAAGTGTACCACACTATATGTGACATGCCTCCACCCTCTGCAAGCTTTCCTGTGCTAGAGAGAGACAGAAAGACAGAATGACTCATGCATCTCTCCTATTACTCAAGTCTTTTAAGCAAATTCAAAGGAAAATTTTAAAGGTGCTCTCTTTATTTGGGAATGCCTGGGTGGAGTTGCGTTCTTTGTGTGTATGCTTGTTTTTGCCAAATTCTATACGATTTTCCAGCCTCTAAAATGCTGAGACATTTTAATAATTTATGAACCTTTCTAGCCTTGTCATATCTCTTATTCCATTGCTGGTTTGGAAATGTTGGTGGTACCCACAGCTTTAGGCAGCTGTAAAACAGGAAAAGGAAAAAACAAGGATGGCAGAATTCTGTTGCTAAATGCAATGTCTAGCTTGTAGTCGGTTTGGCAGCCATAACTAAAAACTGAGGGGGTAGAAAGGAGAAAGTGAAAAAATATAAGACATTTTAGACCTGATACTGAATCTCTGTATGACCAATAAATCAGTATCACCAATACAGACCGGTATCACCAATACTGACTTCCGAACATTGTAAAGAAAAGGAAATAGCGTCATTTAACTCCCAGAATACTTACATTTTATGCTACTGATTCTAACAGTAAAGGTATCATGAAGAACAGAGCTAGATGCCTAAACAGGCAGATCCTCATCCCTTACGGCTCTACAGGTCAGACTGACCTCCAGCTTGAGGGCTGCCTGTGGGTGTGCTAGGGTCAGGCGCCCACAAGGAAACAAATGAGCTGACACTTCACTTCTTTATCGTATGGCAGTATAATACTAGCCAACCCTTCCCTTTCCTTTTTTTTTTTCTTGCTTTAAAGACTAAATAAAGTAACTAATTTTGAGAATTCTTTTAAATAGGACAGAAAATAGCCCTTAAAAGCAGCTTCTTACGCACAAAAAGCTCACAAGAAAGTGCTCAGTTTGGATGAATCCACCATGTGCAAATGCCTATATTATTCTGTTTTTAATCTGCAGCCCCAGAGAACAGAGGGCACAGTATGAAAGGCAGTACCAAGAAAACCATTCCACACTTCAAAGATCTGTTTTCCTCCTAGACTTTCTTCTTCCGGGCCAAAACTCAACCTCCGACACATGACAGAGAGGAGCACAATTCACTGATAAGGACAGCTTGCCTGATGGCTTCTTATGCTGTCTCCAGTAGGATCACTGCCTTAGTAACCCAGATGCCTTATCCCCATTACAACTTTAGAGATGTTTATTTTTCCTCAATTCTGAGAATAGACTAATAATCTCTATTTTGGCTGAGGGGATGGACTGATGCAGGATCACTGCACTGAGAGGTAATAAAACCATGTTCTTCGTCGAGGTAACTAACCGGGTGGGTCACACGTTAGAAGATGTGGCTGGAATTGGAGCACGGGCACCTCAGTTTTAGGAGCTGTACGTGGCAGAATTGCAGGGACGCAGAAGCACCCTGCCTGCCTCGAGGACAGCTCACACTTCGGCAGTCAGCCTTGGCCAACCTCACCTGCTGGAGCCGCTGCCTTTTCTTATGAGGTAAAACCAGCGCAAAGGGTACTGGCAGGCCCAGCGCCGAGCTCCTGGCTCCAGGTAGATTTGCGGGCAGCCCCTGGCACCTCAGGGCTCTCTCCTGCTCAACCTGGCGCCTTCCACACTGGATTTCTCAGGCAAGGAAGCTCTGCTGCGTTGCAGTGCGCTCCCCGGGGCTCTCAGAAGGCAGTGCCAGCCTGCCCCAGATTTCCTCCCGAACAAGGGCTTTTCTCATGTCCTCAGCTACTTTCTTTTCACAGAGCTCTCCGTGCATCACCGCTTTGCCGGCGCAGCTGCCGCCTCGCGCCTCACAGCCGCGGCGAGACGAAATCCCCGTTAGACCAGGAGGCAACGCTGCCTCCGGCGAGACCCAGCCCTTTCCTCCCTCAGGGGCCCGCTGGCTGCGGGCGGGGAGGCCGCGGCCGCCGCCGCCTCCGCTCAGCGCCGGGCCCGGCGGCG
>VWPW01003308.1:127956-206251 GCA_013389825.1 Crypturellus undulatus | reverse complement strand
CGCTGAGGCGGCGCCGCGAGCGCGGAGCGGCGGGCGGAGCCGGGGTCACGGCGCGGCGAGGAGCCCGCGGCCGCAGTGGAGCCCGCGGGGGGGCTGAAGCCTCCGCCGGCCTTTAAAAGGCGCCGAGGCCCGGCTGGTGAGCGCGCACGGCCGCCTGCCTGCACGCAGGCTGAGGGGGCTGCGCATGGACCCAACTTCGCTGTATAAAAAAAAATAAAATGCAAAATCAGGCCGAACCCACCCATGGTTGTGCTGCTCCCCAGCAGGAAACCCGCGGACCGCTGGCAGGACCGCAGAAACACCTCCATTTTAAGCACCTGTTAGTTTCAAAACCAAATGGAGGCAGGAAACGGCCGCTCGCGTTGCCGCTTCCACCGTGATTGCTAACCAGAGAGCGCCAGTCGCTGCTCCGCTCCCCGCGCACACGTCGAGGGGGAAGTTTTGCCTCCCCGCAGCCCGCACGGAGCTGCTGAACGCACGCGGCGTCTCGGAGCCGCGCGAGCAGCCCCAGCCGCCGCGGTCTCCCTCAGCGGGGCCGACACGTCTGTGATTCAGCCAGGCGCTTCCTAAACCATTAGCCAAGGACTATTTTTATTTTTTTTTAAAGCCCAGTGGCAGCTTCTAAAGAATAAAGAAGAAACAGGAAAAAACCAAAGCGCATCAATACTCCCAACTGGTCTGCGTGTCCTCGCGAGCCAGACCACTTGTGTGAGCTAGGACCCAGCATTTTATCACTTACAAACAGCAACTTCGATTGCTAAGCCTGGTCTGATGGCTGGCTGGATAATTCGTCTCTCGGCTCGGAAAGAAACGATGGAAGTCAATTTGACAGCTGCGAGGCTCCCCAAGGACCGCAGACCCAAAGTGCATAGAGCAGCGACAGACACGGCAGCGCGCTGAATACCAATGAGGCGCTCGGCCTGCGCACGGCGTCGGGGCAATACACACTGCACGTGTTCAGCTGGAAGGTTATCGCTATCATTATGCTTATTACTGCTATTATTAAGACATAAAAGAAGCCCAGAGCTCCTCTTGGTCTCATCGAGCATAGAAGAGTTTCCAGTTCTGACCCACACTGCCCTCAATTAAATGAGGCTACAGAGGGTTAAAAAGATCCCGCACTAGAAAAGCTAAAGAGGGGCCTCTTGTGAGAGCAGGAATAGGAGGATATCAACTGGGGCCCAAACAGGACCAAGCATCCTTGGGTCTTCTTGGACTTGGGCAGGATTAGCTGCTAGAATAGTTTTCCTAAATATCATTCAATTAGGAGTTAAAAAACAGCATTAAAAAATACTCAAAGCAAAATGGCTCTAACATTCATATTCAAAAGTATTCTTTTGCCATTAGAGAGAGGGAAGTCAATATACTCAAACCTCCTTACATAGCGAATTCCTCCTGAAAAATACATTTACAAGGAAGCTCAGTGTCATAAGACTTATAGTAGGAGCAGAATTGTTTGACTAAAACTATGGTAACTGTACAGATTCTAATATGCAACCCTGCTTTATTAAATCAAACCTCTAGTGAATCTGTTATCACCATAGTAACACTGTAGTATTACATGGAAACATGTTGAACTACAGTTTGATATTAACATCTGGTTAGCATCTGCATAGCTTCTTATTCACATTACTACAGTTGTAACCCAAGAAGAACAAAGCTTAAGCAAAACTTTAAGGCTGAAGTCTACTCTCAGATGTGTTATATTGAACATCCAGACCCCTGCTATGTACCCTATACCTGGATTTATAATCAGGGTCTCAGTGTGGTACTTATAGGTTAGTGTTTGTACATCTCCTAGGATGCAAACACACACACACAGTGACATTAGTGATAATATCCACGCAGAAACTGTAAAAACATGTGATAGCTGCAACTGACCCTCTCGCCAGCACTCTGCACAGCAACCCAGGCTTGCTGGGACTGCTCCTAACACTCCAATACTTCAAGCAGCTTCAAGCAGAGCTTGTTCTATTCTTATTTATTTTAAACCACCTGTCACAACATTTTTCTTGTCTTCTCCCTCCCACATAAAGTGTGGAACTTTATTCACAAAATGGCACTGGCATAAATACAAAGTTAAAAAATGTTCGGTCTTGAGAAAAGTGACAGGTTTAATGCCCCAAATCTACACACAGTCAAAATAAGAAGTGGCCATTATTATCACTTCAGTCATTTGCCAACCCCTAGCATGCTAAGTGTACCAATCTACAGTAGATTAGCAGTCCAGAAGTCATGGAATTAGAGTTTTTTTTGTTTGTTTGTTTTTAAATTTGCCTTTCGATGCGAGTATTCAACAACTCTCTAAAGTCAGAACAGCAAGATTTTTTCTGTAACTGCAATATCTGGAAAATTACTTTTGTTTCTTGAAATACAAATTTGCTAAAATGATATTCAAAAAATGCTTCTAGTTTCAAAACATTATACATACTGATAGCAATACATTTTTAAGACAACTCTGCACAGATGATTCAAGTTTGGCATTTAACATTGCTAACAACTTATCTACTATTCCTGCTTATTCCCAGTCATTTAATGTGGACTCTCTTAAGGCACTTGAGGCAAAATGAGCAAACCAGTGATGACAACACCATTTTTTGCAATCCCAAAAGGTAATACAACTTTTTTTCCCCTCCTCAATAAACTAAAGCTCTGATAAGTAAAAAAAAAAAAAAAAGATTGCCTAAAATCTAGATGTTATATCTAGATGAAGAAGGATCCTAGTTCTTTTTTTTTCAGAAGANAAAAAAAAAAAAAAAAAAAAATGATTGCCTAAAATCTAGATGTTACATCTAGATGAACAAGGATCCTAGTCCTTTTTTTTTTCAGAAGAAAAAAATACTTTTTAAAGACCATATACTGCAAACACCTGTAAGAAGTGGCATTTCTGTCCTGTCCCACCACAGAAATCTGTTATATTACTGATTTCATAGCATGTTATGTTGCAGAGGCATTTATGATTTCTAGCACGGGCATCAATATGTAAATCACATTGAGAAGAAATGAGTGGGTTGAGAAGATCAACTTATTTTGAAGAACTTACAAGCCTACTATAGCCTATTTCATGAAATTATTTCCATATGGATCACATCCATTTCTTTTCATGCCTGCAGGAAAGATTTACAAATTGAGCAATGTATTGATGGGCTAATTTACTGCTACCCTTGAAGGCTTGTAGTAGAGATGCAGAACAGATCAGAGGTAAGTAGCCTTAGTAAAGCAAACAATATCTTAAAATTCCAGCCTTGGAGCACACAAGAGTCTTTTGAGTACTTAGGTTAGACCTTTTGCAATGAGAAGAAATACATGGCAAGTGGCATGGGATTAAGGGTTTAACTTCTAGAAGCATGTAGGCATCTAAATCTGTAGATTAGTGAATTTACTTAGTGAGATTTTTCAACAGTGCACAGGTGCTTACCTGCCACTGAAGTCACTGGGCAGTAAAAAATATCCCAGGTTGGTCTGAAAAATCCTGCCAGATTCAGCAGGTTTTCTGAGACTAATACCTTTCAATTAATTCACTCCTACATGTTTGCCAAACAGAAATAAATTTAAACAAATTTTGTAGGGCTCTGATGATTATGGTCCTTCTGAGGTTTCCTTATTTAGTTGTTGAATGTTGGTACACAAACACAATAAAGTTATGCTAGTTAAAAGCCAACATAAGAAAATTGTCAGGGTCTATGAAGCAAGGAGAGGCCCAACAAAACCCAGGCTGAACAGCTGCATAATCTCTACAAGTAAAAAATACTTCATACTTAAGGGAAGAAAAGAAGAAAAAAAAAAAAAGAAAAAAAAACATACCAGGATCAGCTCCTCACTCTTGATCTTTAGTAGTCTTCTCTCCCCTCTTCAGCAAAACTTTCAGGAGAAATTACCGCTTCCAAATGGCAATTTCACAAGCACCTGTGAGAAAAGTAATTGGAACTAATTATCTGTTGATTGTCTGGGACTGAGGGTTACAGCAATTACTTCAGTCAGGAAGCAAGTTGTGGGATGGTTTATTCTCAACAAAATGAACTAAGCTAGTCCTTAAACAAAAGTTTTTAAAAGAGACAGAATTTCTCAAAGCATCCTTTTGAAAGGGGAGCTACCAGCAATCAGAATTAAATGTAACTTTTAGTGAATGTTTGGGAAGCATTCTGATTATAACTTCTATCACAATAAGCTATCTGGATATTTGAAGTTATTTTGCCTTCTTTTATCCCTTGCTGAGATCAATTTTAGCAGAATTTTAGCAAGTTTAGCAGAATAAGCTATGGTTTGGAAGAAGCAGTTGTGAACCCAAAGCTTAAAAAATTCAAAGAAAACAAAAGAAAATTCTCTGATGATTTATAACTGTACAGTCCTCATTCTATAACATAATGATAATTGATAATAATGATAATTCCTTTTTCAATAACACAGAACATTTCCTCTGTGAGGGGAATGGATCCCTTAAGTGTGAGAAGGAGCATGAACAATAGTGAAGCATTACTGTTTTAATCTGTTACTGATGAGTTATATCAACATTAAAATTTATGTTTGCCTGTGCAGCAGAGATGCATTTTAACCAAGTCCTCTGAGGGATTTGCCTGTGGCCAGACTAGTGCTGAACAGAAAGAGCAGAGAAGAGGCTGGACTGCTGCCTAATGGGAGAAGGAAGGAATGATATGATTTTTTAAAAGGAACTCACCAGAGGTTAGCTCCCCATGGTTACACTCTGCTGCAGCTCACATGCTTGGGAAGAGCAATCCAGGTATTTATTTCCAATTCTGCTGTAATGCGAAAAGGAAGACAGGCCTCCTGTAAGCACAGATAACTAGTTCAGAACAAAGCAAAGGAGGTTACAGAGCACACAGCTTTAGTAACAGTCAAAGTAAGTGAATAATATTAAGAAGCATAAAGCAGTCTTTATACTTAGCAACTGCATTCTTAAATCAATTTTGCTCCAGCTTCAATGTCTGCAGAAAAAGGAGGATGACAACAAGGGAAGAAGACACCCTAAGAAGTAGCCTTGTTAACTAGTAATCAACCTCTTGTTATCCTCCTCGGCATGTTGTCGCTATATATATTGCTAGGTATCTCAGATATTAGACATTTCTCTGCATACCCAGTAACAATAGTTATAACCCCTCAGGTGTGTTAACCTACTGGGACAAGGAAACATAAGAATTAAATCTTCAGCTGCTGTAAACTTCTGCACCTCCAGTTTACAGGAGCCGCTGCATTCTTCAAGCAAACCATTTAATTTTCTAGAGTGCTTGATATATACCAAACTCTTAATATAATCCTTTTTATTATATGTATTTTTAAACACTATTCTCTGGTAGTTTTTTGGGTTTTTTTCTTTGCTTTGGAGTATGGGAGTTGAGATAATCCCAGATGAATCAACTGAATATGCTTTTAGCAGTCTAGAAGATAAGTGATTTTTCTCAGTTATCACTGAGTTTAGATGTGTCTGTGATTACACACACTTACTACAGTGATCAAATCCTAGAAACATTGCAGTTGTGTATATATAATGGATCAAATATGAAAGTAAACTGTGAGCACACCAAATTCTTTTGTATATGCTTTTAGTAGTAACTTTGTTTTTTTGTTGTTGTTGTTGTGTCTTTTAGTAAAAGAAAAACATGACAGGGACATTCTTACCATAGAAGAATTCCTGAAGAATATAAAATCAGTTAGTGCTGCATATACTGGTTTCTGAGAAGCATTGGTATGAAATCTTGATTGACTGATTCCTTCTAAAATAATAAGATGTGCAGTTTGAGGCACAGCCCTTCTCAGCAATGAATTATCTCCATTAAAATCAAACAAAAATTTAAACTGCATTACTACAGTTTAATATTTTTAGATAGGTGAGGAATTACAACAGGCTTTCAGAATTTTTTACCTTTTGCAAGTTTTCAAAAGATCAATTTATACTTTGAAAAAATCAGTGTAAAACCTTGTAGTGAGTTTGAGTGGGGTCCCTGCATAGGTCTGTAGTGATGAAATGCCAAAGCTAGACAGTCAAGTGAGGAAGTAGGTGTGATGCTGGTTTAATAAAGACCAAAAGCCACAGAAATTCACTCAGTGAGAGCTGCTGACTTGAACTTTGTAGGTAGCTCTGGGAGTCTTGCTGAACAGGACCCTACACACTTGAAATCCAAACGTATGGCCCCATTTCATGGTACACTGCATAGGTAAAGTTCTGTGAAACTTCAGCTTCTGCCTGCTAGTAAACTCCACTGCACTTCACAAAAACTTTTGATAAATGTCACATGGAGAACAAACCATGAGGAGGAGGAGGAGAAGGAGAAAAGGCCAATTTTAACAGCTTCTATATGACCCTTCATAAAATTCGTGTTTTCCTCTCCGTATGATTTATAATAAAGGCCATAAAGAGGATAAACTGGTTAAAAGAGAACTTAAGATTATGGGCATAAAAAAGACACAGACAAAATACAACTGTACAGAATACATTCTATTCCGCTCCAAGGAAATTCATGGACCTGCTTCTATAATCTTGGGAAGGAAGCCAAAGAAGACTGGAAATACACAGAACACTTAAAACAATTGATCTTACTGGGAGGTTACACTGGTACCTTTTATCCTACTGGTAGCCAGATGTTTCAGAAAATACCCAGAAGTGAAACACTTGTAAAGCACTAGGAAATAAATTGGAGAATCATTCTCTTCTTTCTCTTTCAGAATGTCATCAAGCAATCTATCTAACCTCCTGTACATGCATGTAAGCTCTCTGTAATACTGCAGCCAGACTGCCTCAGGCTTTTGATCTCAGATCTCACAAAAGCCAAGGAGGAGTGGATTGAGTTAGCAGTTGAAAAGGAGCATCCTGGGGAAGAAACTGAGAGCTGAAGCAACTGCTGCAGTGATGATGTGGGTGGCGCTCCTGCTGAGCCAGAACGGTGCTGCTGGCCACTGCGCTCGCCTTCGGAGAGGAGGTGAGGGGAGCACTTTGAGCATGTGGACATTGAGTATCTTGAGTACAGAGCTGTCTGAAATGGCTGCACTTTAATGATGGCTGATGTGATGCTTTTACGGAGTCAGACCCAATATTTCAATTACAAATTCAGCAGCAGGAAGCAGGCTCAGCAAGGCTGCTCCAGCGCTGCCCTCGGGAATCTAACTGCAGCGGCCCGAGCGCGCGGTGCAGAGCACAGTCTGCACGGTATTACAGAACGCTCCGCGATACCACTCCAACTACTGCTGCAAAGAGGTTAGCACCGCTCCACCTTGTCAACTACAAATCCCATGCCCCTTTCAGAGCCAGCCTTCTCCAAAGAGAAATCCACTGGCAATCCCTGCCCCCCTCCCAAAGCCCCTGAACAGAAAAACTGGAACGTGCCTCTTTAAAACGAGCCTATTTAGGCCACAGATGCTAAATGAATTCAGCAGACAGACGGAGTAATGGAATGTCAGTGTTCCAGTCTGCTGCCTTGAAGCAATAGGGTTTTTTTGTTATTAATTTCTTGTTTCATTTTCCAGTGCTGCCTCTGGGCTCCATACTTTAGATGCAGTATTCTTGTCAGTCTCGTTAACCTAATTTGGAAATAATTAAATTTTAAAATATTAAAGGGATTATAAATACCTCCCACTGCACTTCCCCCGCCCCTTCCCTTTTATTCTGCCCCTCCAAAACTGCTGAATTTTGCTTCAGGATTTAAAATGTTTTACTGCAGAATTGGATTTGTTACTGCAGTTTCATTTGCAAATGCCGGAGAATATTTGAAGGGGGAAAAAAAAAACAGAGTTAATTCCAGTTAAAGGTGCCCAGGAGTCTTGTGGTGCAAGGAGCTTTTTACTGCTCTGATATCTTGGAATCTGATCTTACTTCCATTGAAATTAATGTTAAAATTCATTCCCTTAGAACTGATTTTCAGTCACATCTGAATCTCCATAATGTCACAAACTAGGGTCCAATTTATCATAACTAGATTATGCTTACTGTTATGCTTCCTAGTACTTAAAGAAAATAACTGAAACTTGGCCTTATTCCTATATATAGTATCTTGCTCTTGAATACTATCATCAGCAAAGCCCTCTGCTGATTTAATTTTAGGCCTCACAAATGCCAGATACACTTTGCATTTTATTGCTGGGAAGACTGAGACAGAAAAGTGATGCAACTTGCTAGAGATCAAAGAGCAAAATGAGAAGAGAACTGTGAACAGATCCTAGAAGCCCTGTCACGCAGACCCTAGAAAACACATTGTCACCTTCATGTATGGCTGCTCCAAGCTGCCCTCATACTGCAAATACCTGCTTGATAACTCTTCTTTTTTTTCAGTATTCACCCTGTGCCAAAGGATAAAACCTGAAGATTCTGGATGCTGAAAGACTTTAAAGCTAGGAAGAACAGCATCTCCCGCATACCACAGCCCAGTCATTATCATCAGGTAATTTCTTTAGTCTAAAATGGGATCTAAATTATTCTGATAATGTTTGTCCAGCTCTGAATATTGGCATCTTTTAGAAAATGATTCCCTGGTTCAGAAAGTCATACTGTGGATCTCACAATAGATGGAGGTTTCCTAACTCACAGGCTTGCCCTCTTATGGGTCCAACATGCTGCTGTTATTTTAAGGCTACATCTGGAAGAGGGCCTACAAAAGGAAAAATGAAACCACTACCAGCTCATCTGTGCCATCTTTGTCCCACATTTCCATCTTGAAAACATTCTGCTTTGCTTCAGATCTTTCTGGGTCACCAGTGGTTTGTTTCAACAACTGCATTCCAGACCTTGCTGAGACTCTACCAATCATTTTTGTTTATGGCTTCTATTTCCTGTATATTCTTGCCTCTGATTGCATTCCACAGCTCACGCCACATCTCAGATGGGAAAAAGAAGTAGGGGAAGTTAGGGGAATCCAGTGCGTCACCGATTTTATGTGTTCCACATAAACTGAGGTTTTGAGCCTATCATGAGAATGGCTCTCTAGGAACTCAGATTTCCTTTTATCTGGAGGAGTCAGCAGAGTACAACCTTCCCTCAGTTTGCTCAACAGTTACTACGCAAAAAATACTGACACAGTTGGGGAAAAACAAAACAAAATAAAAAACAAAGTCCTTGGAACATATCAAAGGTGGCAACACTGTAGTCTTTCATAACCTTTACAAAGAGTATATACAGTTTTCTATTGAAGAAATAGGTCTTATTAGGTCCTAGTAACTTGGGCACTCCAGACAAGATACTGAAGATACTGATTTCTGAAGATCTTTCCTCCATACATTCATTTACCTTCCAGAATAAAATAATTGTTTTGTGAGAGAACATAAAGACATGTTATTTAAATTATTTGAATGTTCAGTTCTCCTAGAACAGGTGGCTACGGTATGAATCACCAGCTATACTGAATATTTAGGTCAGAAAAAAGCATACAAACAGAAAATATTGTAAGCAAAGCTAAGGAAATTATATCAATTTCTCTATAACATGTATTTCTGTAGGGTCCTTTTTTAAATAGTAATTCTTTCTTTCTTTCCCCCCCTCCAGCATCAGTATAGTTTTATGTTCAGAAGACTATTTTTTTTCACCAGTGTAAATCCTCTGTCTTTTTCAGAATCATTTTATGGCGTGATTTAAGAGAGAAATGAGCCTCAGTTACAGTGGAAGTGAAGACAGCAGCAGTGGCAGTGTCAAAGGAGAGCAATATTACACTGTAGGATTCTGCACTTGCAAAGCATGAGCTACTCTGTCTTGAAATAAAGGAACTCCTAGCTAGGAGTCCCTGGTTAGGCATATGACATAAATATATATATATATATATATATATATTTTTTTTCATCAGGCAAAGAAAGGATCCATAATGCAGTGAGTTATACTTGGGTTGAAGAAAAAAGCTTTTAAAGGATAGCAAGTGATGCCATACGTTTTCATTATGGAGCATGCTATGCAAAGAGCTGGGTAGTCAGCTCCCACCAACCATCTGGAGAGAGAAGTCACTCAAATTTAAGTGCTGAACCTGCTGTGGCAGACGAAGGATGCCAGTGAACCACTCATGCTCTCCCCCTGTCTGTTTTCCTGCCTTTTGCTGCAATAGAGCCTTAAAATAAAATAATCTGACTACCACTTTCCAAACACCTGCTTGCAAACGCCACAGCTTCCCCACGCGGCGCGCGCTTCCCTCCTCGGACAGACAGGCCCACGCGCGCAGAAGGAGCCACGCTGAGGGGCTGCGGCCAAGAGGGAGCGTCACGGAAATGAAATCCATAAGCCGTGAAAGAACTGCCTTTTCTTTACCGAGTGCCTCATGTCCTCCTGCTAAACTTGAAATTCTGTTTTACGTCTTTCTGATTCCTCCCGACTGTTTAACATCTTCTTGATTCCTGTTAAAAACTTCCTGGCGCTGAGACCTTAGGAACCCAGCAAGCTCACTGGTTTTGCCTTATGAAAAGTGCCTTTAAGTGCTAGAAAGGGTTTAGCAGCAGAAATAAAAGCAACTCTCAAGCATGTTGCCATAAATTGCTTTGTTGCCTGTAGTCAGCAAGAATCAGTTTGCAGACTTTTGAAGCTGGAGGGTATCAATTGCTTTGTTTCTTCTTTCTATCAAATCTATCCTCCAGTGACTTGTTTTACACTTGCAGGCTGCTTTGGGATGCTCAGCAGATGCTAAATGGGGCACAAGAGACACATCAAGCCTCTTGGTGTGTATATATTTTTAAATCAAATAGGCAATGATGGACAGAGGAATCTGTGCTAGTGAATCAAATGTTCCCAGCTTGCTCTGTTGGATACAGTCATCCTGCCTCCTTGTAGGACTAGAAAGTAACTGCCTGATTACAGTAGATGTAGCTTGAGGCAGAGTTTGGTGCACCTCACCCATATAACCACCTTTGTTTCTTTTCCAATAATCAATGTGATGAAAGTCTTACCAAATACACGGGCTATAAATAATTTTTCTGTCCTTTGAATTTGTCCATGTACAGAAATTGCACAGAACTAACCTAAATTAGATAGGACTATGAGGAGCAGCCCTAGCTTTACTGCACGAACTGAATGGCTGCCTGGACACCTACATAAAGGTAGAGGAATAAAGCCTATCAGAAAAAAACAATTGCTGGTGTAAATGGAACTCATTTTGTGACCAAGAGGGGAACCTAAGTGAAGCAAAAATAATTAACAATATGTACAAGCTCCATATTTGCTGTAAATGATGAACTATTCCCATATATAGTATGGGAAAACTGAAGTATTCAAAAAACATAAAATACCTAAAAAGATTGCATAAAAATCTGGATTCTGGCATCTCTGCTGCTGAAATGTCAGAGCTGCTTAACAGAGCTTAGTGAGGGCCAGCGCAATGATTATAGCTAATACAGCAGCTGGGAGAACTGTGTTCACCCTCCTTTGTCAACACAGATTTTCCACAAGTTCTGCCAACTGATTTAGCTTCCTGAGTGTCAGATTCTTATCGATCTGAAATGCAGGGAGAATAATTCTCTCCTACTTAACAAGGATGTGGAGTACATAAATTGATTACAGCTTGTGAGACAGTCAGTTCAGTGGTGAGAATTGTGAAAGCCCCTGACATGGACAAGGAGGGTTACTTGCTTGGAGCAGATACCAAAGAAATGGTAGAATAAAGTTAGTAGAGTCCCTGATTTGTGATCTTCTGTGAAGAGAATGTTCTTGCTTCAAAATGTCTTCTGTACTGGATATCTTTTCACAGTCAGTTAATATCTTTGGTTCTGGTTCCCCTGCTTGGATCAACCTCTTCACTGTTGTCCATTTTTTCCCTTCCTCTACATCCCCACACAAGGACATCAAGTTGCCCATATGCTGGTGGCACTGAGAGCAGTAAGTAGACAGTCCCGGCTTGCTGCCACTGCTGCAGGGTTTGGCCGTCTCCATAGCTCAGCAACACGTGCAACTCCTATTAATAAAACAGTGTGTGCTGGTGGAACAAGGCCAGATTGCTCTCATCTTTGCATTTCCTAATTCCTCCTATAGCCTTCGCCCCGCAAACAGGAACAAAGATTTCCCCTGTCTGATGTTACTAGCTGTGGAAAGGAGCTGTTAATTACTTAGCATGTCACTGCTGATGGAGACAGCATGTTGGGAAGCAAAGCAGCCTCTTGCACGACCACTAACCCATCTCTTCCTCTTCCTCCCTCTTCCCCGCAGTGCACAGATGCTGAGTTCGTGGCCCCAGGTGCCTGCACATCTGAAATTCAGTAGCCAGTGTTTAGGACAGCAGCCATCAGGAGGTCTCTCTATGGTCAGACCCTGTTTCCATGTGAAATGAGACCGAGACAGGACGGCAGACACAGGTGCTTGTTTCCTTCAGAGATGTTGCACAGTAGCTGCTGTCCTTCACCCCATGAGTGCAGGGCCAGGAGTCTACCTAGGGCAGGGAGTGCAACCCAGTAAGGTTCCCAGCATTCCTGCACAGACATCTGCATATAATCAATTAAACAATATTTATTTTTAAAAATTTAATCCTGGATTAGCACAGGCAAGTTTGATAACCCCTAGCAGGGGAGGGGGGCTGGCACGGATGTTGGAGTGATCTTAACATGCTCCCTCTTCCTCAGACAAGCTAGCCACGCACTGTGGAACTAGAGCACACTGAGCTGTTGACTTCATGCAAAACTTCATCACCTGTAAATTTGATTTGCAGAAGAGTCAGTTCAAACCCTGATACTATTTACTAACTCATATGAATATTATGTGGCACTAACTGCATGGTCCTGGTTTAGGGCCAACAAATAAAACCGTGTAGAAGCATAAGATAATGAAGAGATGTATATATAAAATGAATATATATGTATGTTCAGATGTCAGATACAAGCATCTGAACTGTAAAGTTCAGGGTCCTAGAGCCCAGAATGCCAGTTTCCTGGTCTTAGGAGAAAGTCAGTGTTTCCTTCATGCTTGTAATCTTCAAAGAGTTGTGCAGATTGGAGAGAGAGGGAGGGAGGGAGAGGAGGAAGGATAATAGTTTGTGGTAAACTGCTTATTAACCTTTTCTCAATTACAGAAAAACAATCAATGAATCAAGTGGCCCTGAACAGCCATGGACCTGAGAAGTAGCATAAGAATCAGCCCAGTGATGCCAGCTCTCTCGCTGCGCGCTCTGAAGCTCGCAGGGTGATCTGCCTCCCACAAGCAGCAGTCAGACACGATGATTCAACCCCAGCAGAGCCTTGGGGTCCATCCAGGGCAGCGTGGGGGCTCTGCAAGCAAAGACTGCACAGTACAGCTTGTGCCACATGCTCATTTCCCTTTCTTAGTTGACAGAAGATCGAGTACACTTGTGCTCTGAGATCTGTCCTGTATAAATATCCCCAGGAAATAAATAAATGCCAGTACACTTGTGCATTTCCCTCAGATATTCTTCTCCCCAGCTGCTGTGCTGACAGTACTTACCAAGAAGCAGGCATTTCATTCTGGCTCACTGTTCTGCTGGAGGGAGACAAGATGCTCCTAAGGCAGAGAAAGGGAGGGTTGCAATTCAATTACCAGAATATTAATCTGTTTATTTATAGATACACGTACATACAAACCTGTGCAGAAAACTGCAAGCTAATTTATTCTCACTCTCTAATTGAATGGGTTAGTTGAAGCCTGAAATCTTATTCAAAACAAGGGACTGTGAGAGAGAGGGGAGGGATTTTAAGACTAGGGTTTTAATTGTCATCCAGATGGGTGTTGAGACCAGATATCTGTTATGAGGAATAAATAAAAGGGAACTGTCTCAATGATTTGGTTTTCCAGCAATTCTGGCCACAGGCCATTTGGCTATGACTGTCTTGAGTCCCCATAGGACTTTGCAGATGACAAATAAAGTGTCCCCAGCCCCAGGACAAATGCCAGCCCACTGTGGCATAAACAGGAATAAAGGTATTCAGAGACCGAACAACTGTGACTAAGTACTAGGCTTGAAGGATGTCTCTCAAAAGTGAGACAGGTTGATAACCCCAACCACCCTGAACCAACAAAACTGTTCTAAAGAGACACAAATAAATACAGAATTAAGTACACACCAGCCCCTTGGCTGCATATGCCTGTAAAGTCACCAAAATCTCGGGGTCTGACCTAGAGCTCTTCAAATGCCTTTAAAACCACCGTGAATTGAACAGGTATTTCTGAGCACCACCAGAGCATGGGAAGTCAGACTTCTATTTCATATGCTGGTTCTTTATGTCCTAGGAAAACCTTTTCACCTCTGCATGCCTTGGTGACCCATTTATAGAATAAGAGTGCTCATCTGTCTGTATATGGGTTATGAATTTAATTATTGAAATGCAGAGGAATCTCCAAGGTTCTTTGGAGCAGAGGCACTCACAAGTCCAGCAGCAGCATTTGCATACGAAAGGAGCTATGTTCCTGTGCCAAATCAGCCACTGCTGATTCCACTGAGCACAAAGTCTTTAACCTGGAAACTTGACAGTGACTGTGGACAGATGAGCCTGTCTCAGGCTGACAGCCCTGACTTCCGCTTGGCTTTGAGCCTGCCCATGGGCCCCAGCCAAAGAAACCCCCAGCCAGAGAGACTCTTCTGGCATCACCCTCTGCACTCGCTCACAAATGACTTTGCAACGCACGTGGCCTCCCGCAGCTCCTTCCCTGGAGACCAGCGCCAGGCAGACATGGAGTCACAGCCCAACCAGGTTCTTACACAGCTCTGGGCATGGGCCTGGGCTCAAAATGTGACTGCTGGCCGGAGGAAACGCTTGGATGCTGACCCCCACTCCTCCTCAGGCTCAATCTTGCTGTCTTTACAGAGGGATCCATGTGTTTTGTCTAGTGCTAATGAGCTGGCCTGTGTTATCTCTAATGTCATTTTTAAATTACATTAACCCCAGACTGTGGGTGTGTGTTTGCATGGAGATAGTAATATGCTGGGAAGGAGGGTGCCTTGGGCACACAGCTGAAACCTGCAAAGCTTCTCTGTTGGCCTTGGCTGCTGTGCTGACTGGCACCACCCCAGGGGAGAGTATGCCCATGCATCACAAATTTGCTTTTTGGTTCCCCTTCCACCCACCCCTGAGTTGGGTTCTCTGCCAACTCAGCTTCTGTATAAATCAAAGGGAAATATTCTCCCCCTCCCGTTTTTTTCCTTTCCTGAACAGATTGGATGTCATTATGTGCATCTGAGCTTGCTGAGGCTGGGTTGGGGGCAGGAGGAGTGAGGGAAAGAAGAGACAGTTTTAGAAAAAATGCTTACAGTCCATTAAAGGGGGAAAACAGCCTCCAGCTACAAGTAACCAGCACTTTAAATACACTCTGATTTACTAGGGAAATCCAGAGAGCTTTAATATTTAAAAATAAGAGAGGCAGTACGGCAAAAAAAAAAAATAGAGGGGCAAGGATGTAAAGCTCAGAGCTGGAGCAACAGGACAGAAAACACAAGGTGGGATGGAGGAGCTGAATGTCAGAACACCCGTGCTGTGCACGGGGATGCTCCAGTGGGAATTCACAGGCTACGGGCAGCCCTAGAGGCAGACATCAGTCTGCAAACAGCCTGCCATGAACAACCTTCCTCCAGCGGGAGAAAAGGGGAGAAGGGTGGGAGGGAGGAGGAGAAGAGGGACAGACAGAGAAAGAGAGTGAAATAAAACGAGGAAGAGAGGGGAAGAGGGAAGGGGGAAGAAGAGAAAGGGGGAAATAGGGGAAAAAAGGAGGAGAAAAGCAGGGGGAAGAAAGAGGAAGAGAGGAAAAGGGGGCAGGGAGGGGGAGAGGGAGGGAAGGGAGCGGGAGCCAAATGCATGGCATTCAAAATAAGCATCTTTCAAAGGCTTTGGCTGGGATGCAGATTTGCAGAAGCTCTGGCCCCATAATTCCCTGGCACACAAAGCTGGCTCGAGGCATCCGCGTGCCCAAAAAGGGCTTGCAGAATAAAGAGTAGATAAAAAGAAAAACCCAACAATCCTATGAATTAGAAATGAAGGCAAGGGAAACAGCTGTACTTCCAACTGCAGGTGACCTCATTGGGAAGCGGTGCCACCGAGAGGCAGGATCGTGGCCAGGAGTGCTCAACTAACAGGCTCTGACAGCCATAGCTGTGAGGGAGAACCCTTCCCCTACCTATATTAAAGAGGAGGTAATTACCCAGCTCTCCTGCCAGCTATATTTTAATCCAGAACTAAATTACTTTGAATACAGTTATAAACTTTTATGTTACAGCTTATCTAAAATCTCATCTGACACTACTGTACCTGGTACTGTACATGCGCTCAAATATCAAAATATCACTAATCACCATCTTCTCAAACACATACCAAGTCACAACCACCTCCAGAACGAAGTGATGCAGGTTTTTAGAAAGCACATTGCTTCACTAAAGATGCTGGGCAACAGAGGATCAAAGTCTGCTCAATTTTAGAAAAGAAAATGATGAAGAATAATAAACCCACATGGGAATAAAAGACAAAAGCAGTCATTAAAAAAATTGCTTGTGAATTGGTAGAGGTTTTTTTATTAGAGATAATTCCAGAACGATTTCAGAAAATCATTCCCAATTGCAGTTCTTGTTTATTCTGCAGAGAATGGAAATGGCCTCACTTTAAAAGAGGGCTCCATTCCTTTAGAAAATGACCATACATGTACACTGCAAAGCATACTGCAATTCTATCCCAGGGGCATTAAAAATAGCCAGGGAGCATGTACCACCAAGCAACAATAATTTGCTGCTACTAAAATAGTTTACAGTATTTAAAAAAAGCTTAATCTAGAGATAGTTCTCTTGGCAGCACAAATCTTGCTGGTGCCAAGAGAAAAATAATTTGCATCCCTGGTGTCAATGGTAATACTACCATGTTACTTCAACTCTCCAGGAGATGCAGCCAGCTCAGCACTGCTTTCAGAAAGAAAATCTCTGAAAATAATATGGAGAAAAAGAATTGACATTGTAATTGCCTCAGTAATGAATCTGACGTCAGCAGGTGATGAATCATTCTTTATCCCAAGCATGTATCTAATGAAACATAATGCAGGTGCTTGTTTTTTTGGACTTTTTTTTTTATTTCAAGCTGTTTTTAAAAGCCTTCAAAGGGTTAAGTTCTCAAGAGTATGGTTGCCTTGGTACTATGCTTTCAGCTGTGATCAGCAATACCTAACAAAAACAGTACTTAAGTGGATTTTTTTAAAGTATTCCCCACTGTCAATGTGTAATTAATTAGCCTCTCCTCCCCCCTCAGCTGAACCGAGATTCACATAATCAGACCCTTGGGGACCCTCCTCTTTTCCTCCTATCAAAGTCAGACAGTGACTAGGAACTGAATTATTCATTCAGCTGTAGGTGTAACATATCCATTTAAATGATTTAAAGTTTAAGCAGTCTTGCTGCTGTTCAAGCAACAAAAAAAGTTTAAAGCGTAGAACCCAACAAGAAAGTTCTTTTTTCTTAAACCACCTGTCTGATGACATCAACAGCACCCGTTTTTGTCGGCTGAACCTACCTGAGTGAAAAAGGAGGCCTTGCAGGGGAATGGCACACAAACAAGAGCACCCATCACTCATTAAGGATATATCGTAATTATAAGCACTAATTAAAGCTTTTGTTCCAATATGTCTAGCAGAATATCTTTGCAGTGAAAGTTAATTGTATGCACTTTGCTGAAAATACATGGTAAGTGAATTCCATATCCGCAATCACAGAAAATCCTATCTAGCTACCTATTTGGTCCTCATTACCCATTGTATCAAAGAATCTCATGCTAAGAATTATGTACAGCCAGTCAAGGAACAAATTAACCATAATTAACAACAATTTGTAGCACTTCTGATTAGATCTCAAAGTGCTTCAAAGAAAGACTTTGAACATTTTTGTGATCTAAGGCAATTCTACCACTCCTATTTCAGATCTGGGGATCTGAAGTGGCTGAAATGTGTAGAATCTGGGCAAGCTGCTCCCTGGCCAGTGGAATCCTGACCATGGACCGATTCTGGGTTTTGCACCTAGGTCTCCTCCTGTTTTCCTGTTTCTGCCCCTCTTACGCGTGCTGGTTCCCATACAAAGAACAGTCACAGGTCTGGGCCAGATAGGAGACCACCTGGCTAAAACCCTAGTGATTGCTAGGACTTAAAATGTTGTTAGCAATTGCATATTATGTAGTATTTCTCTTGAAAATGCAAATGCTTGAATGCCATCTGAGGACCTCAGCCTACAAGTCATAATTACACAACTTAAGATTTTTTTGAACTCCAGACTTATGGTTTTATTAATAATAATATCACTGTCTCAGCAAAGAATAACAAAACCAAACCAAAAACCAAATAAACAACAAATTCTGAAATACCTGAAAGCATTTTAAGCAAAGCCTGAAAGAAACAGGTCGCAGGACCCTAACTCCTGGGTACAGGATCCACCGTACGCAGGCTTGGGCATTATGCCAGACTCCACAACAACGGCACGGAGAGGTAGGACCAGAGAAACCAGCAGCCCTCAGCACCTTTGTGATGCTCATTACTTGAGCTGCTTTAGGCTGAGCAGCTTTGGAAGGCTACCTAGCTAAATTGTGGGTTGCAGAATGCAAACTGGATCATTCTGGTAGAAAACACGGGTTGCTTAAAACTACTCGATTGCCTCCATTGTCGAGAAAGCCCAGGCGGCACAGCGCAAAACCACAGCAGCGAGAAGAGAAGGGTATTTCTGATTACATATCCAGCACTATTCAGCGTTGTTGGGAAAGCTGGGAAATCTCTCCTCCTGTCTTTAAGATTCTACTCTGCAATTGGCTCTACCCACACAAGCCTGATTGTGGAATCAAGCCTCTTATTTCTGTGAATCCTTTTTGATCTTCATTTGAGTGGCATCATCATCATCTTGATTAGAAGCCCTGCTTGCTTAGAGCTGAGTTTCCCTGATAGTTGTCTCTGTATGAGATGTTCCATCAAAGGATTGTCATAACAGACTGTTTGCCAATTTGAAATCCAACAGTTTGTCTGGTGTAAGTGTTAAAAATGTTGTCTTGGCAGGTTTTTTTTTTTTTTTTTGCCTTGAGTGATTTGATTTTCCCCCCTTTCTATTTGCTTCTACAGTATGTCAAGCAAACTGGATCATTTTAGTAATCAAACCTGCTTTTTTTCTTTCACTTCAAAAGAAAACCCAACACTTAACCTCTGAATTCATAAAGTAATTTCATGTGACAGTACACCTTTAAGTATGTATATAAACTGAATAAATCCCTTGTCCGAAAGGGAATGCAATTCCTCACAGTCATCTGCAAGCTTTGAGCAACTCAGTATCCAGAAGAAGGCATCTATATATGAAAAAAAGGCAGCGTATGCCCCCTCCATATGAGATGACAGTTTCAACAGAACGAATCAGAAGCACCTCCACTAAAGTCATACCAATTTAAAACTCATGCGAGTGAAATAAAATTCAGTCCTTCAGAGAAGAGGCAAACGGGTATGAAACGTTAACAGAGAGGGTTCTCTACCTCCTGGGAGCGCTGCCTGGGCAGCTCTAGCACCAAGTGCTTGGCAGCAGAGCACGACAGCTCTGTGTGCGCACATATGTGATGGGTGTGGGTAGAAATGACCTGAGTATCTCACAGAAATTCTATTTTCAAGCTCTGCGCCTGGTTCATGAGAGAAGGAGCCTCAGCTTGATGAAGTGCTCTCCCTGCCCCTTCCCGAGCTGCACTCTTTCCCGTTGGGCACAACTCGCGCTCAATGGTGATGCTGTCATTCCTTTTACCGTGGGCTCCCTGTGTGCTATTTCTTTTTAAATGATTCATGACTCCCACTTCTCACTTCATCTGCCTTTGTTTTCCTCTGCAATGCAATGTGTCTGATACATCGCAAAACGTGCTGTGCTAATGCCAGCTCTGTGAATGGTTATACATTAATGTCAAGGTAAAAATGTCTGCAGACACAGGGCAGTGATAAAAAAGGACATGAGAGGGTTCTGATTCCACTTCCTTAGCCTTGTAAAATCATGCAAAATGTGAATAAAACAGCCTCCCCACTAAATCCCTTTTCCTTTGGTGTATACCTTACTTTTTCTATCACTAGGGGCCTTCTGAACTTATCTTTACCCTCTTAGTACTTGTTCCTGCCACTTGTAACAGTAAAATACAGATGTCAACCAGTGTTTTTCTTCATCAATTTTCCTACATCTGTACAAAGAATCAGCAGCCCCCTCTAATGATGGAATAACTGATGCACCAATCAGAAAATACCTCGACTTCGGCAGGCCAATGGAACAACTAAGAATAAAATTCTTGGTTCCTGATTTTTAGTCCAGAGCTCCATGAATTGGACTGCCTCACATTGAAAAGGTTCCTAATGACTGGCTTTATTTATATATTTCTACTTGACTTTGAAATGTTCTCATATCTTTTTTTTTTCCTCATTAATGCTGCTGTGTATCTTCTATATCCACCCCCATTTCCTTTAGTACATTTGTTCTATATGTATTTTCATGGAAAACAAGCAATTTCAGTTCCACCTGCTCATAAACACAATGAGAGAGAGAGGGAACACTATGTTACAGCACAGCCACTGCCTTAGCAACAGATTACTGCATCCGGGGAAAAGGAATGGAGATGATCTGGGTAAGAGGAGTACTCTTTACATCTCTGCAAAGTTACAGCAGGCAAGTCCTGCCTTTGATTATACTTTCTGCAAAGCCCTTCGCTTCAAGAAAAATGAGCACAGAGTTTGCACCTTTCACTCAGAAAAGACTAGGTGGAAAAGATTGTGAAGAATCAGATAGGCATCATCCAAATAGAATATGTAGACCTGTATTTCAGCATTCAGTTAGGGAGGGAGTGTAAATAATTCATTCTGCATTCCAGAACCCTGAACTTATATACAGAAACTACGACATAATCATGAGTTATATTAAATGTTAGTAGTGACATAATCCAAAAACAGACAAAAAAGTTTGTTTGTTGTCTAGGGTTTAGACATTTCGTGAAGCTCTCTACTCATATTAGAGAATTAAGCCTGTTATCTAAAGACTTTGATATTGAAAAGAAAGAGCCTGCACTAATAGTTGGTCCAGTCATTACATGACAGAAATAGGAGGCAACCTATGGAAATAGTCTCATGTTTCTGCTTCTAATGGGAGTAGGTAACGGGAGATATGGAAATAGATATATAGAACCTCTGTCACAAAAGCAAGAGTGAAAAAGATGCCGGGAAGAAAGTAAACTTGTGTGCATAAGGTCTTTTGAGAGAGTCTTCCTGGATTTAGTGCTCTCATTTGATAGCTCTGACACAATACACTGTCGCTACAACTGCATAATGAAAAAGTTAAAGGCTCTATGAAGTCTGGCCAATATCACACAACACTTTTTTTGCACATGACAGCCTGAAGATGCAATAACTTTACCAAAGGCACACAGCAGTGACAAAGTCAAAACTAAACTGTCACCTAAATCTCAGACTTTTACCCAGTCAGCTGTGTTGGGCAGATTTTTGAGAGTTAGACAATTGCAGCATGAAGCCTCACTTACAAATCTATCATGTAAGAAGTGTCTTTATAAAGTATCTACAATAGGTTTCTATTCATAGGCTCCGAATGGCATTGTGCCTGCTCACAAGGACACTGGGACTATCTCACAAGGAGATGGATGTCACATGCCTACGGATTTGCATGGGCAGCCTACATAACTCAGTAAGTGCCATCTTTCTGGAGGAAGTCCCTCCTCTGACGCATTGACACCACCTGTCTCTTTACACTTGATGACATCTGCTGGCATTTTTTTATGTGCCAAAGCATTAATATCAGAAAAGTGCAGGAAAGGAAGATACCAAGTTCCTGGGTACTGAGAGATGCTAACAACTTAGATTGCACTGCATAAGGAAACTAGCAGGATACTGTGGAAGCAAAACACAGGGGACAAGTTGTACAGTTGTCTTCATGGTCTAAGGTGCCACTTAAAGAAATCTGAGTGTCAGTGGAGAAGAATGCTTTATCACAGGGATGTGGGGAAATAAAAAGGCAAAATAAGTAACTTAAAACAAAAAAGAACCTAATGCCAGGGGCAGGTAGCAGATGGGCAGCGCAGAAATCCTTGAGTTGTCCCTAGGAGCGGTAAAATAGACAAGATTCCCTGACACTGCTCAGTCAGCCATGGGTGGCCACCAAGAAGAGGCAGATGGTCATTCCGTCTCTAAAACTGTTTGGTCCTCGGCCTCTGCCGGGAATATATGTTGAAGTGCAAATTATCAGCTATTTCAATGGTGGCTTTTGAGATACAGTCAGTCATTCATTCAGTAGTGTACCAAGGTCCTCATTTTACAAAGAATGCCAAAAGATGGCAAGCTACTAACAATTCTTGGACAGCATCCAAAAAGAAATAACTATGAAACTATGTATATGCCTTTAAAAATGAAATAAGAAAAAGTAGGGCAAAGAGGAGCCACACAGTAGGCAAATACTTCTAATTTGCCTCTGATCTAGAGGCAAAGATATCTTACCATCAGATATCTAGATATTAGCATCAGAGCCGCCTTTATTCTAATGAAGAAGCAGTTTAGAAACCTCTAAGAAACCTCTAACCAGAGAAAATAACTTGAACGCAACTTCAGAGATTTGAATGAGTGTTGCTCTTGTAAACTATCCCTCTTTAAGCTTCCTCTGCATTTTCTGGTAATCCATATTAAAGTTTGATTCCAAATCCCTTGAAGTTCACAAGAGCTTTTCAACTGATGTGGTTGATCTCTGTGGGTTCTGGTATGCAATGGCCTGAGCAGATGCCTTCTCCTGTGATTTCTGCAGCTAGTTTGGTTTTCATTCATGTTTTAATCCAGTTTTGTAGCCTATGGTATTACTCAACTGCCATGCCAACTGCCTTCCCACTCCCATAAAACATCACAGAGCAGGGCTAACGATTTTCCATCGGGACAATCAGCAACCAGGTAAGTTTGCACTTCACCTTCCCATTCTAGATTTTACAGATAAATAGAAGAGTGCAGTCTCCAGTGTTGTCAATATGGTTCCTTTCAAAAGTCACTAAAGTTTGCAAAAAATTAATGAAAGAATCTGAAACAGACCTCACATTCTGGTGCCACCTGTCAAGCCTGTCCTCGTGTGAAACTGCTGAATAAGTCAACACTCCCCAGTTTTACTTTGACAGCAAGGCATATTGCAGCGTGCTGCACTTGGGGCTGCACCTTAAATCTATCTGTGAACTGAAGCTGGTATAGAATGTGGCAGCCTGCTTATTAACTGGCTCCCAGCATGCCAAGATCTATGCTGACAGCCTATTGATTTATATGTGGAGTTTAACAACTTGGTTTTGACCAATAGTACACAAAACAACTTCATATCCATTTGCTTGAGAGATCTGGTCTCTTCCTACGCTGCAGCTATAGATATGGGTACTCTGGGGGTGAACATTCCTTAGAATGATTCACCCTCTTCAAAGCCCAAAGTTAAAGATATTATTTGTTCTGTCGGGCATGCTGCAGGCTCAGTGGGGTAAGGTTTTACTTGTCAGGTGGTTAGCTGTTAGAAAGTACATGAAATAATGTCAGGAAGCAATGCTGCTCAGAATTTCATGCAAATAAATATGAATTAACAGATAGAACATGACTTAACCAGTGGGATGTATTTCAAATGAGGGACAATTTTTTTTTCATGTCAGGATAAAACAGAATCTAAATCCCAATGCTTTGCTTGGGGACAGCTTTTCATCACCTACTTTATTATCAAATGGTTAATGGCAAATAAAAAGTTCACTCCTGTGAGCTGACATAATTTAACATCAAATTTAATCCAGCAATGATAAGCAGCAACAGGGAGAAGATGCAGAAGTTTAGACTTACAACTATCGGACACATTCTTGGGGGTCTTGTCAAGTTTTCAGGTTTTACAGACCATAAGAAATCACTGAATTTTCACAGTGGCTGCTATCCAGTCTAGTTTACTTTACATGTGCGTTTGCCTATATTGCAATGTCCTCTGCATGTAGTAAGGGACATCTCAGGATAATTAGTTGAAATTAAAATGGTAACACAGGAAAATGTATGGTGTCTTTTCTCATTGACGGTAAAAGAGAAGAAAACAAATAGATTTACTGGGCAAGATTTTGCCTCACTTATTCTGCATACCAACAAAGTAATGCTAGCATGAGTGAATAACCTGTTATTGTGGGGTTACATGTGTCATTATACTAAAATTCAGTAGTATAGTGGGTACACCCAAAAATAAAACATTTCTAAGAAAATCAGAGAAAAAAAAAAAAAGCTACCTCTTCTCCTGCCTTCAGCTGTCAAACTCAAAGTGGTCAAGATTGTAGCCGGAAAATCAAGCTGCTCCAAAATCTGCTTTAATACAGGATTCTGTAACTTCTGTAAAGAAACGGGGAGTATATTAATGACTTTACTCTTGGTAGCGTTACTGCTACTATGTTGAGACAAACAAGTGAACACTTCACCATGTCACAGTACTTTTAAGTACCTAAACCTCCCAAGCATGGCCTGTGATAGTGACACATTGTCTTATAATTGGGCAGTAGTTTCCATTCCATGTTATAATTAGAGCAGAATTATGATTACATGAAAAGTAGTTTCATCCCCCTCTCCATTTGTGTCCACTGAATCTCAGTAGTAGAACTGCCTGGATTTCTCTTAACAAAATTTTGAAGTTCAGTACTAACACCGCAGGTCAAATAGTGCAATCTATACTCAAGTATAAAAATATTTAAAACATTTCTCAAATAACAATAGCAATAGACTTTTGAATCCCAAGAAATTGGATCAGAATCCTTTATTTAGTAATTTCTATTTATTTTAGCGTGTGCCCAACCTCTGCCCAGAAGTCTTCCTCCACAATACACTATGGTAAGATATGTCCAAAGCTACCCTGTCCTTCTGCAAACCTATACACAAATCAGTAGGTGCTCCTTTTCTTTCTCCTAAACCGTTACTTCCCACATATACCCATAAAGAAGGGGGAAAAAAGCACACGCATACATTTAAGGGGGGAAAAACACACTGCAGATGGAAAAGAACAACAACTCTCACTCTTTCCAGTCATTCCTATGGGAGATATTTATCTATGGGAAAAGCTTTACAAAGTCTAAGTAAAGGAAAAAATATATTTTCATAACATTTGGGAGGAAATGCATCTTAATGGAAAATAGCTAGAGACAAATAATAGCAGCTAGTGAGTTGAAGGAACTATATTCTCACTGACGTGCAACAACAATAGAAGCTAATGCGAGTCATTTGTAGAAGGAAAAGTGAATAGCTGTGGCATATTTGCAAAGAATATATGGCAGTTTACCAAAGGCAAAGCTCCAAGGAATACCAGCTGGGACATGAGAAGGGAGCTATCAAAGGAGGAGGGAGGTATAACGGCATCATGGAATGGTTGGCACCATTTCCTTAAAGTGTTTCATGAAACGAGACGTAGCTGCTCAGAGACGGTAAATCAAGGTGTTGGCGTCACGAGCTATAGCTCGTGGCAGATGGCCAAGGAGTACGCAAAATAGAAACGCATTAGTAAGTAAAATTTTCTGTGTGTGCATATGCAATTTGTATTTAGCATGTTTCAAGTTGACAAATTTACCAGTTATTAAAGCAATTGGTGAACTAGGTTTTATTAATAACCAGTCGCCCATTTTAACAGAAAGTATTTCTTTAAAATACTATTAAAAAAAGTAATCTTTCCAAGTAGCACATGTGCCATTTTTGGAAAAGTACATCCTCCTAGCTTTTCACTTTGACTTTACTGTCCCAAGACTAGGATAGCCTATTGTTTTGTGCCTCAGCCTTGCATCTTAGCAACACACAGAGCTGAAAAGCTTAGTAAATATGAAGGTATCCAAAATGCCATAGTAACGTGCTATTTATCCTGATGTTTGCAAAAGGTTGACTTCCATGTTTGGATCTTTTCACCCAGTGAAGCTGACTCTGCAAAAAGGTATGTTCTAATTTAACTAACTTATTTCTGACTATTCAAAAGTTTCTCTCTAGGGTACTAACTGGTACTAACTCTAAAAGAAGGAGAAACAACTTGCATGGAAAGAAGAATCATCCATGATATAAATGCACATGGCTCAGGTCTAAAGGGTAACAATCCAGAACTGACACAGAGGTATCCAGCCCCTATCAGCCTGTACATCCACGTGATTTAGTCTGCACCCTTGCTTTCAAATAAACTGTTTAAGCAGCTCTTGAACTCCTACCTAAGCCCTCGGAAGCAAATTTGTCCAGAGTTAGACCATCACCAGTACAGTAAGAGGACACTGTGAGGAGTCTGGAGTGCCAGTGTCACTAGTTGTTGAAAAGTCCCTGATTTAAGTTTGCAGGGAAAAAAAAATCTGAAGTATCTCACTGCCCCGTACCTGCCACAAGTCACACGTTCATTTCAGAGTGGACAGGAACTAAGCAAGGGAGAGCAGCTATCAAAACTAAAATAATCAACATGCTTCAGCCCGCTCTCCAAGACGCACTGAGGGTCTATGATCATCAGGGTTTTAGGCTCCACAACCTTAGTGGCTTATTTTTCATCATTTCTTAAAGAACATCTCACTACAGCACTAGGACTCTCCTTTTGGTAGGTTTCAAAACACTTTAAAAAATGTAGCTCAAAAATTGCAACAAATAACTCAGAAAAGATAAAAAGACCCCATCTCCCACTTGTAATTATGGTGCAGTTCACTTTAATGTGATAATTAGTCTCCTGAAAATCATTCCTCAAGTTCATACTGTGATATAGCATGAAATAAATCTGAGCCAACCATACAGCTTTAATTCCAGTATGCTGCAGTCAACTGTTATATGTTAATTCAATTAAAATGCGCTTGTCAGTGCAAACAGAAGTTACAGTGGTGGGGGGATAAAAGAGGGGGTAAATTCCACCAGCATTAGTGGAAGCTGCATCCACAACTCTCTAAATTACAGATACAAGATCTTTGTTCAAATTACTGACAAGGTTACCAGCTGGAACTTTACACTCAATTCAATTATTTTATATTGTACCTTCAGGCTCCATTCCAAAGTGACTCTTAAAGAATAATCAGACTTACTCAATAGGCAATCAAAATGAAACTGCTTTATGCAAGTACAACAAGGTTACAGACTTGGTGCAGTCCATAAGTTACATACTAATAATTGTCGGTGCTTTAAAATTTGTATTCTGAGCATCTGTGATATACAGGCTTCAGTGACCAGGACAGAATTTCCTCACAATTGCAGCTTAATCCCTTCACTATCTCCCCCATATCCTAGATATCTAAGTAGAAGGTAATAGTGGAAACTAAGAAGAAATTACAAAACAGTTGGAAGTGATGCTTGATATTGTTCCTGTTTCTTAAGTGTGGAAAAACAAATGGCATTTGGATGGGAGCGGAGAGCTGCTGCTCTTGTAGAAAAGACAGGGTTGCGGTAAGACCACGTGTCATGTAGTTTCTCTGGCAGAAAACAGAGAAAGCAAGAGTGCACTGAGCAATTCTTTCTCTCTGACACGGTTCCAGAATGCAGTTTATAATGCAACTCAATGCAGTGAGAACAAGAACAGAGAAAATACCCTAGAGCCCTCTGACCACAAGGCTCATGAGCAGCAGAGGCCTTGAGAGCTGCACAGCAGGAGAGCGGCGGAGAGGAAAGCCACAGGAGGGCTTGAGCGAGCAGAAACTGCACTATATCCTCATCAATAATAATCATGGAAGATAAAGAAAACAGTTTCTTTTAAAGGAAAAAAAAGAGAGAAAAATATGCAGTAATGAATAACTGGCTTACCCGAACTGCCTGTTGGGATGACACATGCTATGGTTTTCATTCTTCTTTTCACTTTACCTTCCTTAGTGTCAGAAGGTTTATTCCAACTTTACATCACTTTAAGAATGTGCTCTGCTCCCCCCTTTTCCAGTTCATACATATGGAAAATCTGTTCTCTCCACTTGCACCAAATCACTTGATGCTCCTTCCAATTTTAATACTTGTTCTGTTAATGCGCATTAGTTCTCCTTAAAAAAATTTCTTAAGTGCTATCTCAGAATTCTATCCTTTGCCATTTAGCTACCCCACAAAGCAAAAGTTAATGGCAACAACTTTTAAAATTGTGGATTTTATGATTTTACGTATGCAAGCTGATTTAGCAGGAGAATGGCAACAAATGAGAAATGGTAATCAACACTCTCAAAGCAGAGCCTGTTATTTCTCATGCTCTTCAACTCTTCTCTCATAAAATGCTTTCAGAAAGGAGGCAGCTGATTCTAGCAGCCAAGGCTACTCATTTAGTAATTCCACTCCACTGCTTTTTGAAAACCAAAAAATACGTAGCAAGAACATTTCAGTTAGTGAGTGGCCTCTATGTCCTTATCCTTGTTAATTCAATGACCAACTCCCAAAGACCAGAGCTTCTGCTGTTACAGTATTACTTTTCTGTTTGAGTGCATACATTCACATAGGTGTTCTGCAGTGAACAATTCCTATGAAAACAAAATATCCAAGTTGTAGTTGAGAAATTGCACTCATCTTCCGAGTGGAATTTAGCACATACCTCAAGTAAAAGAGAACTGCTAAGAACTGGAAAGATGTTCCTCTCAGCCTCTTCAGAAGTATCAATCTCTATGTTAGGTGAATCCTTTACGAACCCCACACTAGTGAAAGAGCTACTGATGCAGGTTGCATATGTTTTCCAGACATATTATACTAATTGCTTAATATAGTATGCTGTCACTTAGGCCTAGTCTCCAGCTGTGTAATGTGATATTTTTCCTATAATATTGGTAGAAATAATCGTGATCTACTGTAATAAAATTATTAGTAAGGATTCTGACAAGCAAGCAGAGCCTCATAAGGCTGTCAACAGGCACCCACCTCAGGAAACAAAGGCATTTTTCAAGCAGTGAGGGCTCACCTGGGAATCAGACTGAACTGCTCCTGTGCCTGCTCCTTTGTTCAGGAGGACCCGGGCAAAAAGGCTTCCTGAGGAGTCACCGCTGGTTCATTCGCTTTAGACACCTCGGAGATGTTATCAGGGGCACGGCAGCCTCGGTTCTCCTGGGAAACCAGAACTGCTCCAGCCTGTGGCTAACACATCCCACTATTTCAACCTGATAATGTATATACACACACTTTGGAACCATCTTACGAATAAGGCCCTGTGTTTCATGCTAGGCCTTTTGCTATGTGCCCCATTTAGTTTACACAAACCTCCAGGGCTGGCTTTAAGTCCCTTGGTTGGAAAAATGAGTATACCAAAAAGAGAGAAAGAGGGGAAGGAAAAAAAGAAAAGAAATCCAAGCAAGAAGCGAGTTTATTTCTCTAAATCTTATTCAGCAGCGACACTACAGCAATCCCTGCCCCTCACCTCAGGTGCTGGGATTAATGGGGGACTGTTTTTCCCTTTTGATTGCGTAAACGAGGAAGCTGTTGATTCACAGGGTACGGGAAAGACATATGTGCTTCATTATCTGGATTCCTTGTACTGTTTCAGCTTGTCATTGCTGGCTGGGAACATGCAGCCTTGAGCTGTTCCCATTTTTAAAATGCACTTTTTTCTGCCCCAGATTATTGCCAAGTGGAGATTTAAGTACACCATTACTTTTATGGGGGACTATTAAGAGTTATTAGATCCCATTAGAGCAGACTACGCTCTTTAAAAAAGAAAAAAAAAAAAAAAAAAAGAGAATCTTTTATTTCTGAACAACCATTTATGTCCATATAAATTTGACAATGTTTGTATCAATGCAAACACAGTTAATTATNAAAAAAAAAAAAAAAAAAAAAAAAAAGAGAATCTTTTATTTCTGAACAACCATTTATGTCCATATAAATTTGACAATGTTTGTATCAATGCAAACACAGTTAATTATATCTTAGATCAGTGGGAGCGTTTCTTGTTAATTTTTCAAAAATGTTATATTAGTCTCCCCTAAGAACTGTGTTTTACTTATATGGCTTTGAAGCAAGTATGAAGCATCATGGATGATAAGTGTGATAAGTGTAAGGAGTGTTCTGGCCCGGGTGACATAAGCAGTCGGAAGAAGCTGATTAGAAACTGAATCCCAGCACAAACTGTACCTGTACTTTTATTATGCTCAGACGAAGTTCTTAGCTCATGGACACTAAAATATTAACTGGAACCTTCAAATCAGGAAGAGCTGCATCAGGGTCTCTGTTATAGCAGGACTAGGACCTAATAATATCGACAGAACAACAAATGCTACCAACAAATGCTCACAGCACCCACGTCTAGTGGTGGTGACAGTTTCAAAGACAAGATAAATGCCTGGATTAATCCCTGCTCTGATCCACTCTATTCTTTACAGCTTAGCTTCAGGTCTTCCAAATTTTTGACCATTACTATTTTGTCTCAAGTCAATGTCATATAAAAGGAAAGAAACCTGTCTCAGAGGAGCAGAGTTCCACCTTATATTTTTCAAAAAAATCTCTGAGAGAATAGCCTGACTTTATCACTTCCTTTATAGTGGTAGTCACTGTAAGCTCAGAAGACCACACCAAATTTGTATAATACGTTCTGGGAAGAATGGTATAAATCTTCCTAGAAAACATGAAACCTTCCTCTTTTGTTTTCCCCTTTCTTCCCCAGCCTTCTGCTCCCCTCCTCTCTCTTCCCCTTCCCTCTCTTCCTTTCCTTTCCTCCTGTGAGATGACTAAATGCTACCACAAGAGGCAGAAAACAAGCTGGAAAAAAAAAAGGGGGCCTGGGAGAGGGCTGTAAAGCAAAAGGCATAAATCTGTCAGCTTTTCTCCTCCCCGAGCTCTTCTGCAGCCAGCGTTTGCACAACATCTCCTTCTGCATGAGACTTTGGCATGAAAGGCAGATCACACTAATGCTCCACCACGTTACTGCAGCAGAGCATTGCTTGGCAAGATGGTACAGGATAAACCTTCAGGAAAACGTCTAAGGGAAGTGCTATGCTAGGTGGTGAAGGGGAGGGAGGGAGAAAGGGGGGAAACAATGGCCTAAAACGCTGCCTATGTGAGGAACCAGGTTTTAAATGGATACAGTATTCTCGAGCATAAAATGAGTCCAGGAATAGAAGTATATTCTTATATATATTTATGCATCTGGAAATCTACCTGTAAAGAGCCTGTGCAGGAAAGAATCTAGTTTCTATTTTTCCTTTCCTTTGAAAATTGGCCTAATAAAATAATCAGCCACATGAAAAGGTAAAGAGCAGAATTCTTAGATATGTTGTTTGGCTTTTTTTTTTTCCTTATTATTGAGGCACACTCTAAGGAAGGCAGTTGTAAGAATAAGAGTACTTCTGCCTGAATTACAGCTGTACTGCTCAACTTCATCCTTCCTAACTTGGTCCTTTCATGCTTAGCTTTGAAAACCTTCAGGTTGTATCTAGATGAGGAAAAAGATATTTTACTCAATCACTGTAGTTCTTAATTGAACTTGTTCAATCTAACATCCCGTGAATGCTACCCCCTGAACAGTTATGAACACACCTTAACAACTTTAGCACAATTTAACAGGTCAAATGATAACTAGATTAGGAAACAATACTCACTCATTCAACTTTTTGGCCTAACTTAAGCCTTAAAAGCTTGTGACAGATGACAGACCAACAGCCCAAGGGACTTTCTGAACAGAATCAAGGCAAAGCTTTCTCTACCTAGCTCCAGTCTGGAAGGCCAGGAAAACCTCAACCATTCAACCTCAACGTGCCTAACTACCTTGGCCTCTATTACACAGTATTCAGGTATTGCCTGACTGAAGAGCCACAGAGCGATAAAGTTTTTCTAGGTGATTATATAATAATACAGGTTACAGAGCCGATACCTACCTGACTTCTGTTCTGTTCTGGAAGCCTAGTTCAGTGAACCATTCAGTTCTTCCCACAATGAAGGAAAAGGCAATAGGATTAGCTTTTCTTCACTGCTCATTTTCGTTGTGAGATCTCCTTTCAGAAAAATAGACAAAGTAGATAATAAATTACTATTCTTCTGCCAAAAATTTTCCATTTCAAGTTTATCTCTTACTGTGTTTTGGCACTATTAAACTGTTAAAGGGTAAATTTAAAAAAGAACTGGGAAACTGTCTTCCTGGATTGTATTCTTGGCTTTCTTGCACAATAGGAAAGTTTTTTGATTCAAAAAGAACAAATTTTTGAAAAAAATCCCGAATATCTGTTGTCACATGCAGATGATCAATGAATGTACTGTAGTTGTTTTAAAATTGTTGTAGTAAAGTTGTTGTAATAAAGTTGATTATCTTTATTCTGCATTTCCATCTCTGATTCTGTGTACATGCATGACAAGAAAGTTGATTTTTCCTCAAGACTTAAAAATCATAAACATCAGACTGTTCTGGAAGATACAACACACTACAATAGAAACTGGAACTGTTTCTAACAATGCTGAAGCAGGTCCACAAATGATTTAAAATATCTCCAAAATTTTGCAATAGACATATTTAAGGGATTTAAACTTCCAAGATTTTATCTTTAAAATTTCAGTCTTCCTGACTAGTATGTGTGAGCTGAAAGGAACATCATCTGAACAGATCTTTCCAGCAGGAGTGGAAGCGCACTGGAACAAACCTTGGAATTACAGCAGGCCTTTTATTTTTTCCAGAGGAAGGAGAGAAATGGAAATGGAAAAAATCTCAGTGAGAAAAAGGCAGAGCCCAAAATACAGAGTTGAGGAGATGTGCAAAGGGAATCTGGATGACACAGTTGTGCTGAGGGCCCTAGCTTAGGGCTGACTGAGCCACCTCTGCAATGTTTTATTGTGCCTTGATGGGCTATTAAATTAGCCTATTAAATCTTCAGCTTTTGAGATGGAGTTGTCAGGGCAGCCCTGCGTCAGACACCCTGGGATTCCATATTGACCTCGCTGTTGGGAGCGAGGCAGAGCCTGCACAGATCTTTGCTCATTTCTTGACTGTCTTTCAGGATTTATTTTCTCTACACGTATACTAATGAAGGGTTTACAGAGTCAAAAAATAATTTACTATTTGTCCACTATATGTATCCATACTATTTAGAGTTTAATGCTAGATGAAACCAGGAAAGTTCGTTGCTGAGCTTGGCCCTCCAGGTTTTCCTCCATAGTTTTGCAGAAAATGCCCCTCAATCATGGCGGAACAGAGATAAAAACGTTAAATGCTACAATCTATATATCATTAAAAAGCCACGTGGACGTAGCGGATTCAAGAGTCACAACAGCCTGCAACTATTTAGTGCTTTTCATCCCAAAGGATCTTAGTGCCCCGTTCTGCAGACTAATTGTCCATGATAAGGATTTTATATAATGCCCTGAATCCCAAGTTACTCGCAAGGCAGCACTAACTGGATACAGATTCCTTCTGCACTCCTTGCAGCACGGAAGGCTGCAAGGAACGGCCTTCATCGGGACTCCGGAATCCTCACAAAGACAGACTCAACACTGTTCAGTCTTCCTCAGAGAAACTGTCTCCAAAGTTTATTATGCATCAAGAGACTCAATCCAACTATCTTTGTAAATGATGGGTTGAAAATAGAGGGTCAAATGCACACTTCTATTTTTCACTATGATTACCCTTACTACAGCTTTCTTTAGGAGATCCTCTGAATATCTCCTTATTCAGTTTCTTTATGTCTCTAATGTTGAGCCCTCAAGAGAATAGCTACACTTCCCCCTTTGCTCATTCCCAACAAATGTTAAGTGTGGCCCACAAGCTCCAGACCTTCCTTGCATCAACAATTTCAAGTTCCTGCATTATCTACTTCCAGGGACACATTCAGATCATACAACCTGCTACTTTTTGTGCCTGCTCAGGTACAAATGTATTCTTGCAGCACTCTTCCTGACAAAGGTCAATTATTCTAAGTCAAATGAAATGAGATCTAATAGGAACTAGGAAACTGGCTAGTAAACTGCTTTTCATTCCCACCAGAGACCTTGAAGTGCAGAATGGACTCCAAGAAAGTTTTTTTGGGGAAAATTAAGAGAGAGCCAATAAAGTCCATGAGCCTGGGCAAGTCAATAAACTGTCACAGTTGCCTAGAAGAAATTGGCTTGTCTTACATGAACTCACAGAGGTCCTGAAAAAAAACAGGCTTTTAAAATGGCAGAGATTAATTTTCTGACTTCAAAGTTGTATTAATACAGAGAGCTTGGCTAAGGTTTCCCATGCAAGTAGTTTCCCCCCAGGCAACGATTTCAGAATCCGCCTTGTTTTAAAGCTGGCATTTGCTGCAGCTGCAGACCTGGAGTATTTTCGATCCCCTTTGAGCGCTGGAACACTATCCAACAATTAAATTACAACCCAGAAACAATCAAACATCTGTTTGGAGGCAGGCTGCTCAGTGACTGACACTCTCCTGTCAGCATAAACACGCTGGCTGCTGAGTGATCCCTGTCTCTTTTGTCCATGCGTGTATATGTACTGCCTCTGTAAATGTGTTTCTTGCAGCATGCAGTAAGATTTTGTATGTGATAAATACTTTGAAGAGCATTTTTACTGAATTATAGGGGTGTGCTTATAAAGGTCATTTGTGAAAGTACTTTTGTTGATAGGAAAATACATGTTTAAGTACCAGCGTAAGATCTGGTTATGTGAAGGTGGCTTTGCAGAAGCAAATGTATGTATTGATGTGGGTCTGGCACCAGGCATGTGTCTATGCAGTGCTGTATGTATTGATATATGTTCATGTACAGATAGTACATGTTTTCTTATGTGGGCAAGAGCAGAATTATGCATGTAGATATTTATGTATAGGTAAGTGTCAGGAAGTGTGTGGCATGTAGAACTGTATGTGTTAAAATGTTAGTCACGTTTAATGGAGATTTATTTTATACTTATTTCCCAATTTTACTTTTGAATCAAACAGATCCCTGGACCATAAGAGCTGATCTTCCTTACTCTAGGCTCAAGAAAGGACAGAAAACTGCTGAAAGCAGTTCAGAGTTGATTTCAGTAGAACAGCCAGCTCTGGGCCTGATGTAATTTCAGTTCTTCTAAGTCTCCTAAAATCCTGCATTCAAGAACTCTGTTGGGACTATGTGAAAGGAATCAGAATGATGTGACTCCAGGGCTTTGAGAGATGGGGTGATGTTAGGTCTGCCTAGAGTACAAATTATTCTTTCTTCCTGAAAGCACTTTACTGATTCCATGCAGGTAGCTGCTTCTGCCCTATTTTATTTCTAGGCTTCAACCAACTATGGGCTGTTGATGGCCAGGGTAAATTAGCATGCTCCATATGCAAATGGCATTTTATTCCCAATGGAAACTCCCTCCCTGTAAAACTGAGCGCAGCTTGTTTTCTTTTCACGAAACAATTGCTCCTATTCCCAGCCCAATGGCAGCTTCGGTCAATTCCAGGAGGTCTCCTGGAGTCCCCAAGGTCTGGAGAAGGCTGCTTGCCAGTTGCAGTATCTTTCTTTACCTAGCAATAGCAGGGGCTAGCCCCAGCCCACCTGCTTAAAAACACGAGGACTGAAGGGGACAGAACCTGGGCCACCCACTGGGACAATCCCCTGTCCACAAGAACAGCTGGAGCTTTTTGCCTTACAGCATTGCCCACATACGCTATTGCCAACCATTACGGGAAAGAGTTGACAATGTTCCTATCGCACGGCTTAACTCATTGTTACAATCACCAACCTTATTTTTAAGCAGTTTAAGCTGCGAAAGTTTACTAGAATAGCTTTGCCTCAGAAGTCATCAGAAAACCTCAGCAGGTTACAGTGCTTGGTGGCTGCAGCAGAGGATAGAGGGCAGTAGCAAGGTACAGGGAATCGGCATTTGTCCCATTTCTGCTGCCCAAATGCTGTAGCACATGAATACCACTTTACCTCTTTTTACTATGTACACTCCAACTTCCCCATCTGAATGTGGTTCCTAGAGTCATGAAAAATAAATTATGTTTGCTACCAGCCATTTACTTATGGAAAATTCTGATTTTTACAAATATTCCCAGGCAACACTGTTTACTGTTCCGCTGTCCATATTATATACATAAGATTTCGCTTTCTAGCCAATAAGCTGGATCAAAAAACTAACATGCATAAATAAATTCCTTTTCAAAAGCACTTGTGTAAATGAGCAGCTGACTAGCAGAGAAGATAGGTGGGGCTATTCAGATCTGGAAAGGTAACTGCCAGGCAAGGTCCAGGTGACAAGAGCAGCTTCCCACACTCCATCCTGGGAGGGGACTGGGACAGGGGGGAACAGGGGGATGTTCAAGCCCTCACATCTGCCACTCTAGTGCACAGCTGTGAATTGTTTGAGGGAGACCCATCACTGCTTGCCCAGCTGCCCTTCCACATTCACTGTCACTCAGCACAAGTAACTATTTTACAGTCCTTGCTGAAGACAATAGGGCCTTTCAAGAATGAAATCAGATCTCGACTCGGATAGGCAGGCAGCTGTGTGACACATGAAAGCTTTTACTTGCTGTGTCTTCCTTGTCTCACAAGGTTCAGATTTAAATAATCATAATATAACATCCTCAGCCCCTTCTGAAAGGTCAGTATTGCAAAGATGATTCTCAACTTTTATTATCCTGCAGAAAGTGTATAGCTCACTGTCAAGATAAAAGGATAGTTACATGAAAATAAAATATAAAAAGAAATCAATAGGCCAAGAAAGAACATTACATTTCACTGCTTTTTGATCCCATGCCTTATAAACTCAAGGAATCATTCCTTCCATCATAGATATTTGGACAACTGTAAGGTAGGAGGCCAGTTTTGCCAGCAGGACCTCATTGATAAGGTCCAACACAATTTTAGGTTCCCTATCATTCTAATGTCAGGGCATTTCTGCTGATTAGGAAGTTCATGGCAGCCACAAATTGGCGACTTTCATTCCTAAGGGCACGTCAGTGCTGCTGAAGGACAATATTTTTGTCACGTATCTCATGTTTTGAACAGATGTCTATTTTCTACTCTTCAGAAACACAAAAAACACATTGTTTATATAAATGCTACCTGCTCCAGCACAGCGTGCATCTTTGTAGCTACCTCATTATGACTTTGCTGAACAGGAGTAAGAGTTTCCTACCAATAATGGCAGGAAGTTCCTCAGTTCATGAGGTTCATTCAAGTGTTCAGCTCCGAACTCTGGGCTTCAATTCCATTTATGGCCCAAGGGAGGAGCTGTTACACAGGATCCCATCACTTCTTTCCATCACACTAGCATTGCCTTCCCATCACCATGTAATTGAATTGTTACCCCTGCATCAGATTTCTCCACACTAAAGAATGCAATTTTTTTTCCAAGTGAAAAGGAATTTATTTCACATTAAAATAAACTAATGGTGCTTTGAATGTATTTGTTATGAGCAAATAAACTACTTGGTAGCTTAAAGTGGACAACACTATGACAAAAGCAATTATAAAATGAAACAGCTTGGAAGAAATATCTTAAAAATGTAAATAATATTTCAAAATATGTAAGAACACTTGTTGGGAAAAATATCAACACTAAAGAATGATAATTTAGTTTAAAACAGATAAACGGGAAGTAAAATAATCACACAAACTACAGAAAAACATACATGAAGTAAGAGAAATTGATAGCAACAATAATAAATTAGAACTGAAAAGCGTAGAGAAAGAGAGAAATAAAAAGAAACAAAGAGAAAAATGAACAGTGCTTATTACCTAAAACATATAAACATGAGTTGCTCTGTAAGGTTGATACAGAAAAACCATATGTTTTTGCTTGCATTTAAATATAAGGTTATATATTTAGAATCAGTAAGAAATAGCTAGGGATGAGTTCCTAATCCTCCATTTTCCACTTCCAGCATCACTAGAGAATTTGAAGCAGGAACAAATAGAGGCAAATTATGCAACAGATATTAAATGATGACAACAGCCTTTTCTCCTGTTAAAATCCATATATCTATTAATTACTAGGTGGCCAGACTCTGCTGCTACTAGCAAAAGCGCAGCTGCATCGTTCCCGGGCAGTGGGTTGCCACTCACAGAGCGCCCCGCAGTCCACGCGGGCAGCCCGCGGCTGCTCCCTCTGGCGCATTCCTCAGCCTTTAGCATTCAAAAGGCTGCATGGGAATTTGCTGAGCTCCCCTATGCTCTGGACCAGGGCTAACATATCTGAATGCCTTGAGCTAAAGCTACTACTTCAAGCCAGTTTCAAGCATTAGCAGATTATTTAAAAATGCCTTTGGATGAAGACAAAACAGCTCAGATGGTGTGTGAGAAGAAACAAAATAGATATCTAAGAAAACTGCTACGAGTTAAGTGGTTCAACTTGTGGAATATTCCTTTAACTTGGACTCTGTACTTGCAAATGAATTCCACCAGGAACTGTATGAAAACTCCTGAAAATTGTTTTGCCTGTAAGATAGTAATTAACTTTGCATTTTGTTTCTTTGACTTATACTTGACTAGTTCACCACAACGGTTTCTCTCTTTTCTTCTTGGATTTCATTTCTCAAACTTGGTGAAAATATGGTAGATGGAAGGTAGTTGCTTGATTTATAAGAGAGGAAGAATTCGAGAGTGATAGGTTTAAGAAAACCATATTGGAATCTAAAATATCCTTCCAACAAACTGATTAAACAATTTTCAGCTGATACAAAAAAAAGCCAGGGCCACTGACCTAACATGTTCTCCTTTATCAGAGACACTGCTTTTAAGACTAGAAGGGATGATCTAATCTCCTGAAATTCAGACCACTGACACTAGATGAAGATTTGTCTTAATGACTTGCAAGGGATGAGATCTGGGCACTGGAATATTACCAAGAGGTTATAAGACCAAGGCCTAAAACCTTCTTCAGGGATTGAAACAGAAAGAGAAGGCAAAATGTGAGAATGGAATTTCTTCAGGTTTATGAAGTAGGAACAAACCTCTATTTCAAAAAACTTGTTTTAAACAATTTCTTTGTAAGAGAGAAAACATGGTTTCTTAGAAGACCTGAAGTTTTCTTAAAAAATTCCATTAACTAAGTGCATTTTTTAACCTAATTCACGGAGAAAAACTGACCTTTCTGAGACCAGGACATTACTTTGCATTACTTTCAGTTCATTCCTTTGGGCTTGAGTGCTATGTTAAATAAGCAAGGCATTGATCAGGTTTTAACACGCCATCTTATGACTTTCTCATTTTACTTTCAGCTTTTTGAAAGGTTTCCAAGAATACCAGGCAAGGAAAAGAAATCTGCATCCCAAGGAAAAGATCCCTTTCCAAAACTGTTAATCTTTCCTTATGACATGTTTTGGAGTACAAACGTACCCAGAGGGGGTTTATTCAGCAATATGTTGTGTTCATGTAAGTGATCGAATTGGGGGTTTATTATAGTTGTACATATGTTAACAATAATTCAAACTTTTATTCACTCTGTTTCACCACCACAGCTGCTCTTGGTTTTCCTTATGGTCCCACCCGGTGACACTTGGAATACAAGCAGATACACATATGTATTACAGAGTGATGTGTTTTACATTGTTATTAGAGAACTAGGCTTCCCTTACCATACAATATTATCATAATAAACTCATGACTACATAGGAACTATCTAACTGTGACTACATTACATTTCATATATGCTGGAATCAGCAGAATTATAATGCAGAGCTGGTTTCTGCATACTTTTGAGGATTTTTTTTTGCATTACAGAGAAAGACGACAATTACAGAGTCTCTGGATAATCCAGATTCATCCACTTGTAGGTCTATCCCACTACAATGTTTAATGTAATCATTTAAGCAATTTATATAACTGAAAATATGAATAAAAAGGACTCATATCACTATTAAGCTTCATAAATTACCAGTATGTTCTGCAAATCCTATTACAGAAAATTTAAATTTTCATTTCTTAAGACATATTGATAAACACTGAATGGAAAACATTCATTACACTTCCCTTTTTAGTCCTTCCTCGTGTCTTTTTTTGACCCTACTAAAACATTAGCCAACACAGCTAATGGGCCCTTTGCATGGATAAAAGATAGAAATACATAGTAGATATTGTGTTTTAACTCAGCACATGCACTGATGATATGAGTATACCTTCTAAAGCTTTCCAAAAATTCTGAAAAATAAAGGCAAAGAACTAACAAAGAACTAAAATGATTTGAAGTCTGGGGACTATAACTTGCATTAAGATAATTACTTGACCAAAGAAGCTATTTCATGTATCAGAGATGATTGACAGGTGACTTTAAATGAAGCATTTAAGTAATGTGAAGTAACAGCTTCACATTATTTCAAATTTTGAAATATTTCAAATTTTGAAATAACACTGTTAGGACTGATACTGCTCAGCCTCTAGGAGCTGTTCTCAGAAGTCGAAATATAGGCGGTTTCCTTCTCTAGAGGCTTTCCTCTGCTCATTGAGGCCTGACAGTCTTGTTAGACCTTTGTCATGGTAAATAATTCAAGACAACACTTGGCTGATAGCTCAGGCCTGCTTCTGTGTCCAGGCCAATGGTCACATCCCCCACACTACCCTTCAGACTCCCCAAAGAAATGGGAAAGGAGAGAAGCAATTTCTTCATTCAGAAAGACTCTTGGAAGGCACTTGCTTTCCTCTTAGAAAACAAACCAAACAACCAACCCCGCCTCCCTCAACTCTGATTACATTGCCAAGCATCTCCTGACAGCTCCCATCATGCTGGTATTCTCATCACCAAATTCCTGCTCCGTCCCTGTCCTTCCTCACAGCGCAGACTTTACCAAACAGTTGCAATGCCCTGCAACCACGTAAATATTGCACCACACAAAATGTTAACAGCTCAGAAACAGAATCCTCCTTTTGGGGGTCACTTCTTACCTTTCCCACTAATAGGGGAAGTCAGGGCCATTTCTGGTGGTTCCAAGAATACAGTAACCTGAAAGAAGAATGAAAGACGAGTACAAGTCTCTCTAGTGGCAACACAGCTGTGGAAAGTAGGCTCCACGTTCATGCCTTTCCAGGCATGAATACAAGTCCGCTAGAGTACAGGCCAGGTCATAAACACCACCCTGTCATTGCAATTGGTCATACATTTTTGGGAGAGGGCTTTATATCTCACATATGTGGATACATCTTACCCTGTTCCCTGCTTTTCAACAGGCATAAAAAGACGGGAACCAACAAAGAAAAAGAACCTTTTACAGGTTCATTCCCAGTGATTGTGGGATGCTGTAACTTGTCCCCCAGAGAAAGTATAAGCTCTCCTCCAACCACATCTGAGGTTCACACATTGATCACCTGAGCAATAGTCAGTAAAGCTGAACATCTTCTACAGGACCTTTTGCTTCTGAGAGTTACCTTATTTGATAAAAACTGACGGACATCTTGAAACAAGAGCTCCTGAACCTGACCTGTTTTCCATTTAAGTAAATGGAAATCCTCTCACTCCTTTCAGTGCCAGCTGGATCAGGCTCATTATCCCTGTTTTAAATGTGGTGAGACTAAGACAAAAAAGAGGTTAAGTGTTTGGTAAGAACGCTGGTAAAGGCAGGAAATCATCAGCAACACCAGAAATAGAATTCAGGTACCTAACACCTACTGCTCCATTTTTGTAACAATACTCTCAGTATTTCTGTCCCATTATTTCTTTTTCTGTATTTTTGAAATCTAAAATGAAGCTATGTGTCTAGCCTTCCTGAAAAAGAAAAGATGATAAAAAAGCATAAATAGTATCACTCATCTTCTGGACTAGGAAGAAGGTACTCACTCTAGGAGGGTACTCACTCTAGGAGACATGGGATTCAGCTTAATAATTACTTAATTATTGGGTGTAAGCACATAAAAAAGACAGGATGGACAATATGATCCAAAACGGTTGATTCTTATTCTAGAAATTGTAAGTTGGTCCTCTCAAACATTAAATGATTTCTCTTATCTTCATAATAATCAACAGCTTGTTCTAACTTGCATTAATTATAAAGAGGATGCAGATCCAAATTGTTAATCTTAGATCTTATATATAGATCTTATTGGTAGCAACATCTTCGTAACACAAAATACTATACTCACAACCAGGCTAACTTCGATCTTGATTACTAAGAGAAGCCCCAGGGTGTTATAAGCACCAGAGAAGCAGAAATTCCCACAGCTTTCAAGATTCTTTGTTTTTGCTTTATCTGGCAAAAGAGGGGGCCACAGCTGACTATCTGTGCCTTTCTACCAACAGCTGGACTGACACAGTGCCTGACAAGGCACTATTTGCTCCATGTCCAAGTCACTATGTTTTTGTTGTTCTTGTTGTTTTTCCACTAATGGATCTCTTCACCACTACCCAATGTCTAGTACTATATATAATACTACATAATTTTTGACCGAACAAGATCAAAAGTTCACAAATATTAGGTATTAAGAATAAAATAAGAGGAAAAGTCTGTCATAAATACTGTTTAATGTTTAAATACTTTGTTCTTTTTCGCTGCCCCATCAGTGCTTCTTATCAAAATTCAATAAAACAGCTGGAGAACCACCAAGATTCCTAACATGCAGTTCATGATGGGGTAAATTAAAAAGGAAAACATTAATACAGATTCACATTTCCTCTCGGATTCCACTCCGTTAGCCAAAGCTTAACCTTGATTTAAGGCCTGCTCTGATATTTAGAAAAAAAAAAGAAAAATGTTTTAAATTAAGGGCTGAATTTAGCTGCAGATTTATTTAGCTTTGAGTGGCTCCCCCCTTTGCCAACGGAGCTTCCTTATAACTAATTAAGCTGTTGTTCAGCCTGTCTGCTGACAAGGCACTTCTGTCAGCCAGATGTTTTTTATCTTGGGGAATGGCTAGTTGACACAACTGGTCTTAATTGGTAAACAGAGAGCAGAGGAAACAGTTACATGGCTTTTTCCTCCCCCTCTCATCTTAGCAATTTAGGTCCTCAATTATTGGCTTAAAAAAAAAATAGTGGGGAGAGAAGGTGGAATTAATACTAACATTGTCCCATGCACGAGCTAAACCTTTTTTGTACAAGGGCAGATCATACAGATGGCATTAATAGGAGCTTATTTGTCATTAGATGGCAAACCAAACCTATCTTGTGGATCAAGTGCTTGATGAAGAAACACTTGTTAGCGACAGAAACTGCTTTCACAGAACACAAGTAGGCAGCACAATTACAGTTTTGTGAACTTGAAAAGGAATAATATACATTATTGCAGTAGGTAAAAGTATTAAGAGTACAGTGCCACATTTCCTATAGCAAAAAGCAATGCAGTAATTTAGACATGGCAGGTAAACTTGGTCTGTAATGTTAGCTACAAATACAATAAAATAAATTAGTAATGATTTCTAGTGCAGAAATTCCCAATACTAGTCTTAAGCTATGAATAGACTTTGATGACTAAGATATGAAGCAAACCCATCTGAAGTATTTCCAGACTGCCCCGCATAAAGCATGCAGCCTGTCTAATGCCATTTGATGAGCTAAGACATCCAAAACAGCCAATAGCTGTAAACACTCAGGGAAGAGTCCCAGCGAGTCTGGATGAGATCATTACAAATAAGGAGTGATGCTTGTGCTAGAGGAAAGGGTGGAATTTATTAAGCGTGCAGTGATAGTTCATATTCCTGACAAAGGAAAACTAGTAAAATGGGGTGTTTGCTTCCTTGCCTGCTTGCTAGAAAAGTCTTCAGCGAAATCAAGAATGAAAATTGAGAAATGGTTTACAATGACCAACTCTGATAAATTCAATGCCTTTTACAGAGGAAGTACCAGAGCAGATTTTAAAATTCTGGCAGTTTATCAGAAGCCAGAAGATGATTAACTACGTGAGCCAAAAACCAGGCCAAGAAACTAAAAACAGCTTTTCATAGCTAAGGAAAGCCAAGGAGGAACTGAATCTAAAAAGCATTTTAAAAGAAATGTTAAGATCATTTCAGTCTTCAGAAAGGTCATGGAATCAAGATGATTTCGGTTCCCTTTCAGAAGGGAGCAGGTATTTATTAAGTTACTTGTAGCAGTTAAAAAGAATGTCAAGTACTAATGGCATCAAGGTAGTGCTAAATGGAATAGGACAGCCCAGAAAGGATGCCAAGGGTGCTAGTAGTTGTTGGGGCTGCAGCTCAGTGGCACCTTTAACCCGAGCACCAGTAGCTGCTCTCCAGAGGAACGAGCAGCAGGGGTACTTGCGCCATCATGCAAAACCTACAAAGAGTTAAAATCCCATTTTATTCTGTGTTATGTTAGCATAACAGTATTATACAACTACCATTTCTCTGACCATTTTGTGAGAGCATTTTTAAAGTCATTTGTCAGTTACTTGTAAATCATTTCAAACGTTATTTAAAATATACCTGAGTGCTCAACCATGGTTCCAGAATTTCATAGGAAATGGCCTTTTCTGGCATGGGATTCTGTTGATGAAGTGCTGGTCAAGCTCTAGATCAATTACTACTGGCTGCAGTCTCCTCACTGCTTTCTGATGCCAACCATTCTATTATAACTGATGGTTTTCACATATACATTCAAATCTTTCAGGCTGCTGTCAATCCTCATCAGGAAAATTCTGTACCCGACCCAACTTGGTAATCCCCCATTCCACACCGTGGCACAGTGCCTGGGACTGCCTACTGTCCCAGGGGAAGCGCTTGAGGACCTTGTTCAGCCTTGCCTCAGTCTCAAATACTTACACATTATACCAAGCAGATGAATAAATTCTAATTTCTTAAAGATATCAACTCAGAATAATCCCAGGTATTATATTTTGGTTAAATCATTAATTCAGACATTAAACAAGCTTTTTTTTGGACAAGCAATAGATGCCACCTTGTGTTGATTCCTGTCAGAACCTATGACCTAAGCACATTTAGTATCAGTCAGTTCTGTTTGGGAAAAGTGCCCAAGCGCTACAAGACGACATCATTAAATGGAGACTACTCTTTCTTGTTCTGAAGATCTTCCTTGCTCTCTTAATCACAGGAAATTAGAAAAGGCTTCCTTTTGGGTGCAACTAAGAACAAAAAATAGCAGTTGTGGGTATTAAAGATGTGATGGCATGAAAGGTCTGGGTTTTCAGCTCAGTGTTCAACTCCAAATGTAACCACTATTGTCCTAAATTCCCATGGAAATTCTGAAGTGACACAAACTCTTCATTTTTTTAAACAACTGTGAACTTAAAAAGCTTTTTCTTTCCTCTTCAGTGGTGGATGATCCCTGTATATCCCTCACACACTTCCCAAGAGCTGCGAGTTCACAAATGCTTTAGTTTTTCAGATCTAAATAACTACAGATGCTAAAGATTATTACTGTATCCCTGCCGTTTTCCAGTGGGAGTCCACTAGCAGCACAGTAGCTTCAGAGACCCAAAGAATAACACAGAATCCTAGTCCATCTGCAAACTTTAGCAACGTTAAGATCTAACTTGTTGTATTTAACTCATCCTTCTACAGAATTTTAGATTTTCTTCTGTGGAATAAGAGTAGGCATAACACAAATTACAGACACATTTTCATATTTTGTAAAGGATGGGTTAGGAAGCAAAGTTAAAGCCTCCTTGACTTTTCTCCTAGCTGATCTCAAACTCCAGAAATTTCCTAGTCATGAAAACGTTCTGCTCTAGCAAAGGAAACAATGTTGATTAGGGGAAAAAAAACCCTTCCAGATGTGAACAATGTGCACAGAAAGCAATCTCGAGGAGATGGGGAAGGCAGAAGAGGGATGAGGTGACCCCACCCTTGGCAGGAAACACAGCAGAGCCTTTCACCCTCTCGCACTGGGATGCAGCCAAAGCTCCATGGCTCTCACACACACTCACAGCCACTCGCCTTCTCCCTCCAGGCAGGAATTAGAGCTTTTCCAGTTTAACCCCATCAATCCTTCACATCCTTTCCAATTTGCTTTATTAGATAAGCATATAAGACAGAATTAAAGTCACATTCCAACACTTCCCACCCCTCAGCAAGGAGCAGGACAACCTGTTTCTCTCCACAATTTTCACTCACAGTAAAAATACTTCTCTTGCATGCAAGTAGAGTTTCCTGTATATCAATTTGTGCCTATTGCCTCTCAAAAGGCTACATTTTTTCTTGCCTGAAAAATTCTGTCAGGAGTGAGGTATAAAGATCCTTAGGAAGGTAGCAGACCCTAAAAGGAAGGTATCTTTATCCTACTCACAGAAGTTGAATTAACATATGGCTGCAAAGGAGCTGCATGGCTGTACGACTTGGTCCATCAAATAAACTAAAAAAATGGTCTAGCAAATAAAATTTCTATCTACTACACAGCCCCAAATAAGGGATTATAAATATGTATTTTCTTTAGCATATAAAACAAAATTTCTTTCCAAAGCTGAATTAGCTTCCAAGAGTTTCAGAACTTTTCCGCTCCTGCAGGTGTCCTTATGTAATGCATTTTCTAAAGTGTTTTAAAATTAAAAACAATAAAAACTCTCATAGTGCCTTCTTGGCTATGGAAATCTAAGCAGTTGTGAAAGAGCAATAAAGCAGCCCTTTTCTTTTAGCTGCCAAAAACTCCAGGAACATGTTTGCTGGAACTTTGACCCTTTACATACAAAACATTAAAACAACTGCAACTTGATACTATTAACTGGTATTAGATTCAAAGTTTGTGAGGCCAAGTGACTTTTTTATGATATATTTCTTGGTACTTACATACTAATGAGAACACTGCGAACTTTTGAAAAATATATTCCAGGCTCGGTGTTACCTCATTCTTTAGAGCGTTTCTTTAGCAACTACTCATCCTGTTTGCAAAGAACAAAAAATATCAAGGGAGAAGACATACATAATGGTTCTAGTACGGCACATCTAAAATTCTATTTGCATACAGCTTTCCCCCAGAGTAAATACTTTAAGAATGGTACTGTTTGAGGTGTTATTGGTTGTAACATTTTCTAATCCTTCGTTAGATTCCACAGCTTTATATGAATACAAAAGGCAAAAAAAAAAAAAAAGCAGCTCAGTCTAGTACAGAAAGCATTTGAAGACAACCAGCTCTGCAAGCTGCACATGGCATCTTCTTTCTGAGGAAAGAGAGGGAAAGTGGGCCAGAGCAGTGGCCACAGCAGAAGGATGGTGGTTAGAGATTATGGAACCCCTAAAATTCTGTATTTGTATGCAACACTTCTACCTGTGTTAGAAATGGGAAGGCTATTGATAGCCACAGAGGTAAGGGGGACAGAAGGCTAGATTACATCCTAGGGACCAAAAGAATTGTATAATGGCCTGCTGCTAGCTCACCAGCTCAAGTGTATTCAGTAAGAAGTGACATCAATTGGCTTCTGATGGATATTCAATGGTCTCTTTACCCTGACCTAAAAAATCCAGCCCAGCTGCTAAGTGAGAGGTGTTTACATTGTGCTGGCATCAGTGAGCATTTCAGCTAGTCATCTTAACAGTAAGAGTAAAGCAAATTTCCCAGATGGAAATGAGAAGTTTTTGTTTGTACTCTAGAAATATCTCATAAAAGACTGTCCAGAGATGTCACTTTAGCATTAATTCATATAGTTGGCAGCTGTTAGTTCATTTAAACTTTACTGCTATTATTTTCAAGAAGAGAGAAATACTTAGCAGCAGGACAACTGTATATCTAGGTACAAAGACCATTTATTCTGAATTTCACTGAGGGGTTATGTACAGCCACACAGCAGTGTTCTCCTTCAGTTACAGATACAGTCTGCAAGACAGAATATTAAGAATACCAAATACTAATTCATAGTCATTTAAAATTTCAGAAATACTTCGGATTTAGGCACGGCACTGCAGATTTAGATATGTGGCAGACCCTTCCATCAAAGGATCAAAGATTCCTTGTATCTATTAAGTCTTTGTGACCATGACCAAAACTCACAGCAAACCTGACCAGAGCAGGCTCCTCCCTTACGCTTTTGGCCCATCATGTGCCTATTTATAGCGTTCATAACAAAATACGCACTTTACCATGGCAACCACAGCATCGTGTGCTACCAGAGACAAAAAGCACCGCCCTAGAGAAAGCATAACCAATGTCAAAGCAGGCTCCTGGAACAATTTGTTTCCAAGCACATTTTCCTCATCATTGATCATTATGGTACATTATTCATTGCCTTCTTCTGCTACACATTTGTCTATTTTCTTCATAAAAACAGAAATGTATCAGAGAAGAAAGGATGATGGCTTCCACTTGAAAAGTCAAGTGTTCCAATCTTACATATAATTTTGAATTTACTTCCACAGGCAAGCTAAGGATGAGTTCAGGCACAGTTTTGAGTAAAAGAGGATCCATTAGGTACTACAAAAGCAATCTAAGTTATGAAGTTAAATTAAATATCACCAACATTCAACATGCTGCTTCCTCAGTCTTAAACAATACTACCCATGTTCTGAATCAATGGCATTGTACAAAGCATTGCAGAAGTGAAGAACCTGTAATTTTTTAATTTTTTAGTTAAAGGTTTTTTTTTTTTTTTTTTTTTTTTTTTTTTTTTTTTTTTTTTTTAAGACTAAACATTAATTCTTCTAAAATCTCTACCATTCCTGTGCATCTTTATAGGCAATTATTATGCCTGTGCTTTCTTCTGTCTCTCTGGATTTTATGCACACTGTGACTGGGTACATAAATTCTGTCATTTGCTTTGAAAATCATGTAACACACCATTGTTTAATACGTCACCAGTTTGCCACGAGGTAAGATTCTCAAATCAATAATCACCTTACATTAGCAAGGTGAAGAGGAGAATGGCTACCAGAGACATTTCTACTCTGGAAGAAAAAACACTGTGTTCCATTAAATTTAGAAAACTTTAGATGGTAATAACCTAATTCTGAACACCATTATCTGCTGGCACTTCCAGAATCTGAAGAATCAAACGGGATCACAGCAAATGGAATAGAAGCATATGGTAGTTGCTCACCTTAATAGCTAGAGGGTAAATCTGATACACCTGTAACAAAGGATATTAAGGACGTTCGATTTTGGTTTGTACACAGGGCATCACCATATTAAAGCCACATGTGACTTTGCATTCATCTACATTATAGCAAATGCACATGGAAAAATAAAGAGAACTGCTTCTTTTTTTATTATTTTCACTTTTTCCTCCTGTACTTCTGAACTCCACAGAGATTTAGTAGATACTTTAAAAATGTAAAAGGATTTTGAATTCAAGGTCATCTTCATTAATATTTCCTGCTAAAATCCCTCTCTTGTGCATCTATACAACTGTCAATAAAATTATTCAGTACAAAGAAATGCTATCAAAAATGCAACTGATATCTCTAAGTAGTATTTTAAGATAGCAGACAGACCAACAAAAGTAATACTTCAAAATATACACATACAGCTAGTTATTGATTTACTTTAAAATTAAGCATAGGTTATTTCATCTCCTATAGAGGATTTCTATGAATGCATTTGCACCATCTTTGCTGGAAAGTGGAAAAAAACGTAACTGCTATGGACTTGCTTGAATAACTTCCAATACTGTGCCAGACTCCTTTGCCTTTTTTTTTCCTGGTTAATAAAACACTCTTTCTGCTAGAAAGACAAAAATGAAGCCAAATTCTGCTCTATTGAAGAAAAAGGGAGAAAACAAAGGAGGGGAAGAGAAGGAGGAAAAGGGGAAAGAAGGAAGGGGTTGAAGGAATTTTCTTGAAGGAAGAACCCCCTCCATGGAGAAAATAAACAAAAAGAATTACCACAGATAAGCTGCAGAAAAAGTAAAAATAAATTGAGATCCTGACTGTTGATCTATTTACAATCTCTAGGCCCTAAGAGACAACAAATCTCTGTGGAAAAAATATCAAGAACTCCTGTTCTTTTTGTCTTACTGTGCTGGTGATCACACTATGGGGAATGGAATGGTAGTCTGGCTGGGTTATATATATAACATTCAGAAGTTAAGACTTGTGAGTTGATAGGTCTTTTAGAAAATCAGGATTCATTTTTAATCTATTTTGTATAATACTCAATTTGCCAAGATACATGATGGAGTGTATCATTGTTCAAAATTAGCTTAATCTGAAAAGAATTACTGTTAAAACTTTCTTCAGTGAACTGAAAGCACAAGACTAATTCTTTGTGGCTAGATCTGCCCTTACATCAATAGCAAATATAGGTCATTATTCTAGTGCCTAACAAGAATCCATGAATGGCCAGTTAACAAGGTCCCCTGACAGATTTCATACTCCAGGATCTCTGGTCATTGCAAAGCATATTTCAGACAGCAAATTAGGAGATAAAATTTAAATGTCCATGGCAGGATTATGTCTTCGGAATTACAAGACTTGATTTTATCTTTCGGTTAAGACAGCAATTGAACATGTATTTGATAAAGGACACGATAGAAACAAGATATCTGACTAATAATAAAGAATTTGGAAGCTGAGTATTTGCACATGAACAAAGCAGCAAGTTACCTATGCTATTCAGAATGCATCTGCTTACAATACTTGCAGATAAATCACTTTTTTCATGGCAAGTGGCCTTATCTTAGAGTTTAAAAGGCAGCATGTAATAATGCTCAGAATTAAGATCTCATGAAAACTAGTTGTAAAACAGCAGACATCACTCAGCTGCATTGCAGGGGATTAATGAGGTCAAGATTCCTGGGTTCTACTGCCAAGGCCTGTGATCTTTCATATTACTTAACCAAGTTTCTATTTTGCCATCTGTAGAATAACAAAACTGTCTTTACAGGCAGATTCAGAGATTAACAGCTTAAACAGAGATAAGTTATTACAAAACATGGGATAAGATCTTACTGGTTATCAGCTCAGCTGATCCATAGTAACCACCCATGAATGCACTAAGCAGGTGGTAAAATGTTAGGTAATTCAGTTATTTATTCAATTCATTAGAATAAAGTCTGAAAGAGCCATTGTTACAACTGACTCCTGCACAATGCAGCCGCATCAAATCTTGCATTTCACAGTGAACTGGTACATCTCTTCTGTGAAATTCTGGCTGCAGCTTCAAGAAAGGAAAGGTCTGGGGAAAGTTGCCAAATATTGCCACTATTTTTAACTGCTACTACTATTCTAGCAAAACCATTGTATTATAAAAAGAAATGATAAAGTTCATATCATACGAGAGAGCTAAGAAAATAGATGCATCTGAAGTATTCCAAAAATAAAACTATCAAGATATTAGAAGCTACAGGGTCTGCAGAAATGCAACACCTGCATGTCCAAAGCTGCTTTCTATTATAAGTGGACTTCTGAAAGAACTTCCCTTATTGAGTTCTGAGTTAGATTTAAGATTCTTTATGTGCTCTACTTTGCAGTTAGAATAAGGAATTCCACTATTCACTTCAACAAGGGAGATTTAAAGTAAGATCCAATACGATCTTAATTCAGAGACATGAGTTGACTCTAGCCCTCCCTTTTATAGGTTATCATCACACTCTGCTCCATACATAAAGACCCAGGACTTAACTGTGGAAGAGGATTCCTACCTTGTTCTTAAAAGGAAAGCTTTTTCATGCAGTGAATATATGGACATTCATGCATGTGACCAGGTAAACTGACCAGTTGTGCTGTGTGAAATCCTTCAGGTGAAAAATACTAATGATGCTATTTTCCCCTCAGGTAAAATGTTTTTGCTAGCTTGATTTACTTTTCACTTCAGACCTCAGTTCTCTTCTTCTTTGGCTTACTATCCTATGTCCTGCAATGCCATCTCAGCACTTTCAGACCCTGCATTTCTAAAACCATGGCAAAATACAAAAAATCTCCTGCCCAGTAAATGGAGTTCTTATTGTCCACTATTACACTTCTTTAATTCTGAACTTTTCAAGTAGGACATTTATGAAATAATTCAGCATTAAAATTTAACATGTGACAAGGTCATTTCACGAGAGAAGAAAGTTACCTGGCTGACCACATACAGAGGTACTTAATGAACATTTTTTTTAATGTATGCACAACCTCATCATCACAGGTGTCCAGAATTAATGTGTTACCATCCATTACTAACCCAGATTGATCAGTTGTGAATCTTTTTGACCAAACTGCAGCACAAATTTCTAAATTATTCGACCAGAGTTCTTAAAAACAAATGAACCTCCCTCAAACTTACATATTGATGCACAGAACTGATTAAAAATTTCCATTTCTCCAAATCTCTACAGAGAATTCCTCTTTGTCTTCTGAAACGTTGGTACACAGAAGACAATTATTACATGGTTCTCTGCGTGCTATTCTCTTGGCTGTTAGAGACCTATAATTTTCAAAACTGAAACCCCATTCCTGCATTAGAAAAACCTACAAACATAAATGGCATTCAGATGCTGAATCCAGCTTCCAATGCAGTGAATGGGAAAACTTCCATTGATTTCAAAGCACCCTGGATAAGAGCCCTGACTGGGGCTTTTGTTCCTTTTTACTTGCCAGTTACTTTCAAAGACTAATTTTTAATAGTCTTGGTTTTGATTTTATCTGGCAAACTTCTCTAGAGTTTGAAGGCAGATGGGAAAGTCTGGTCCAAGAACCAGGGTACAGTCATTTTATGGACCAGAAGCCCAAACTGACCCAAATGACATAACAGAGAATGGTGAAATGAACACTGCAAGTGTGAAAAACGTTAAAAAAAAGTCCCCAACAAAACAATCTTAGTATATAGGCAGGCAAAAATGAGGAGAGAGTAGAAAAAATATAGACTAAAGACTAAAAAAAATTCCCTAGTTTATATATTGAACAATGTCTACCCCTGTAGTCTCTTAATGTGCAAATCTTTAATGAGACTCATACCTTAAGGTTGCAGCTTTTGATGCTAGTTCTGAATTAAGACCAGCAAAGACATTTCCTATGAGAAACTATCAATCTGGAATGCTAAATAAAAAAGTGCTAAGGGGGCATGTTTTAAATTTTACTACTTACATTTTGCTTGAAAGGCTCATTGTGAACTAGTTTTTAAATCCTGCATCTGTAAAGACAACCACTCAGGATCTCCAATCTCCAAAATGTATCCGTCTCCAAATAGTCACGATCTGCTATTCGCTTTAGCAGTCGTACAATAAAGGACAAAATTTATCAGAAAACTCCACTTTTACCTTCAGAGCAGATGCATCATTTTTGAGAGGAAGGTTCCACTCTAAAAGGTCTTGCTTTCCTACACTCCTCGCACACTACTGAATGCAAAGGGATCTTCAAACTGGCTAAAATGTAGTGTCAGAGTGCCAAGTCGCCACTTGGTGATTTTAAATCAGCCCAGCCTACTTGCAAAAACTTGAAAGCAAACTTCATGCTCTGCCTTGCCTAGGCCTCTCTTTCTTCCTTCCTCTTTCCTTTATTTAACTTCATTTTATGTGACTTATTTCAACATTATGGGTAACTTTTTGCATGAAAATGTCATAAAAGTAAAATACTGTGCCACATAATTGGGATTAATAGCAGTAATATGATCAGTATATGCTTTTAAAGCAATCAACAAGGTACTATCTAAATAGTGGGTGACTACACCTACCACTTCAGTTGTTACATTCTGGTCTAAATAAGAAGCATCACAAACAAAAGACTTAAGGGGAAAAAAAAGGTATTTGCCCTTTTTGCTGCCTGCAAAATGCCTTGAGAGTTTCAAAGAAACAGGACCCATTATAAAATGAATATGAAAAAGCACTTTGTTGCCTTAGAAACAGTCCTACTCTCCTTACCCTTCCCTTTGTGGCGAGACATTAACATTTTAATATGTTTCTTGGTGCCAAAACATATAGAACTGGCTTCCTCTGCACGCTCCCTCCTCCTGCTTTTGTACTGACAAAGAATCTGAAGGCACCATGAACCTTCACTTCTGTAGGAATGGAGAAAAGGAACAAAATCCAGGACCAACCTGTACAACTCCAGTTGTTTCTGGCTGTAGATGCAAGGTGCTACCCTGGCTGTTGATGGATGCTACATGCTCGACTATTAAAAGCTCATGTAATACTCCAAGTGTTTTCTGATAAACACACACACAAGAGCCATAGTTTAGGGACCTGAAACTTATTCTACCCAGCTAAATCTGCTCCAAGGAAAAGGAGCTTTACAAATTCTATTGTTGATTATTAAGTAGACAAATCTCTGGAAGAGAATAGTATGACAACTGCATTCAAAAAGTAACAGCATAATGTAATTTAAAGTGGCAAAGAAATCAGTCACTTCAAATAGTGAGTTTTAAATAAGAAAAGGCATTTATGAATTCTCTTACAAATTCATGCTGGTTTACAACAGCACAGATTACAAGGTGTTTGGTGGATGGTTTCTTCTAAAGGCAAGCAGGATAAAAATGATGGGTTAACACTGGAACACCCAAAAGACTTGCTGCATCGAAACATGATGGAAAACTGATAAACAGTCTCTGGTACTGTGTTACTGCAGGGGTTTCCAAATTCTAAAAACACTAATTGTAGCTGCCTCTAAACATCTTAGTCTTCAGAGAGGTGATGCTGAGGACTTCCTAGGAAGTCTACTAGTCTATCTAACATCTTGGTAAGATGTCATCTAAACTTGGTAAGCAAATGGGGATATTCCAAGCCTTTTGTCTGATTACCAGTTGTAGTATGGCATATGCAGGAATAACTGAAGAGTCTGAGAAGACTAGCCTTCAGTCTAGCTAGGCAGAAACATTTGTAAAATTGAAGAACTAAAACTGATGGAATTACTATAGCTATTTAAGTAATCAATTCTAACCCCTATTATTAATGTAACTTTCTCTTCAAAGAATTACTTTCACCTTATAAAGACAATTCTTGAAATCTCCTTAATCTTTAATAGTGCCTGCAACAATTAATGTGAAGCACTAGAAGACCTACAAATTAGAATCCCTGTGTGATTATCTTTTTTCCAATGCACTCTTTTGAAGATCATAAATATCAGTAAAATTATCATAAAAACTAATACTACTGCACTTAAACAAAATCATTATGTAAAGGTTTATGAATTTTGTAGCCATTAATAGACATAAGTTAATGAGCCATAGGCCTTCCAGAATATGATATTAGATATTTTTCCATCAATGAAACCTGCAGAGTTCCAAATCCTTCAGAGGTCACCAACTTCAAAAACATAATAAAAAAGTTACTGTGCAACACTAATATGAGTAAAAAATGGAACAGAAGTATTACAGCAAGCATCACGCTTTGGAATCTGAACAGAGGTACAGCAGTCTCCCTTTTCAACAACTTGGAATCAATAAGGACAAAATCAGAACATTCATGATGAATATGATGTATTTTTAAGAGAGTTTATGCATATTTTAAGTTCACGTATGTGCAGATTAATAATTTTTACACTAGAGAACATTAAGGTTATAGTTTCATATGGGGCAGCTAAACTAAAACACACACTTCAAGAAGATTCTGGATCAAAGCCTACGAACATCAAATAATTATCATGTGTCTTGGAAACATGTTCCAAAAAAAGCATTTCATTAAGAACACGTACCTTTGACAACCAAATGGCACTTACTAACGCCCATCTTTCATTCCATCACTCTTCAGTTCTACGCATGGGATGGCTCAAGCTCACATTTGTTTGTATCACAAATACAAACAGAGTGCAAGTCAGAGTAATGTCTTCTTTAAGCAAATAGTGTATTTTTTCTTTAAAAAAATTCCAACATCTGAGTTTTCTAAATGAATAACCCTCACTACAGCACAGGAAAAAAACATGTCTCATCTTTAAGGAAATTTTTCATCTTTTCCACCTAGTCAAGAGATATTTGACCGAAACAATCAGGCAAAATTTCACTGACATAATTCAGTCCCATTGTTCTACATTATCTGAGAATCTTGCCCAATATGAGGTAGATCATCTTCAAGGAATAAGTTTCTTTGCTTCTCCTATTTTGTTGTGGCATTAGGAACAAACATTTATTCACACTTCTTCCTGTTACTGCTGCATATTTATTAAAAATTCCATATGCTTTCTTCCGTATGTGAGTTCGGTTTTTTTGGTGTCACCAAAAGCAGGATATTTAAAGGCTCCCACAAACTTATTGGGAGGCCTCAATACCGTTCTATCATACATGGCGAGAAATAGCATAATATTATCTAAAACTCAATTTTAGATCCACTAGTGATTGCAGGTGAGAGTTGTATACCTGATAAATATAAAATGGTTTATATGATCTAGTAAACTTACTAAGCTTAAAACTACAACTACAAAAATTCAGACACCTACCACATCTTTAACGTACCAATATATTCAAACTCTGCATACAATTTTCATAATAAAAAGATCGAAGGTAAAAAAAAAAAAAAAAGTCACATCATTTTAAATGGGAAAAAGAGGCACCAGATTGTCCCGTGAGTCAAATTAAAGATTCAGAAGCCACAGCTATGAACGAAAAAGGAAGATAAATAATTTAGCACTTAAAATAACTAAAGGCTGTCAGTCTGCCAGCTTTAAGAGAAATAAAAGGATTTGCAAGAAACCTAAAAGTTTTTAAAGAATCTCTAGTGTTTACAAAAAATAAATCCAGAACAAGAGAGTTCAAAAGCATTGTGCAGAAACAGATTTTAAACGCAATGATTAAAATGTAAAAAAAAAAAAAAAAATAATAAAATAAATAAAGAGAGGAAAAAAAAGNAAAAAAAAAATAAATAAAAAAAAGAGAGGGAAAAAAAAAATTTTGTACCTCAAAAATTAGACGTTTCTCATGTTTTGCTTTCCTTCCTGCATCATGTACTTTCGCATCATTAGTAGAACTGATTTCTTAATAGACATATCAGCTTCTCAAAAGCCAAGGAAAACTTGTTTATTGGAGGTTAAAACACATTAGTGTCCCAGTTTAAGCAAGGTGGATAGGTCTATGCTTTTAGATGTACAGGCACCTCCCCATACACACACTTATTCTTTTCAGATCAATTATATATTCATGCTTAAGTACCAGGATGGATCAATTCTGGTTCCCTTCATTTTGTATAATTTTGTGTCTTGGGAATGTCAATATTCATGGCTTAATTGACCAGAACTAAAGAAATACAAGTCTTAACATTCTTTATCCACTAACTCTACTCTTTGGGATGCTTAGCATTATTTTCTCCTCCTCTATTTTTCTGCTCAAATCTACTTTGCAATAGAAATGCATAGAGATCTCTTGAACAGCATAAAAAAATTTAAACTGGAAGACGTGCCCCTTTGTGAAAATTTCCTATCACAATCACATTTTCCCTTAAAGCCAAGATGTAACCTTGTACTTTGTTGCTCAGACAATGCTAACTGTAGCAGAATCACAGAAAGGAAACGAGTTCATTTAAGTCAAGAAGCAATTTTGAATTGCATTGATTACAGTGATCAGTCTATCACTTTAATGTCATCTAAGCTAGCATTTAATAAGACGACATGCATGTGACAGCCCATTGATCCTTAACACTAAAGCTGAGAGAAGTCTCCTTGCAAAGGAAAATTACTTCTTTAATTAGAAAGAGTACCATTTCCCCTTTTCTTTGTTAGCTCTTCAGCAACTATGGATCAAATACATGATGGGAGGGGGTGTAGAATCTGTAGGCACATTTTATTAAAAAGTTTTCATAATTAATCACTCAGAAGTGTACAAGTGAGCAATTGGGACAGGGAAAAGAGGAATGTATGACCTGTATGATGGTAGTCCAACTCACTAAAAGTCCTCAAAAAGGAGTGCTTTACTTCTTAGTGGAGTCTGCCATATGATTGAAGTCAAGGAACAGGCTCATTACTGCTTCATTACTGGACTTTTACTAGAGAAAATAATTAAAAATAATATACTGTAGTATGTACAGAGTGTATTTGACAATAAACCACATGGAAGTTACCTCTGTGCTTTTCTTTTTTTTAAAGGTACCTCCTAATTATAAACACAAATTTCCAAAGGGTTATAGTTTTCATCCTTGCAAGACGTGCCTTGTTGCCAACTCCGAACATCCACATCAGGAGGTTGCTAAGGCAGATACACAAGTGAGTGAAAAGCTAGCAGAGAGTTAACCGTGTTCTGCTGCCTCCTCCTTTGTCAGCCTAGGCACCCTTCCATATGCTGTGTTCCATTTATTATTTCTGCATTGCATCAGGAGGGAAATATTCACAGTAAGCCATAGGGATTAAAAACTGAAGCTCCAGAGAAGTCAGATCACATCCGCCCTATCCAGCTGTTTTCAATTCCAACCACTCACACCTGCTTTTATTTATTATTCCTTGGCTAGACAAAACAGGACTCTCTTCAATCTTTACAAGTTTTCTCAAGAAAAAAAGTCACAAAGAAAAATCTAATCCTTTTCCTTTTACCTATTTGCAACTGACCACCAAGATGACACTAAAACAAAACTACCAACATAGTAACGATGTGACCTAACAGGAAATCACCTGAATCCTGATGCTGGACAGCTCCCCTATCTCCCACAATGGTGAGGACACCACAAAAGCAGGGGAGAAAAGGAAAAAAAGCACAGTATAGCTGCAAAAGTCTGCTATTAGCACAGACTCTTAACTGCAATTACTCCTACATATTCAAACTGTCATGTTCTTAATTTATGTTGCAAATGGACTCAAGAAATTTGGGTGATAGTGACTTAACATACTTGAAATCATGTTCTTCCTCATGCAGCAGGGATTTCCACTCTTACTTATTTTAGGCTATCACTCCCCCAAGGCCTGCTTGCTGGCAGGTCAACCCAATTGCTTTGCTATTCTCTATTAAGAGGTTATGCTTCCATAGCAGTTGGTTGCCTTTCCTTATTAAGTAACCTTTCAGATAGGGACTTTTATTCTTTTCACAGTCTTCTCTAGCATTACCATCTTTCCAGACCCAAAGTATTTCTCATTAATCACTCAACAGTAAGTACACTAGTGCTCCTACCCTGTCTTTCAGAGGTCTGTTAAAAAGTCAAGTCTACTACCTTTAGGGTACAAGGTACTTTGCCTGTCTCTACAATCTCATGCTTGAAACTCACTCTTTAAAACGTTAATGTATTCCGAGTAGATTTTCTTACCACTTGGGAAGCTGCCTCAGCATTTTGCACAACTCCTACTGTGTTTGTCTACACAAATTCTAATGCAACCCTGTAACACAACATTCTGAAGAATCAACTGAAAGGAGAAACAAGACAATTCATGTGTAGATTAGATATTTCTGTACTTGAGATGTTACCTCCCATCTTCCTCCGACTGCTATTCCCAGTTTGTTCAATATACAGCACAGTGTACATCGCCCTTCTCCATCGTCTAAGTCTTTCTTTCTTGGGAAAGGTAACACTATGAACAAAAAAACACTATCTGGAAGATTAAAGAATACAGTACCATATTTTTTAGGTACCATAACAAGTTTACCACACTATCATTTCAAAATAACATTTTCCTTGAGAAATTTCCAGTTTTTTTGTTTGTTTGTTTTTAAGGTAACTGTTTGTAAACTAGTTTGTAAACTAGCACTTTCCTTTGGCATTCTTGCTTTGGAAGGATATTTTCTGAAGAAAGATGGTATATCAACTAGCCACAACACAATCAGTAAAGACAATTCTAAAATGCAAGAGACTTGTGTTCCTTCTATTCTGCAAATGACTCAATGACTTTGATCTACAGGTAGTGATTCACTTCAAATGTTGATCTAACATGCACAGATGGATCACTCAACACCTCTTACAATTGATTTCATTGCTGTATGGACCTGCTTTTCATATCTGCCAAGTATGGTAAGTCTTCCTATATCAAAACGTGCAGGCACTTAACTTGAGAAAAAAATTGAAATTCTTGCATGAAAACACTGAAAGTATTACATCATCTGCAATAATGAAATACACTAGGAGCTTAGCTGCTGAATACATTTGCTTTTAAAGGCAACTCTACCCCACTATTTCTAATTGAAATAAAGGACACTCTATAACCACGACACTGAATTCATATCTGAGCTGATTCATTAAAACCTTGAGAGCAAGTGAAACACACCTCGAGTAGCTATAATACTCAATTGCTTTTAGAACTACCCAGTTTCTGCAAGAGAAACATACTCTGGCTAGATAGAGTTTGAATCAGTAACCCATGATACACTGCTTAAAAAAAATGGTACGGCTTGTAGTAGCATCAAGTGTCTATTCAAATGTAAAAAGTTAATTGATTCCATATGTATTGGCCTAATGACTGATTAAACGACTAATCACGGAAGTCTTAATTAAAACCATTTTTCAGTACAGAAGAGGATGCAGGGAGGAAGGCATTCATTAATGTGTTACAGTGTATGTCAGATTCCATTTGTGCCATTTACTAACAGCCATAAATGAGTAATTATGCACAAGGTCATTCTATAAACTTTCTTCATACATCAGCAGCCTGATTGGAGTGGGCCTTGGTGCTTGACTAGGTTCTGCATGTGGCTGCATTTTCCTATCACAAAACAGGTAATTAATATTGCCCAAAATAAGTAATAAAAGAGGTTGCCATTTCCTTCCATCTTCCCACCAGCCAATCTAGTCAAGGATTTATATAGAACCTTAATGCGTTGTTGGGTAAAGTCCTATGTCAGACATTAAATTAAGCCTGTCCTCAGCAACTGAAAATCTAATATTCTTCACGCACTGACACCCATCACTCACGTTACGAAATTCTGTAATGTGCAAAAAAGTTTTTCACAAGTTAATCAGGTTATTAAAAAAAATTAAAGAGAAATATCAGTATAAAATAAAAAGACAATTTTTATATTTTATGGGCCAGTCACTTGGCTGTCCTGATGCTTAGTGACCTTTGCTATGGAAAAATAACAAGTTGCTTCTGCCTCAACAGCTGAATCCAACCTACTTAAAACAATGCATTAATAGAAGTAGTTGAAAAAAGATATGCCTTAAGATATGCCTCAACTAAGTCATTTGCACTTGCATGTAACTCATACCTAGGATCTATACTTTTTAATTAAACGTTGCATATCAAGCAATACAGCTGTGCCAATGAAAAGGCAGATGTGCACCATTTGTGTGAAATGCAATCGCAGAAGTAGGGCCCCAAGTTGCCCTTCTAAAATAAATACAATCACCTTTTAATTCTTTTTTTAAATGCTATCCAACTTAACTTCAGGTCATGCAAGCCAGGAGACAAACACATGTGAGAAATTAACTGGCTTCATTCAAATCTCAAGCAAACAGAAATTTTAATTAGTTTGGATTAGTTAGAAAGTAAAACGTAGTCAAATGATGCAATTTACTGTGTACCTGAACAAAAAAATAAGGACAGCAAACATGCTTCCCATGAATGTCAGCATCAAGCAAGAAGGTCATTTTACTAACAAAGGAAATGAAATTGACTGTTTGATATATTTAGAATTATTCAGCTATTCTGCAACTCTTATTGAATGGCTAAGGTAGTTATCAAGGACTAAGACCATGACTCACACTTAACGTGCCCTTTTCTGGCCTTAAAGAGAACCTGAGTTTAAAATAACAATGATAAACAAATCAAAATAAAAAAAATATACATAAATCAGAATATCTTTCAAAACCTGAAGGTATCTTTAGGGAGTAATTCAGCACAATCTGCAGCACCTTGCTAATGCAAATGCAAACTATTGCACATCTACCTAAATTACAGGGTGGTGTGCCATTCTTAATCTTCACAGAAATGTAGGAGTTCCTGTTTCAATCATTTCTTTTGTTTGAAATATACCAGAGCGCAGAGTGGCTGCCACTGTGGGTAGAGATTGATTTTCTAGGTGAAGCTAATAAATGACTTCATGACTTACTGTAAGTTGGAGGAATTACTAGACAGTGGTAAAGATCAATGTGCAAGACAGCTGCAGGTACACTGAGTGACATATTTGTCCGAAACTTCAGCCTCCTCTTTTTTTTTTCCCCCCCCACACATACCTTGATTATACAGGTTATTCATTGTCTTTGATAATATAAAAAATAAACTGGAGAGAAGCATTTCAAGTATTTCATGTCCTTCACAGCACAAAGGTACATGCCCCTAGCATCACACTAGGAGAGTACAACTATAGCCAGCCTGAAAAACCACTTTCTCTCAAAATTATTTAAAGTAATATTTTTAAAAATTTCTTTAAAGTTTTAAAAAATTAAAACTTGTCCCATGTGCAAGACAAAGACCATAGGAGAGAGAGAACTTCTTATGTGAAGGTACCTCCATTTTATCCTAAATGTTGGGATCTGGGCATTTACAATGCACAAGGCCACTTAACGGCATAGACCAACCAGCTTCACAATGAGGAGCTGGGATGCAGCCCCAAGGAGAGCTGCTTAAAAAAAAAAAAAAAAAAAAAAAAAAAAAAAAAAAAAAACAGTCTACATCAAATTCCTGGTCACATTGCCAAAATGAGGCAGACAGTTGTATGTAGAAAAATAGTTTTGAAAGTGCTGTATATAATTAAGTACCTCAAATTGCTTTTTTTAGCTAGTGTACATTGCCCTGTTCACTGTGAGATTAACACAGCTTCTCCTTTTGATTAAAGATGACAAACCATCTTATTCATGACAGAAGCTACCGCAAATCATAATGGGACCAACCCTATTTAAACACTGAAGTCACTCCGCCTACTCATGGCATTCAGAATAATTCCCATTGTAACTATTTTATGCTTTACTTTGAACTAAAGGAAATGTTGAAGAATTACTCATCAGGGCAAATTTCCTCAACCTTCGGTACAGTAAATAAAGCAAACAGGAAAAATCATCAATAAGCAGGTTATAGTAAATGCCACTCAACTACAACCCAAATAGTGGTAGAGGTAAACATTATACCTTTGCTTTACTGTTGACAACTCTGCCATCTGTTTCAGAGGGTATCTCCATATTCATTTTTTTGGTAAGAAATGCAAATTACATATCCCCTCATCTTCTATTTGTTTTGTACAGTGCGCATAATTTTTGCATGAACGTCCAACTGTGTTTCTATCCTCTTTGTGTCACAGAAACCTCATTTATCACTCATTCTTCTCCAAATGAAAAGATCTATAATGAGGAGTCTTTCTGTCATTGCCCTGCTCCTCTGAGTCAGGAAATTTCATTTCCCCCTAATATTGGCTGCTCTAGCTGCAATTTTGTTTACTGTTGTCTCATTCTACAGCCTTAATACAAGCACATCTGCGGCTGGATCATGGAAAAGACTTCAGACCTGCACATGGATTAAATGGTTATAAGCAAGTCAAAAGTCTTGTTTCTACATTTTCAAAAGGTTTGAAATAAAAGGGAAGGTTATTCACTGTACTCAAATTACAATTTAAACTCAAGTATTTAAATATTATTTTTCCAATTAGTCATTTAACAAGAATAACTGTCATGCTATTGAACATAGAAAATAGGCTAGCAAGTCTAACTTGCACATTCACTCTCTCCTAGAAAGCAATTTAAAAGATAAACAATTATCCAAAACTGAACATATTTAATTTAGATCAAAGTAACATCAAGAAAAAAAATCTGTTGCTTTTTAATTTGAAGAAATTGGCCTGTTCAGAGGGGAAAAAAGCATTTGTACTATTCTCTTTTCAAGACACATATGAAGCAATTTACACATGCTGAGCCAAATTTGCCTTTGGTATGACTCCAGAATTCAATTGTATCAGGAGAGATCACCTCAATCTAAGTGGAAGATGTCATGGTTTCTCTGAAAAAAAGCTAGCATTTCTGTAAATAGATAAACCAACATGTGCAAGTTCACACATGAGATTACTTTTTGTTAAAACACAGTAAAGAACTGCGGTACTCTTTGTCCAAAGAGTATAAGTTTTGACATTCTAAGCATAAATGAAGCTTACATTTAGCTTCTGAAGAAACAAGCAGAACATTCCACTTTTAAAAATGAACCAAGAAACAAAGGTTAGTGTGGCAATAACCACCGAAAGCCTCATTGGTTTGTCTAAATAAAGTCTTCCAGTGGTCGAATTAGAAGGCTGGGGAGTATGAATGACACAAGGAGAAGTAGGACTCTAAACTTCTTAAACAGTATCCTATTAAGCATGGCACATTCATTCTTCTCCTGGCTTTTTTCTGTGACATTCTAACCATGCCATTACAAAATCCAAATACTTGTGGGAATCACCAATGACAGAACAAAAGCTGTAGCCTCCAAACTGAAACAGTCCAAGGCGTAACCCTCCCTCCTGCTGCACCAGAATCACTGCTGCCTGGAAGCACCAACACTAGAAAAATGATTTCTGTAGAAAAAAAAATGAGAAAAATCTCAGCAGTATAGCAAGTGCACTTGGGAAATGCACTCTGATAAAAGATAGTTGATGACACGTGATATTTGGTGTTAAGTATTAGGTCTTCTTTCAACATTGCCTCTGGTTCACTTTTGCCCTTAAGTAAACAAGAATTAAACCTGCAGGAAGAGGTAACAACACCTGAAGGAAACTGAGAAGACCAAGGAGATAAGAGTATCTCGCCATCCTGTTGTCCTGGTGTGAAGAACTATGCAGAACCACTGGCCCTCCAATAGCTTGGAAGAATACAAGGTATTTCAAACTTTTTTTTTTTTTTTTTTTTTTTTGGAAGGGCTTCTTATGAGCTTAGTTATGTGCCTAGCATACCTTTACATTTATAAAAATTCTAAACCAGCATCTTTTCCTCCTTCAGCTGGAATTAAAAGACTTGAAAATTTAACAGTACAAAAGATCAAACTAGAGATTATTGCAAATAGTAATCAATATCTGAAGACTGATTTAACAGCAACATGGATCAGTCAGAGCTAACTCTTAGAATTTCAAACGTAAGTCTCCCATTTTTCTTGTTCCTTACAGTAATATGGCATAAACATACTAAAAAAATAGACACCTATCTATAAGGTTTACAAGCTCCAGTTTTACATGCTTTCAGCAAAGCAAAGCCAAATCACACAAATCAGAGAATCACTTCTGAAATTCTCCTTTCATATCAAATTTAATCACAACAATTGTATCTTGATCGGCAAAATAACGGTCACACTGCCATCTTGGAGAGTTGAGTGCCACCAGGACAACTTCTTCCGTAACAGATACCAAAGGCAGGGCAGCTTGACCTCCCTGGGAGTGAAATGTTAATTAATTTTCATTTTACAACCAACTCAATTACAGCACACTAATCACCTATATAGTAGTACATCAAGCTAGCAGTTGTGAAGGGACTGGCAAAAGGAAGGAAAGTCAACAACCCTCAGTAACAACAACAAAGCACTTGCCTACAACTGCAGATGTGATCATTATTAACAGGATACAAACAGTTATTAGCTGCTTATATTAGACCAAGTTCTATCTTCTTCATTTAAGTGAATTAAATAAAAGAGTTATTGGTCCTAAGAGAAATAGATATATCCCATTTAAAGGTGACCAGATACAGTGCATTAGTTTTTAATGTGAGAACCAATTCACCAAGAAGCTTTGTTCATTAAGGGAAAAGGGTAAAAGAAAAGGGAGAAGAAAAATAGGATTTTAGGAGATTCATAGTCAGACTGACTGGTATCACTCAGACTTGCACAAGCCACAGGCTTCAAAGACACTGGGTGCTCTCACAGCTCTTCCTCAGCACAAGAACAGGCTCATTGGAAATATGCATTAGCTTTGCCAATTCAAATGAACATAAACGATAGCAAAATGCTGATCTTTTTATTCCCTATTCTACAACACCACTAAAGGGAATCTCTGTCATTGCCTATTTATAAATAGTCTTGAACACCACTGCTTGTTCTACCTGCATACGCGTGAATGCATGAAAGACAAAATTAGAACAGATGTTTTACTAAGATGCTCTATCTGGTCTGTGATCTTACCCCACAATCACACTGTACTACCTAGAAAATCTTCTCTAGTGCTTTAAGAAAGGTGACTGCCAAGTGTTTGTTCTGAGAGCCTCCCTATTAGGAGGCATTCTACTATTTAAGGCTTGTTTTCCAGTCAGGTTTGTACATTTTGTACTGCACCTTCGACAATTACCAGCACTTTCTGTTCCAAGACTATTCTGCACTTAGTATTTTTTTCTACTACCTTAATAGACTACTGACATTTGTTTTACAGAGAGCTCTGGTTTATGAGCTACCAACTCAATTTACTTCAGAAAAAGGTTTTGCCAGTAGACCTCTTGAACTGGGCACACAGCAAAAAAATCAACATATAATCACACTTATTTGAGGATCTCTTCAGAGAGCACATCTCTATGAATGAGCATAGGTGTCCTCTTTAGCCACCCAAAATTTACAAAAGGAGATTTTTTATTATGTTTTAGTAGTATTCCCAGAGCTATTACTGCAAATGGAACCAATTGTTGTTAGGTAAGATTTCTTGCTTCCCAATATTGCTTAACTGGTTTGGCTCTTCCTTATAAAGCTGATGACATTCCAAAAAAGGTAGTTAATTTATTAACATTTTTTAAAAAGAAATTTTTTTTTTTTTAAAGAACACATATACACATGCAGACACATACTCTAAAACAATAGTTAGGTGAATTTATCTTGGGATGCTGCTTAAAAAAATACAGTGGATGTTACAAAACAGTGTTCAAATTACCTATAGCAAAAATAAACCATGTAGAGCTCAACTGCCAGCTTTTTTTATACGGAAAATACACTGCATGTTTCCAATTGCAAAAACCCAAACTTCCCTAATGCAAAACACAGGCAACTGATTTAACAATTAGTTTGCTTTTGCTGCTGCCTGAAAGACATGAAACCATGAAGGCACAGATTGAAATCAAGTGTTAACTTAGAAAAATATGCTCCATTGTTATCTTGCAAAACCTCTAATTAAAAAAAAAAAATCAAAAGTATGTCAAACCCAGGCTGCAGTTTAATTTGACAAAAAAAAGTTAAGAGACAACACCTCTGTATCAGCCTTAGTCGTTGAGTCCGAGTTTTCCTGCTACAGGATAAAAGACCTTATTCAACATATTTGGGCATTTTAGGACTTAAAAGTAAGCAAAAACAACCATCACTAGCACAAGGATAATTGTAGCGTAGGTCAACAGAACCCCCCAAAAAATGGTCTATGCACTGAATCCTGAATTCCTCAATCCTGAAACTTGAGAAAGTCAACAGCCCTGTCAGGGAGTAGGAACTCCCACTTCCAGCCATGTTGTTATTACTATTCATCACCATCTTTATATGATCAGAATTATTTTTTAATTTGCTGTTTTGAGATAAATAAACTTTAAAGCTTTTTTTTTTTGAAAAAGAAAATAGAGCATTTTCTTACAGTGACAGCTATATAAAGCTCCTAATTTTTTACCACAAAATTAGCTTCTTCCTGTGTATAGCAGCTTCAATGCATTGGAGAGTTCTCATGAGAAATGAGTCTCATCCATATTAAAAAATTCTGTGAAAACAGACTTCACTGTTAGAGTGAGGGTCCATCAGAAGTATTAAAACTATAATCACTTATTAAAAGTAATGACTTATTACTTATTGAACATAAGTACTCTATATTTAAAATATTTGCCCAGGCAGCATTTTAGCACTTTGTGTATTACAAACAAAATGTTATTGCATAATCATTAACTGTCTATTATATAGACTCCCAATGTAAACACTGCCACAAATCACAGCTGAACGCAGTGAAGATTCTAGTAAAATAATGAGCACTTAGTTTTACAGACAGAACTGAGGCCCATTAAGGTTACAGGACAGATTTCCACTGGCTGTAACATTGTTCAGATGTCTCAATGTTCTGATAAAATGCTTAAAAAAAAAAAAGCCACCATCAAAAAAACTCACTGCCATTATTTTATACTACAAAAAGCATGATTAAGAAAACTCATCTGTCCCCAAACACTCAGATGATCTGGGATCAGAACACAGAATCGCTCCCTTCTCCTCCACTTCATGTCATACTCACTGCATTATGGCATTACACCAAGCCATCACTTTCCAGAAATCCTATAAATATCAGTGAACAATGTAACCATTATAGACCTCTTAAAAACTATACTACCTTTCTTGGATATGAGAAGGAAAAGACACCTCTGCAACTTTCTTTTCCTTTATTATAAACGTAATGTACAGTTATCTCTAAAAATAAGATTTTTCTAATGCTCTCAAATCTGATTCGAAAGAAATTGTTTGAAACATATAAGCCACAGCCAGTCAGACAATAACAGTTCTGCAATTATCAGCACCTGCATTACAATTCAATGGATTTAAATTACTAAGGGGCCATGCTGATACCCTACTGACAACAATTAGCATAAAAATGTTCTACGGTTTAAAGCTGTGGGTGGGAATTACAAAAGGTTAACAGACTAAATATAAAAATCTTTCTGAATATAAAATCAATGTGCTTTGTTACCAAAATCTGGGTCCTGTAATTTAACCAAAATAGGATTTAGAGTATCTGGCAATCATCCATGTATGTGAGCCTGACTTTTCTTTTAAGCAAAACGCAGAGCAGCCAATTTGAGAGTTTAAACAAAACAAGAACTTCTAAAAAAATGCAAGTGTCTATTAAACTTTTAAATTGCTTGAGTTCAATACTTAAAAGACAACTCCACTCAGGACTGAGAATGATGCTTTTACGTGGTTAAAAATCCCAAGTTTTTTACCAAACAACTTTAAGATGGAAATAAATTTCAGTGGTCAAATAAAGAATGGTAGAATTTTCCGGATTTCACTCACTTCTAATACTAGTTTGCTCACAGGTTAGCTCTACCTCACAACAGCATACACTTTCAGAAGGAGCTTCTAATCTTGGCTAGCTACAAGGAAAACTTAGAAGTCTGGTTTTAGTAACATGTGGCACCACACCTTTGATTTATATTGAAGTTGCAATTGGAACAGACGAAAAAAGGAAAATTTAATTTTGCTCAATGTAATTACTAAATCAAATGCTGAAATTTATGAAAGTATCAAGTAGAATGGACATCAGCAAGCTGTACTTTCAGTAAAATAATGTAAGAGTAGTCCAAAATTATACCAGGGTTGTCTTTTTTGACAAGATACACTTGATAAACTGTTCATGCAGGAAATCTTGGATCCAGGCAGGCTCAAAGTAAAAACTTTATTGAAAAAAATAAAGCCTCAATTAATCTTGCAGCATAACTATTTATCATTAACAATTAATTAACAATTTTCATTAATTAACAAAAATTGTTACATGGCAAACATTGTAGATTATAGAAGTAGCAATAAAGCAAAGCAGATAAGAGATTAGTACAGTTAGATTTTAACTCCAAAGTGATGCCTCATTAAATTGAGTTAATGTGGATGTGCTTGAGACACACCGAGACTCCTTTTATCACAATTAGTGCCACATCTCCAGCACTGCTTGTCACTCTAATTGAATCAGCATGTTTAGGACTAGCCCAGGGTTTCTAATTGCAAAATCAGCAAACATGTTAATCATCACTTTACAGTCCCATTGTTGCAGTGAAATAAGATTACAGATGTCTGTTAAAGGCTACAAACAGGATTCTCCCACAGGTTGATTTCAGCATGGAGGTAAGACACAAAGTGGTGCTAATAAGACACTATTCTTTATTACTTTTTAGATACATGAATGCATGGAAGGTGAGGAAGGAGAGGGTAAGTGAGAGTGGTAAGGTGAGGGTAAGAAGGTTGTAGATACACTCTGGAAAAACAGTAACTCAATTCAAGAACTGTCATTACCCAGAAATTGCTGTCAGTGAAAGCATGGTTAGAGGTACCCCACTGATCAGTAGTTACTTACCAATTGTTAAGAGATGGTAAAAGAAGTTTCACGCATTATAGGGAAGGTTAAAACATGCATTGAACCTCCCAAGTCAATATAAGAGGTCTTCACTTAACTACTGCACACATCAGTTCCTCAGTCCTGATAAAAAAAAGTTAGAGGAAGGTATGTTTTACCTGACAGACATTTAGAACATAACTCCCTTTAAAATATATGCAAAATATATATTCATTTATTTTAGAGAAGCCTACTGGAATAAATTTCAATTTCTTCACAAACTTTCTGCTCATATTGTGAAGAAAAAAGCGGACAAATTTTATTTTTCCAAACAGTACACTTTAATTTTTTTTTTTAAAGGGAAAACGCAAGCTATCATCCTTCCTGAAATAGTTACCTAGATACACCGATTTTACACTGAGGTACTGTGGACAACCTTGACTTTCATACAAATGCATAAAAAAAAAGAATGAATCTTAACTATAAAAAGGAATATCATCCTTTCTTAATACAGAATTTAAATGATTGCACTGCTGAGAAAAGGGAAAATTAAATCCAACTATCCAAAGTGAAGGGCAGAACAAATTTTGTCTCTTCAAATATATCCTTATAGCAATCTGAAGAGAATACTTCTATGATTGTGTAGAGATTTCTTCAAAACCTATTCAATTCCTTATTGTTCAGCTCACAGTGCCAGAAAAAAAGGCCTGTTAAAGTTAACATCTGCTAACTAATCATAAAATGGAGACCCATCAACACATTTTATAGGATCTGAACATGGCCATGAATTTTTATCATTACAACTTTGATTGGATTAAAGCAGCACTTTGCTATAAAAACTTCCTCATGAAACCAACAAAAATTATTTTATAGAAAATGTTACAAACATTTTCATCCTGGAATCTGATAATGTGGGCTAGCACAGGAATTTGTAACAGAAATCATAGAAGGTGAAAGATATTCTTGTGATTTTTTGATCAAATACTTTATTTTTTGAGTGCTAGCAACCCTAGAGTAGATATTTCTGGCATGCAAAAAATTATAAAACAGGCTGTTGAACAGGTCTATTCTTCTGAGCTCTGAGTCTTAAGTTTTACTGCATGACACCAAGGGTACATATATACAGTCAGCATCTCTGGCTTCCCTTACCTATTCAAAATAGCAGGTAAACAGTTAAATAAATGCATAGCAAAACACAGTACAACTCTGATACCTCATTCTGCTTCTACACTTAACATGAACAGTTAGCTCCCTAACTTCAGCAAACACCTCACTCTTATCCTCTTAGAATCATAGAATCACAGAATGCCTAAGGTTGGAAGGGACCTCTAGAGGTCATCTAGTCCAACCCTCCTGCACATGTAGGGCCACCTAGAGCACCTCTTTGCTCCTGTAATTCTATACATTCTAGAACTGAGTACTCAGAGGATGCTAAACACAATAACTGATCATATTAATCAGGGGGATAACCAAATCATTATGTCAAATGGCTTGAGAGCACAATGAATATATGTACCAGCAGGGTAGCCAAATGAGTTACAGGCCATCAGAGATGACACCTGAACAATAGATTATAGTGCCTCAGCTGCTGAATACCTAATTTTTCCACTGCCCCTTTAAACACAAATACACACCAATTGCAAATTTGCACTGCAACACAGCTCCATTAGAAAACAGGGATTATTTCAGAGTATTTTCAATAGCAAAGTGGGTGGTCCTCAAGGCTCTTTATAAACACCCTTCCAACATTTGTGTGAAATATTGAATGGGAGACCACACAACAAGGAAGTATTGTGCAGCACTCCTCAGTATGGCCTGTAAAAGGGTGAGGAGAGAATCAGACATTTCTTGTCCAAGCGTTGTTACAGTTGGGTACTATTATGTGAGGTGCTTCAGTTCCTCTATTACATGGTATTAAACCCAAGACTAAATAACTGCTTTGTCGTGTGCAGAATATCACACGTTATTTGGCTTTTTAAAAAATATAAAGAGTGACAAAGTGTGGCAAGCTCAAATCTAAAAAGCTGCAGTGATTAAATCTGAGCTGCAACCTCTTTACGAAAATGCACAGTTTAGGAATTCCCAATATCGCAAAGCTAACAAAAAGGGCAACAAGAAAAACTTGAATTTGGTCACGGATTACCTTTCGAGGAAGCTCAAAGTTTGTGTACATCATCATGATGTAAAAATTAATTGTATGATTACATGCTGCTTTTCTAGGGGACCTCTCTACTGAAAATAGAGTAATCTTGAAACAGTTCACACAGTGTCAACTAACACCTTTGTGGTTCAGTACTAGGGGAGGATTGAAAAAAGAGCCATAAATTCTATGGGTATTTGCTGACAGTACAACAAAGGTCAGAATCAGGAACACTGTATTCAGTTTCAAATACCAGAAAACAGCATATTATTATGACTGCAGATTATTCACTTTTTCCTGCTGATCTTTTACTGAGATTTGCATAAAAAGAACATCTTGAAGCATACAGCTGGCACAGAAAATTAGTGTGAATCACTCCCTTATTCTGGGAATAACTCAATGTTGAAACCGATAAGGAATTGATAAGACAATAGTCAATATATGGGAAAAATACCCATACCCCAAAGTATTAAAACATCACAGTAACAAATACCACTTGCTAACTCCAGTACTAAACCCTATTTGTCATCATAACAATTATCTCAGTGTTAGAAGACAAAGAACAAGAATACTAAACTTCTAAAGTGATCTAATAAGTTGGATTTGTGGCTTTTTATGTCATAACAGCACAAAATAAAGTGCTACTATACTTCTGAATTGATGTGAAACCAGTTTGAATTCAAAATAGATTTAGCAGCTAAAATTCTGACACTTTACTTGTACCTGTAGCAATTAGAGGGGGCAAGCTAGAATAACAAAGATGATTAAAGCAGTTCTTGGGAAATTAGCTACTGATACTACTTGCTATGGTCTGTTACTTCCATTACTATTTAGAGCATCTTCTGCAGTTCTCCCTGTGATGGCAGTACCATCAGCAACTAACATGCACTGGCTTGGGCATGACACTGGCAAACCTTTAAAACATTAGCACCCGGGGTGGGGAAACACACCCACTGTAACAGTATATCGGAAGATGTAGTGAATTGTAGAGACCTTCTATATGTAAGCATCGGGTAGTATTCAGTTCTTTACTGTTTATTCTGAAAGGAACTACAGCCTCTAATAGGGAAGAAAGAAAAAAGGAGGAAAATAACAAAATATGTCACCTTTCACAATGGCTCCTTATCACTACCTGTAAAGGAATTTGCTCACATTCATCCAGTTCTCATGATTGCCTGCTATTAATGTCACTCATTCTCATAAGTAATTAAGCCACCTCTTACTTTGATTTGCCATTGCCTCTGACACATTTCCTTGTCTAATCCTCATTTCCAGATGGCATAAGGATGAGAGATAAGTGTTCCTAAAAGATGCTTAGCAATGCAACACGTGCAAGGTTTTGAAATGCTGACATGCACATAAACATTATCTACACATCACATACACAGAAACAAAGATGTGAAGAGCCAGAGTGACACAGTGGCCTCCAGAATTATAAAAGCTACCAGATAGTAAACATAATAATAATAAAAAGGAAATAAAAAGGGGAGAGGGAGCAGGAAAAAGAAGAAATGAAAGGGGAAAGAAGAGAGGGGGGGGGAAAAAGGCTTCTGGTAATGGGAGAAAAGTAGGGTGTCTTCCCCTCCTTCCTCCTCAATTAAAGATGGGGCAGGAAATCTCAATACAGAAACAACTATGGAAAAGACCCGAGAGGATACTGTTTCATCGGCATATTTTAATATGGAAATATGCATGATCTGACAGACTTTACCTTATTCTCAACCTGCATTTCAAAGGAGACCAAAAAAGCACTTCAATACCTCTTACAAACACAAGATTTCTCCCTGGTTAGGTTTTTCATGTGTTTCATTCTGCTAAGCATCTTTATCACAAGCTTATTTTACTCTGAAGGCCTTTCATTTACTGATTTTCTAGCGGGAAGATCAAGCAAAGCCCTGACATGCTGATCTGACTATTAGGTTGAGTCAGGAAAGCATTCAACACTTTCTCTAACAGCAAGGCAACCTATCATAATGTACATTTGTAGCAGCAAATGCTTAGTGTAGAGAAGTTGTATACTATGAGTATACAACAAAACCTGAGCACACTACAGAATAAAACTTTTTGAATTACTGAGTTTCATTCTTATATGAATATTGCTAATTAATCTTCTTGACACACTATCATCATGTATCAGAGCTGTGTATCAGCTAAAGATCATAAAAGGCAACTAGAAAATAATTAAGTGCACAGAATATGCATTCAGAGAACTGTTCAGCAAATTTCCAGGGCACTGCTAAGATGGAGTAACTTTCAAAAGCTAATAGGTTTATCACTAATGTAATCATCTGTGATGCTACCCACAGGAATTAAAATAATATTTAGCTAAACATTTTTTAGTGCAGTGTCCGATTCACAATCTTTATATCAGAAATAGTGTTATCTATTTTTATATCATATTTATTATACCGTAATTTTAATCAAGATTTTGAAATGAAGATTCACTGTATCTACAAATACCATGTTATCCACCAGCATGCAGTATAATTTTGAGTAGCTGAAGCACCAATAGTTTAAGTCACTTGATAATAAAACTATGAGTCTTCCAAACAGGTAATAAAATCCAAAAGGATTCCAGGGGGGAATGGGAAACCTGCAGGTGAGAAGAGCCCATAAGGCCGGCCACCTGTTTACTGCAGTTAACAGGTGTATCAAACAGCAGGCTTTCCTCTGGGAAGAAAGACAAACCAAGCAGAGCCAACACACACAACGAAGCAGCAACAGGGACAGAATGGAACATAGCATCTGCCTACTGGGACTAACGCAGCAGCCAGAAAGGAGAAAGCACAGAAAGGAAGCACTTTCATGAAAATAAATGCTTCACTTCATTAACCTCTCCAAACTTCATTTACATTTGGTTACGCTTTCTTCCATTCTCAAATGAGTTCACATACAAAACACTAAATCCAACAGCACAGCAGGCCATATCACCGGACATTTTTAACTGGAAGCTTTCAGTGGTGTTATTGTTATATATTTCCAAATATATACTGAAATATATATTAGTTGTAATTTCTACATTTTCATTTCCTGACATTTTTCCTCAATGTGAAATTAGCTTTAAGATTATGCAGTAGATAATGACAAAATTTGGATTTATTAGATTCCTCTGTTAATATTGTTTCAACTACTGCTTCTTTTAATATAAGCTTTCCTAAAAATCATCTTAATCATCTTGTTTGCAGTGTTCTATGAGAAAGGTATTGAAATATACTGCAGACACAAAACCAAAGATTAAGAGATCAGTTTAAGTTTAATGAATATTAAATAAATACATGAAATTAAGGCAAGCTATAGTTATTGATATAATTGCTAGTTATTAGTAATCTGTCAAAATTGATCATTACCCACGAAAAAAAGCAGTGTTGGCAATTTTGCATTTCTAAATTCATAAATATTATTCTCAAAATATATTATCTGTCTGCTTCCCAAACTAAAGTGAAAGTAGTAACTATGTACACTGCAAATTGTCAGAGAATGCAAGAGCCAAAGATGATCAAGATCTAAGAAAGCATTCTGGGCAAGCAGTTAATATACACAGTAACATTTTATTACTAGCACTCCCAGGAATGAAACTCTAGGAGCAATATGTTAGAGGAGTTTGCATTTGCAGATTGCATCCATCTGAAAGATCTCCATGCCTCTATCACAGGACTGACTTAAAACATTTCCAAAATACTGCTTGGTCTTTCATAACTCTGTGGTAATAGGTTAAAAATACACTAAGCTACTATTTAGCATTTAGCAAGTATGCATACAATTTTATTGTTTTATACTTTTTTAGATATTTCAAAAACAGTGTATGTTGAGTGAACACTTATATCACATTGCTATCTTTTGTTTTCCACATAATATGTGAAATAAATCAACAAGATAATCTGGCAATCCTGTCAGTAGTATCTTTTCACTTCTGAGCACATATCCAGTGTAAATTTAACTAAAATACTAAAAGTAACCCTGCAGACAGACCACTTTCTAAATAAGCATAAGCCTGAAGATTTAAGTAATTCAACCTCAAAACACATGCTACAGGGACACCCAGTGGTTTAAAACTGGGTGTGTGCATGAGCACAAACAAAGTATCAAGATGTTGAAAAGTTAATATAACAGACCCCATTTTAACAGTTATTCCTTTATTATTAATCCATGTGCAACAGCAATTGTGCATATTTTTGTCATCAGTTTCTTCAATGAACTTAAATATTTATTAGACAGCCAAGACTCGTCCTACGGATTTTAATACCCAACTTTAAGGAAATACATACAGATTTTAAACCATATTTATTTAGACTACAAAATTTTAATTAAAATTTTTTAACATGCATTTAACAGAAAACTGGAGGTGCTGACAGGTAGAAATAACTCTTAAGAAAGAACACAGCTAATAGCTAAGTTCACTCATTCACTTACCTACTTTCTACCTGTGACCATCTGAACATACCTGGAAAAAATTATCAGCAAATTACCCCAGTAGTTTCCAAACCCATATTTTGTTTCCAACTCACAGACTTTACAAAGAAACCACATTAGGCCTCTAATTTACAAACCTGATGGATTTTTCTGCAGTGACTTTTTTTTTTTAAATAAATGTTCCACAATCTCTTTTGGGGGGGAAAAATAACCAGAACTAAACTACTTAAGGTGCAAAGAGCTATTTTCTTATGTTTATTCTGAACCTGTCTCTCACCTGTTTCATTAGGTACTCCTTTGTTCTTCAAAGGGAGAAGCAGCCAGATTATTCTATATATGTAATCATCCACTGATAGACTTAAAATTTATTTCTCCATTCTAAATACATGTATAGTTTGAAAAAAAGTTAATACTCTTAAGTGGCTCACTTTCTTAAAAAAAGAGCTAGAGTTTTGTCTATTGAAAAACATTCTTAAAATATTTGCTCGATTACATTGTAGCTATCACAACAACTTCAGTAAAAACACAAATACATTCAAGAATCATTACAAGAGAGGAAATTAGAGGTCAAAATGCAAACGAGTTAAATTTAACACTTACCTGAGATTCATTTCCCGCTCTTAACATGTTTTGTTGTTCTTTTGTGAGGATCCTTGGTGAGCTTGTCTAACATTTTCAATTAGTCATCCAGAACCTAAGCAATAATAAATTGAAATCTGTGGCAGACGTGCACACAAAAATTAATAGAGGTTTTCCTACCGACAGCAAAGTCCGCTAATATTATACAAGAGGTATATGGCTACAAAGAAATCTTCAACAATTTGTAAGCATATATAAACAAGAAGAGATCTGTTTAATTTTTTTGTTCTTTCTAACACCATTTAAGAGGGGTTTTGAAGGCCACAAATGACAAATAAATGACTGGAGCTTGCAACAATATTATGCTCTAAGTACAAGGCCCCTCAGCAAGCCCCAATTCCTTGCTCATTAACCTGCAGTAAGCAGCCTCACCTGGACCTCCACCTATGGGCCCAGGATTTCAAATTAGGGCCAGGCCTGGGTACTCAGCCCAAGTGCCTGACTCAAGTTGTTTTACCTCTCTTCTGCCTTGTTTCCTGGATAGGTTTTGCACATATATTCTAGCCTTATTTCCAGCTTTGACTCTGTCCCCATCTTTCAGGGGATTCTGTTGGGAACACTGTAAAGGTCTCTGGACCAGATCCACCACTTTCAGGACTGATAGTGACACTTGTTAGCAACATCCCTACCCTTGCCATACTGTTGAAGTACTGTGGCAATGCTCTACTTGTGCTGTAGTTACTTAGTCCTCTGCAAGATCAGTGAAATACTTAGTGAAATCATAGAATATGGACCTATTCCACAAGCTTCCTTCTGAAAACTGAGGAGGACATTCAGCTATACACAAAATTTCATAGTAGAATCATGAATGGGGGAGAAGGCAACTGAAAATGAATATAAGTTTCCAGATTTGGAGAAGAAAAAAAAATAAATAAAAAAACAGTGCATCAGGCTATTACATCTCAGGAGTTATGGAAGGAGAACAGAATTCATTTAAATTCTGAAAAAGGAAGACATCAGAAGACAGCTGACTGGAACTACAATACATATCAACTCCATGAAATAGTTTATCCAGTTTCTCCTCATAAAAAAATACTTATCCTTGCTTCAGTTGCTGAGTTACAACATCCTCTATTGTTAAGCATTTTATTTAAATATGGTGCAAACAGAAAATCTTTACAGCAAGTATGTTAGAAAAAAAGAATTAAGAATTTACTTAAGTTATTACTTATAGGACTTTTTTCCTCCATATCATGTTTTTTCCCATGTTTCCATTCCCCTTCATATTGAAGGAATGAATTAAGGGAGCCATAAAGTCCACATCCTGCGAGAGAAAAAAAAAAAAAGTTTTCAGAGAAAACATAACTGGAATGTCACGAATTTAAATGAAGATTCAACACTGAGTAACTAGTAAAACAGTAAGGATGCTGTTTTAGCTCAGAGATGCATATTTTTGAATTTCACTATAAGCAATACTTACATAAAGATACAACTATTAATTTATTTACTACTTACATTCACGGGGCAAAAGTTAGAACTCCGTTAATCCCCTCAGGTCACTGGAGTCGCCACAGAGAGGCTCCAGAAGAGCGGTCAGCGGCTACAACCGAGGAGGAGCTGCCCTGCACTTCAGGGAAGGCAGTGAACGCGTAACACAAAACACCTATAAGAGGAAAGAAAAGCCCTGGGGTTTAAATTAAGCGCGGAGGGGCAGGCTCAGCGCTGTGCTGCCCAAGCGGAGAGTGCCCCGCTGCGCTGCCAGTCTCACCTCCACCGCCCCAGGTGAGGCGCGAGGCTGCGACGGCCCCGCCTCAGCCCGTGACGGGGAGCGGGAAGGGCGGGCGGCAGCGCAGCCCCCGCGGCGCCGAGCCCGCCCCGCGGCCGCTCGCGC
>VWPW01003308.1:114952-127783 GCA_013389825.1 Crypturellus undulatus | reverse complement strand
CGCTGCGCCTGCGCAGAACCTCGGCGCCGGGGCGGAGGCCCGCGGGCGGGGCGGGGCGGGGCGGGACGTAACGTGGCGGCGCGCATGCGCAGATGCCTCCCCTCTCCGCCCCTCCCGCCCCGCGCCGTTAGCAGCGGCCGGTTCCTCCCCGAGCAGCCAATGGCAGCGCGGCGCCGCGTCCGTGTCCCGCCCATTCTGAACCAGGAAGCGGAAGCCGGTTTCTCCCGTGGCTGCGGCCATATTGGGTTTGTGGCCAGCCGGGGGGGGAGGGGGAGCGGCAGGAAGGAGCCGGCCCGCGCGCCCGTGAGTAGCCGCGGGGGCGGGACCGGGACCGGGACCGGGACCGGGACCAGGACCAGGGGTTGCGCGCGGGGTCGCCGGGCTCGAGGGGCCAGGGCCAGGGGCGCTGCCGCGCGCAGAGGGGCCAGGGGCGGCCCCGAGCCGCTCCCGCGCTCCCACCGAGCCGCGGGGACCCACCCGGGCTTCGCGCTCCCCTTCCCGCTCCCTCGGAGCTCCCCGGGCCCTGCCCGGCCCCGTTCGGGTCTCTTAGAGCAGCTTCTCCTTCTCGCACGGTCGTTACCGCCGGGGCTGTGGGGCCGCCGCTCGGGCTGCCGCGAATGAAACCCCTCTTGTCAGCGTAGGAGAGTAACTTGGCAAGATCAGTGGGTTGCTCCTCACTGCTTGTCTGTTCTCACTGTTAATAAAGCGCTCCAGAATGTTGCTTTTAAAATAAACTTCTTCTATGGGAAGGGAAAGCTTGTGTAAGGGATAAACTCTTCCAGTTACTTGCCTCATTTATATATTTATCCTTAGGGTTATGTATGTCATGGTCAGAGAGCCCTCTTAAAAATTCTGTAAGTCTTCTCTCCCTAGCTTCCTTCTGATGAATAAAATGTTTTTACTGCTTCAAAGCCTGTTATTTTTTGGAATTCTAGCATTTAGTGGCATCAGCATGGCATCTGCAGTAAAAAGGATAATCTGCAGTAAAAAGGCTGTTTGCTGACCTACTTGTTTTTATTTTCTCTGAGAAAAACTTCTTGGTATGGTATATTTTTAGTAGTGATCTGTGTTCTGTTAGCAGCAAACTGTTCAGTTATTTGTTGTTCTGATTTTTATATATTTTTTCTGATTATTGGCTTTATTTAGGTGGTTGGATAGCTAACACTATGCTGAATTCTTGACCCTTTTCTAATTACATGTGCTCTTTAACTATCTGCTAAAAAGCAATTAGTCATATTAATTAAAATTCTTGAATTATAAATACAAAATTGATACTTTCACCTATGCCACTTAAACTGAGACAGTGACAGGTATTTTGTTGATAAAACAGAGTTTTAGCTGGTTGTATTCCTTAGTTTGTTTTGGAGAGTTGCGTGTGCGGTAGCCGTAGAGGGTCACACGCAGCGATGTGCGGAGGGAACCTCTGGGCAGGGTTTGAATTAGTTGTTTGTAGTGAAGACTTATTTGAAACCATTCGTGTCCTAAGCTTGAACTGCTTCATTATCTTCTCTTAGTACTTGGAAATACCAAGTGGTTTAAAAATGTGGTTTTATTTTGATCTTGTTCTTTGCCTTCAGAAACTGAGGGGGAGAGGAGGGTGGTGCTGCTGTACAAGTCTCAATGCTTAGAGGCTCAAGGTGAAGGTGTCTAACTTCTTGATTAGCAAGGCTTATTCCTCAGTTTCTGTATGGACTTTTTTCCCTCCCTAGAATAGATTGGATCCCCTTTCCCTGCTTTTATAAAACCTACTATATGTCATAGAATATGCATCTGACTTTTAAGCATACTCAAGTATAGCTAATTTGATTCAAGACAGTCCAAAATAATATCATATATAAATGCTGGTTCAGATGATGTACTTCAACGCTTTACTGATCTTACATTTGATTTTAAATGTTATCTGTGTAACTATTTTGTTTCCACAGCAAGAATGTCAGAAGGGGACAGTGTTGGTGAGTCTGTTCATGGAAAGCCGTCTATGGTCTATAGATTTTTCACAAGGCTTGGACAGGTTGGTTTTCTATAGGCCTTTTCAAACTCCAAACGGGTCTCAGTGCAGCTTTTTCACGTTTTATTTCTTAAAACAACTATTGAAATACTAAAATCTGCACAAAAGGTTTCTTCTAAAGTGTTTTAAAAATAGATGGCATATTAAATACATAGCTTAGAGAAATATATAGTTTCTGTATATTTGACTTTGTTTAGTTAAAATTTATAACTTTATTATCAGGAATAATGAGTGACTTCAGGTTTTCTGTCAGAAATTTCTTAAGGAAAGCAAACTGACTTGAAATACTGGAAATTTAAATCTATAATGCCCAAGCATGAGGAGAAGAGTTATTTTTTTCTTTTTTTTTTTTTTTTTGGTAGAAATATAGGACTTGTATTATCATGCTCATAATTAGGTATTAAGTAAATTTGTATTAAAAAAGAAAAACGTTTAATCTTGCTTTGCTTTCCAGAAGTTTCAAAGTAGTTATCATTTCTAGCCTGCTATATGGTAATAAACATTATTTATTGTGTCATGTATTTTACAGATACACACTTTGTATTTCCTCCTAGATCTACCAGTCCTGGTTAGATAAATCTACTCCATATACTGCAGTGAGATGGATCGTAACTTTGGGCCTGAGTTTTATCTACATGATTAGAGTGTATTTACTGCAGGTAGGAAAACTGAGTTTATTGCTAAACTTGCTTTAGGTACCACCATTGTTCTTATTGTTTTGTTTTATTGTGTTTTTTTTTTCCTCTTATTTCTGCAGTGTGATACCTTATATAATTAGTATCATGACCATGTACACTAAAAAAAAATGACCCAGATAGTCTGAAGAAGGAGCACATCTACTTGCTGCTGAAGTTGCTGCTTCAGACTGAAAAATGCATTAATGATTAAAGATATTCATTTGATGGCAACAGAGAGTGGGAAAAGTCCCACAGTTCTGCTGAAATTAAAAAATAAACTTACGAAAAATTTGCTTTGCTTGAGGCTTTACCTTTTGTTTTAAAGCTTTGTAAGTTGTTCAGGAGCCAATAGTTACATTAGGTCAAGCAAACCTTAATGAATTTCTTAATAGGCACTTTTATCACCGTCTATCATTGGCAAAATATTTCTCCACTGTTCAGGTATCTCTATTCCATGACAAGATACAATCCAGTTGAGAGTTTATGTTCTTGAAGGTTTACAAATCAAATGTGAAAAGTTAGAATATCATAGTAATAAAGACATTTAAGACTTTGAAGCCTGTAAAAACTATAGAAAACTTGTTTGTATGCTATTTACTACTTTGGGGGGGATTTTTATTGTAGAAACTGAATGTTTAAAGAAAGCATTTTCATTAAATCTGCCTACTATATACTTTTATGTCTTAAGGCATGAAAGAAGTCCAGAAAAAAATTCATGTGAACATGAAAATATAGAAAAACACCTGCTAAAGAAGCTAAAACCAAGTTGTTTGATCTTGTTTAAAAATAAGTATCCAAAAGTGGTCTTCAGGAAGTTTTAATCTTGCTTCTTTTTTCCTCTCCCTCTTCAGGGTTGGTACATTGTGACATATGCCTTGGGAATCTACCTTCTAAATCTCTTCATAGCTTTCTTGTCGCCAAAGGTAGACCCCTCTTTAATGGAAGATTCAGGTATGACGAACAGTTCACATTGCAATAATTTTGAATTTAGTCAAGCTTCCAGTTAATTTTGTTTAATATGATAGTGTGAAGATGCACACTGTGAATAAAGTGAAAATCAGTGTGTTGGGTTTGTCTGTTTTTTCTTTCTACTGCAGATGATGGCCCTTCCTTACCTACAAAGCAAAATGAAGAATTTCGACCTTTCATTAGAAGGCTCCCAGAGTTTAAATTCTGGTGAGTGGATCCATCTGACTATACTTTGGTTTGAAAATATTTAAATATATCTATCAAATAAGTGGTGGCTTGGGTTGAAGGAGTAATTGCTAACATTATTTTTAAGGCACTCTGCCACTAAAGGCATCCTGGTTGCTATGGCATGTACGTTCTTCGAGGCTTTCAACGTTCCTGTGTTTTGGCCAATCCTTGTGATGTACTTCATTATGATGTTTTGTATCACTATGAAGAGGCAAATCAAGGTAACTTATTTAGGATAGATGGGGAGCACTTGTGGTTTCAAAATTTACAGTATTTTTCCAAGCTTCCACCCAGATGAGCACTCCAGAGTCATTAAATGTACTTTTATTATATATGTGAACACCTAAATGTGTCTGTACTTTTTTTGCAATATAAAGAAAATATAGGAATAGGAAGGAATAGGAAATAAAAATTCCTGAGGGGGGGGAAAAAAAAGTTTTCATACTACATTACAAAGTTTGATCCTTGCTTGCAGAGCTTTTCAGTCTCAGAAATCGGGGTATTTTTTGTTTCTTTTGTTTTTGTTTTACACAGTAAGTCTTAAGAGTTTTGCATCCACTTTCTTCAGTTAACTTTGTGGTTATTTTTAATGAAGAGGTCTTTTAGAATCTCTAATGAGTGAAAAGGGAAGTTCTAACATATTGTTCAAGAAAGTGGATGGAGAAGAGGGGAAGGAGAAGAACATAGGCAAGTCATTCAGAAAATTTTTAATAAATTGCTTCTAGTTGAGCTTTAAAAAAAAATGTAGATTCTTTTTGGCTAAGTACTGTTTTCAGAATTGTAAATTAAAGATTAAAGGATAGTAAAGAATTAGTACCTCAATGCTATTCCCTTATTCCTGCTCTCTCTCAATCTGTTACCTTCACTGTACTGTACAGGTTTTTGGAGATTATATACCCAAATTTGAGATTGTTTAGGCTGTAAACTGTATTTAAATGTAAAGTCTTAATGTTTGTCATCAATTTTGCAATACTAGCAAATACTCGTCTATCTAGAGGACTTTTTAATTTAAACTGTGTATTCTAAAGCATTTTTTGTAAACATCTAAGTTTATGGCCTCTAAAAAGTGGTTTTTCTTTTCTTTACAGCATATGATAAAATACAGATATATACCGTTCACACACGGCAAGAGGAAATACAAAGGGAAAGAAGATGTGGGAAAGACCTTTGCTAGCTAGAAGGTGCAATCAACCTATTGACAAGTTCTACATAAAGGAATGGTTTTGAGCCATTGTAACAATGCCTTTTTTCTTCATATAAAGTGATTACAAAGGTGGTGACCAAGCAGTTGAATTTTCATTTTACGAGAATCTTGCTATTTTTATCTGAACTATCAGTTTCTTGAAGAAACTGGCATTCTAACCAAATTGCATTGAATTTAGTATCTTTTCTAAGAGTTGGAGAAACTTATGCTACTCCCATGGATTTGGGATAAGGTATTTAAGATCCATTGCAGCTGCCATGACACTGGGGAAAGTTGGATACTTTTACATAGTTTTGTTTACTATGGCCCTGAAGTGCTGTGCACGTATGTGGAGGAAAATAAGGTGGCACACATGATGCTGTTTTCTGCTTCATGGAAGTGTGCTGTTTTCATACAAAAGTCCAGTTGACATTAATAGATACAGAATTTAAGCTGGTTTGCTATATGCATGGTATTATTGAGTTATAGCCAAACAAATATAAATAGGAATAAAAAATGTGTTAAATGGTGGATTTGGCAGCAGGAAAATATATGAATAACTTCTGAGGTAACTCCTTTGTGTAAGGTTTTAATGCCAGTTTCACCCTGACATCTCATAGCAGATGCTAGAATTGGGCTCTCTTGAAGGACACAAAAATTGTCACAATTTCTTTTGAGGACCTGGAATTATAAATATATATTATATTTTAATTTTTATTAGTTGGAGAATATTTTTGTCTCATTTCTTTCATGTGTAAGGATTTCTTGGTTAATTTAAGTTGACTTCATGCAGCCCTTTCAGATCATACCCAAATTGGCCATGACGGACAAACTTTCCAATTTTAACACAGCTTTTCATTTTCTATGGGGAAAAAAAATAAAAGATAATGACCTGCATGTAAATTTTTTGATGTGATACAACTGCAATTTTATTAAGTGACTTTTTAATTCCAAAATTTATTAAAAGATAGTGTCCCCCTTTCTTGTCCTTTATTAATCTTTTTATACAGACAATAATCCTATGGTGGTGTTAAATCCATTTCAGTTACGGTTATCCTTAGAGTTTATAACACTTTTTCTTAGCTCTGGGGAGCATTCACGTATATTTGCAGAAGGTAGAAGATTAGCCCTTTGAAGATTCTCAATGGAGAGTAATGGCAGCTTCAACAGACAGGTAATAGGAAAATGTATTTAAGAGCTGTTTCAATTGACTTTGTCAAATGAAGTCACCATGGAGCCTTGTGATTCAGCCTTAAATAATCCTGGAAAAAGTGAAAGGTAGTTTTAGTTAACACTGACCCAAATTTTGTTAGCATTGTGAAAACTAGTAAGGTATGTGAAACATGAAAATAATGGAAATACAGTAACCAGAAAGAACCATATAAAAATACCACTCATAGATACTTGCCATTCATTGCCTGCAAGCTGAATGTCTTGACTCAGCTTTAGGCTTGCTGCAGTTTCAGAATATATGGGTGAATCAGGGTGAAAAATAGAAAGTGATTTTATTGATATTGAAATTATCAACTGAGACGACCCCCTTTGACAAATGGGGTGTTATGACAACCATTGTGAATTAGAAAAGCATTTCTCCATTTGCCTTTTTTTGGTTCATTGTGCATTTGTAATGAATGCCTTCTCTTTTTTAGATAGGAGTAGTTGTCCTAGATCTGTTGGGACTTACAGTTTTCAAATACAAATTGAAGTTTGAAACTGGGACAAAGGCAGCGTGTAGTTCCCTATTTGGTTCTCAGTACTGTGGCCAGATGGGTTGAAGGGCATTTTCTTAAGATTTGGTGTATTTTTATCACTTTATGACTTACTGCTTATGAATGATAGGAGTTTTTATCACTTCTGAGTCATTAAAAATTAAATTATTCTTACAGAATGCACGATAAACTTAGCAGGGTAACCTCACAGAATTTTCCTAATCATTGATCACTTCCCACTTATTTTTACGTGCAGTTAAATGTCTGTCACTTATTCCCTTATTTACTTGTTTTGAGTCCTGATGCGGATGGACCATTTTTCTTCCATTGTGCCTTGACAGTCTGAGGCATGTGGGGCAGTACTGAAAGGTTTTTCTTGAATTTGTTTGTAAAGTTTCACCCATTTATTGGTGACTTTGTATTTAAATGTTAACTAGCTAACCAGGATGTCTCAGTATTAAAAAAAAAAAAGTGCTTTTACTGTCAAATTTCTGCACACAGAAGTCTGTATTTGGTGCCAATTCAATGTCATTAGTAAAAGTCTTATTGAAATTGTAACTTATGATACACACAAAGTGGATCATCTGGATGATGAAAAGATACACAAATGTTGGTATATCTTCTTTTTTCCTTGCTGCTCTGAATACTTTGAGTGAATTAATTGGGAGTTAACCCTGATAAGGTGATGCTGCTGAGTCTCTCCTCAGTTATACTCAGAAATACTGGTTTAGAATAAATAGTCCCTATTGCCATAAAGCAGGGAGGGAACACACATCTAAAGTGAGCCTTTCCCCTTTGTGTTAAGGCTGTAGAAGACATAGACAAAACATAAGCTGTGGTAATAATGTTTTATCCTTGACCTTAGTTTGCTATTAGTATATGGTACTAGAGCTTTTTTGAGACACTTGTTACGTAGCTATAGCTTAAACGTCTGGACTACTTGATGAAAAGTTTTGATACTCAGTAGTGATGGAGAAAAAAGTTTTTGAGTTTGGAAGCTGAATGTTAATAGATGAGTGTATAGAATAGCCTGCATTCTGCATTTCAGGGGGCTACTTGCATTTATTAATTCTATTGATTTAGGCCAAGTCATATAACTTGTCAAATGAAAAACCTGCTTTACTGTTCACATTTTGTTGTGAAAATGGAATGGTACCTGATGTCTACTTATCATTGGATCTTCCACTGCAGTTAAGCTAATAATCTGTGTACAGCTATTGTTTTTCCCCTTGAAGCCTGCAGCATGGACTGTTGTAATGTTAGAAGTGAGTCTTACAAATTCCATATCTTTACTCATACCTTAGGTACACATCAGAAGGGTGGAAGACTGCTATTTGCACTTGCATTTAGAGAATGAGAATTTGACGTATATCTTTCATTTTCCAAAGTGGAGGAAGAGAATAACATTTCTCCTAATCACTCTTAGAAATAAGTGTTTTTAATATGGCCAAGAACCATGTTACAAGAAACAGAATGGCTGATGCCAGAAATACATTTATTTTGTAAAACAGGAATGAGTGCCACCTTGTACAGGCAGTTACCAGTTTTATAATAAAACCTTGTTCTTGGACTAACTTGAGCTGTATGGCCACTTTGTAAAGGGAAGAGACCCGAGGCCATTCCCATGAAATGGAAAATATTTTGCTTTACTGTTGATAGTGACGTAGGTAGATGAGTTTCTGAGGATGGAACTTCTCTCTGCACAGTGGACATTCTGCCTGCAAAAGGAAAATAAATTAGATAAAAATATTGAAATATTACTTTTTTAAATATAAATACAATGTTTTAACTGCTTCTAAAAAAAAAAGAGTATCCATAATTATAAGCATTTTTTTCAGACCAATTTGTAATGCAAACTTAACCATATAAAGCTTTTTAAGCTAGCTGCACCTAATCTAAAGCTTGAGATGACATGAGTGTCTGAAATATAACCATGAAGATATGGCTATCATACACAGTATATAATACCTTTACCTTGAAGTAATATAATTGTCTTAGAGAAAAGTGACTTCTAGGATTTTCACCTCCAAGGAAGAAAGTCCATCTAGCAAAGTCGATCAAGTGATTATTGTTTCAAGATTCTAGTTGGATGTTCTATTAGCCTTGAGAATGTAAGGTAAGATGCGTTACTGTATACTCATTTCAGAAGTAATGGGTTCTTTCCTTTTTCTACCTTCATACTAAAAATACTTCCCCTTGCTTTACTTGAAGCTGAAGACCTAGCAGGCTGATAGCCTCTTTGCCATCTTTACTTGAAAAATCAAGTGCTATATTATGCATATTGATAGACAATATATTAGAGATTAGTTTCATTGCAGAGATCTAGTCCCATAACATACTTGGTAAACCAGAATTGTAGCTTTCTTTAAGGAGTGTGTCTTAATTTTACAATCATTTTTTCCCCTCCCAGTTTCTTTGTCCCCTCTGAGTTTTATTTATGATTTTTATCGGGACTACTATTTGACAAGCATTTCCTAAACAGTAAGCCAAAATGAACTCCACTGATTCTTAACAATTCTTTGTCTTTTTATTAAACCTACTCTGTAATATATACTACACCTTTGGTTCATTTTGCTAAATTTAGGTGGAATCAAATAAACTAAAAAATCAATTTAAGCTGGTATGAAGAAACACTACCTCTTGGTAGAGGTAACAATCAGACATTTAACCAAAGTACAAGTCACTGAGCTCCCAAGAGCTTTTAAAAATGTCTTTGTTGCTGAAGCCTGTAGTATAGTCAAAAGACTTATCAAGCCAGCAGGTATTTCAAAAGACTAAAGCTTACTAAAAAGATAACAAATGTCAGTGTCCATGTTAAGAAAAGACAAACAAGCTTAAGCCTCTGGACCTTAAACAGCTCTGCACTGTGGACTTTGAATGGCTACCAGAGTAGTAAATTAGTCACCAAGTCTTTAGGGCAAAAAAGTCAAGGCAAGATCCGATTACAGTGAACAGATTATTTTTCAGATTTGAAGTGCTGCTGTGTAATGTGCTTTTAGAACTTGCTACCTATTTGCATGTGCTTCAGGGACAGCTGTGTACACAGAAGGAACTGAAAATGTCCTCCTGACAGATTTAGCTATATTAACAGCTACAGGTGAAAGTGAAAACCAACAACTAAAATTGACAATAGGCTGCCAACTATGCTTGTATTATGTTCAAAGTTAAAATGCTTCCTGTTTATAGGAAGTAACTTATGTCATGCACAGAGTTAACAGGGCAATTTCTAATGCTAATTCAATTGAAGCTCTTAAATTTCCAGTTAGAGATTTTAGGGAAGCGAGAACTATATAATCTTCATTCTAGAGTAGAACCACCACCTTTTCTATTATTTATTTATTTTTATTGATGCCCAGACATGTAAGAAACCAAATAGCTTGAACAGGGCTACAATACTAAAGAAACATCTACCCGGGTTATTCTAAACTGGTTTTGAAAATGTGTGAAAACAAGTTCATGGTGTTTCAGCTTCCCACTGAAAGCTGAATCTTAAAGTCCTCAGGAGTAGATTCGAATCCAACACAAGTGAGCATCTGCCTGCTACTTATCACCTTAGCTGTATTCTTCCCAGTCTGTACTTCCTTTTAGAACAGGATCAAAGTAACCTAATTATCCAGTAAAAAGAATATCTATTTTCACAGTGTAGGAAGGAGTGGCAATTGCCTTTAGTCCAGAATAGTCTATAATATTATGCATAACAATAATTGACCTAGTTTGGTTCTAATTCATTCATTTTTATTGGAAATCAGTCTTAAATAAGAAGGCTTCAGATAAATTTTTTGCTCCCTTTCATACAGAATTAGAGTCTAAGTCTGTAGATAAATGAATTATGTTCATGCCTGACTTAAAACAGATAGTTCAATGGCATTTCAGTTGTTGGGTCAGAGAAATGATCCCCTTACCTCATCTTTCCTTGGGTCCTATTGAACTTTTTTTTCCTCCCTTTCTTTGAGCGGGGCGGAAGGGGATGGAGGGCTTTAGGGTACATCAGTAAAGGAATAGGTGCTATTTCAACACCCCAGCTGACAGGTCCTCACAGGTAGAAATTTCATCTCGTCTCCCCTTTCAAGTCTGTATTTGTCCTGTACTTACTTTGGTGTTACACCACTCGGTGATGCATTCCCAGCAGAATAGGTGGCCACAGGGTGTGGCTGTTGCGTGTCTCCGTTCTTCCAAACACAACGTGCAGCGCGAGCGGCGCCCGGGAGACTTTTCCTCAGTCACATTTCTAATTAACATAGGTAGATATTACTTAATTTTATGTACCCTGCTTGCAAGAAATATTTGGTAATACAGAATCGTAAAGTAAACCTTGCCTCCAGTATTAACCCTGTTGTGACGATTTAAAGAATATAAAAAAGCATGGAATTAAGAGAGATTAATCAGTAGAGTCTCTCAAGTGGTACATTACATCAGGTTCTAACTTTAGCCAAAATGCAACTCCAGTGCTGTTCATAAAATGCTGTTCATAAAAGCTATTGCATTTCCCATTTTTTGCATCCACCTCTTTCCTAATAAGTAAAGATCATCATACTTATGATGAGCCAGGTTGCGATGCAGTTTCCATTCCTGCCTTGCTCTCTGCTTCTGTTTGAAGCTGTATAGCTGAACACCAATTGTTAGAAGAAGATGCAAGAGTGAAATTATTCCAAGAAACTTGTAACTTGACCGAATGCTTTGATCTTCTCTTTGCAATCCTCCAAAATACAGCTGCATAGTTTACAGAAATAAAGATGTTAAGTTGTTGCAGTTTATCATGAAACTCCCCCCCGCCAGCTACCCCCAAAATAGAGCAATGTACACTTCCAAACAAGACATAAATCCACTTACATATGTGATTCCTGTGATCCTTTTAGACAGGTGATAAAACATGCCATTTATATAGAATATTGCCAGATGCAGTCGACGAAGCAAGGGAATGCATTGTCTAAGAACATACACAACTTGTAAGAGTGTTTTCTTCTGCTGTTCTGTCAGTTCCCCAACTTGCTTCTGTATCCAGTTTCGCACTAAGGTCCTATCCAGGGAGCTGCGTGCTGGGTTGTTCTGCTGTGTTCTAGACCCATCTGCCTCCATCTGCAACTCATGTTCCAGGTGCAATAACCCTTTTTCTAAGCAATAGGGTACTACGGTATGAAGGGAAATCAAGACGGCCCGTCGAAGAAAAGAAGGCACCCGCTTCTTGGTTGGGTCGACTTGAACGATGTTCACGTACTCCTCCCCCAGGGTCTGATAACCTAAACAGTGTGTGTAATGGAAAACAAGAAGGGTAACATAACTGCAGCATCGTTTTCTTGATGGTAAGCAGGGGGACAGGATGCTCGAGTGAGAACACTGGCCAAATGCTGGAGTTTTCTTAAGTAGTTGCATTTTTGTGCTGACTGATGAGAGTCGTGCTTGTTATCACAATTCACTGTCTGCAATGGATTTAAGTTTTAAAGTAGAAATACTTTTTCATAGTGCCATGCATTTTCTAAAGCATCTTCTGCATTTGAAAGAACACATAATTATAAGCAGTGATAAATTATCAAATTAGAATAGCAAATTTATAAAATGTATGATAATATAGCATCATATTTAATAACAGGCATGTAGAAGCATCGAGGCTTAAAGCAATAACGGTCGTAGAGGCATAAATTTTCAATTTACAGTGAAAACATGTGGTAAACTCATGCTGGTTGGGAGCACAAGTGAGTAACGTGTACCAGGCCGGGAACCCTTTTATTTTTCCCCTCAGCGTGCCTCCCCCTTCAGCTCCTCCTCCGCGCGGTACCTGACAGTGTGGTGAGGCTGAAGTAGGCGATGTCAGCCAGCAGCTCGACCTCCTTCCTCCATTCCAGCCACCTCTTGGCGCCTGCGGAGCCAGAGCCATCGTTACCCGGGATTCACCCCCGCCCGGGACTGTCCCCCGCGCGCTCCCGCCTGAGGCAGAGGCGGCAGCGAAGCGCGGCCGCGCGGCGCGGGGTCCCGTCGCGTTTCGGTGCCGCCGGCCGCGCGAGGCCGCGGAGCGTTACCCGCGAGGCCATGGAGCGTTACCCGCGAGGCCGCGGAGCGCGG
>VWPW01003308.1:8697-114930 GCA_013389825.1 Crypturellus undulatus | reverse complement strand
GCGGCGGCGCCGGGGAGGAAGCGCCGCCCCGCGCCGGGCGCCATGACGGCCCTGCCGGGCGGAGCGAGGGTAGGGGCGGGTTGTGGTGGAGGTGGCGCCTGGGGGCGGCCGGGAGCGCCGGTTCTCGCTGTGGGTGCCGTCCCGCGGAGCTCTCTCCCTCCCGGCCCTCTTTGGGTCCCATCCCGGGGAGCTTCGGCCCTTCCGGCCCCGCCGACACGGCGAGGGCAGCGGAGCGGGAGGGCGAGCGCCTTCCATGGGCGGCCCCTTCATGCAAGGCGGCATTTGGAAGGAAACAAACGAGTGGAGCTCCGTGTCCAAAGCCGAACCGGTGCCTTGGTAGATGGCCCCTGAAATTGCACCTGCTCCCTAGTTTGCTGCTCCAGGGGCTTGTGTGGTGCTAGAGAGTCTAATAACGGGCGTTGTTGCGAGGTTTGGTGGCCNGGGCAGCGGAGCGGGAGGGCGAGCGCCTTCCATGGGCGGCCCCTTCACGCAAGGCGGCGTTTGGAAGGAAACAAACGAGTGGAGCTCCGTGTCCAAAGCCGAACGGCGCCGGTGCCTTGGTAGATGGCGCCTGAAATTGCACCTCGTCCCTAGTTTGCTGCTCCAGGGGCTGGTGTGGTGCTCGAGAGTCTAAGAACGGGCGTTGTTGCGAGGTTTGGTGGCCTCTTTAGGGACAGGTGTGTTGGCCATTTTGGGGCCGTTTCAGGTACGGCTGCCAGTATTTTTTCTTCTTCTTTGGGCTCTTTACAAACAAGAGTTATTTTTTCCCCCCCTTTTTTTCCCCCACAAAGATAAAAATAACAGTATTTTGAAAAATTCTTACTAGTAGTAAGTATTTTCGATTTTTTTTAATTAATATATACCCTCGCAAATTGCAAAATGTGTAAGTGCAGGGAAGCTAAACACATTTATAAAAAACTGACTCGACGAAGTGACTTGGTTTGAATTAAAATGGGTATTTTCCAGAGGAGTTTGCAGACTTCACTAGTAGTGATTGAGAGAGAAACAGGGGGTTCTGAAAGAATTAGAGCTTGAACTTGTTTTTTCTTGTAACTGTTGGAACAGAAGCAGTTTAATAACAGCCTGAGCCCACCTGGACTGCTGCAGTCCGCCAGCTTTGGCAGTCTGTTCTTAGTGATACTCATTGTAATAGTTTCACTGCCCTGGAAGCTGCAAATTACAAGTTAAGTAGTGATGAATCTTGCGTATAAATAACTCTTCCCTATCCCATTGCTGCTTTTTTGCACCTAAAATTTTTATTCCTTCTGTGTGGAAGGAGACCTGCAAGTAACGGCAGATTGTGCTGTTGTGGCTGTGAGAGCAATGAGATAAAAAACAAAATCTAGAATTTTTCATTTAGAAAAGCAGCAGGGGGAGCACGTGTATAAGAGATGTCCCCTGATGTTTCTTAATTTTAACATCTACTCTGCAAATCTGATTTGAGTCTTGGCATACTCTGGTTTGGTCCATCCCAAATTAACAAACTTGAAGCTGGTACCCCAAATCTTAGCATTGTCTTAAAATATGAAATTAAAACTCATCAGCCAACCTTTGGATCCTTTTAGTAAGGATGCCTGTTTGCTTTGCAGCCTTGCATGCTTTGAGAATTTTCTGTTTTTTTTTTTTTAAGTTTTGTTTTTAAGAGAACCATGATGCTCTTGCCCCTCTCCCACCAAAGGAAGTTTCAGCACTCTGTATTTGCAAATGCTGTTTCTGTGTTTTTGTTTTTTGCTCTTAGATGCTATAGAAAGCTTAGGTCTCTTGACTGTGCCCCTCTTTTACTTTACAGTGAGATTTGCCCCATTTGCTCCATAGAATTTGGGTGAATACAGCAACATTTGTAAGTACTAGAATTCTATGTAATGAGGATCATATATTCTGCTGCTTTTCTGTGGACACACAATTTCATTTTTTCCTCCTTCCCCAAACAAAACCTCCCAAGAAAATTACCACCTGTACTGGGAAGCAGTAGAAGAAAATGTTACATTTAGAATTATGCAAAATTAATAATAAGAAAAATAAAAAGTCTCAGATTACTCCTTGTAGACTGAGGCCAAACCTGCTTCTACCATGAATTCTATCCTCTGGCAAAACCAAAATCATGAGCTGGAAGATGAACATGAAAGAAGTGGCTGATCTGAATGCAGACTGTGCAAATAATGTGCTTATTGTAATGTTAAACAACATATAAAATGTTTACCAAGGGTAACAGCACTTTTTCTTAGCAGAATACTAAGCAGCTAAGTCTGTAAAGCTGAACGGACCTGAGATTCGGGTGCATTTTAAACACTTTTAAGCTCCTGGAAGCTTCCTGGAGACTCGGTGTCCTGAAAATGTTAATATCAGGAGGAGCAGTGGATCACAATATTGGCCCACTATGATTTTTTTATCAATGTGATGGCTGACAGAGAGGCGAAAGATAAAACGTGCTGGGATGGATATGACTAATATTNGAGCAGTGGATCACAATATTGGCCCACTGTGATTTTTTTTTATCAATGTGATGGCTGATAGAGAGGCGAAAGATAAAACATGCTGCGATGGATATGACTAATATGTTCCATCTGCAACACTGCAAGAACAGACTGATGTTAGTTGTTTTACTGGGGTTGCAGAAGTATCCTGATCATTATCTGCAGTTGCAGAAAACTTCCATCTCTCTCAAAATTTAGCTCCTGTACTTGATTTAGGTCTTGCAAGATGGATATTTCTGTGAAGACTTCATGCCATTGCTTTCTTCTCTCCTCTTGCAGGCCTGATAAGGGAGTTGCTTCCCTGGCCTTAACATAAGGAAGTCCAAAATGTAAAACAAACTCGGTGCATGGCAATGATTAACTTTCCCTCTCATATTTAACTTGAGTAGTTAAATACGGGTTTAGTTCTACAGACTAGTTAGTATGGAAGAAGTTTGGAGTGCAACTTCCAAGCAGGGCAGTAAACAGATGCTTGAGTTTCCAACCTGAAGAACAGGTTCTGCTCATGTAAAAGGAGCTCGCCGTCTGCCCAGGACTGTTACCACCCTCCGATCCCCTTTGCCTCCTCCCACTTTGAACTTGTTACCCTGGAGCTGAACTGTTTGAACAAGGGCTGTAAGAGTTGCTTTGTGATTAGCGAGCTGAGAGCCATTAACATGTGAAGTGCAGGGAGGAGCCTTCACGGGCGGATTTTGCACCCCCCGTTTTTTGTCACGCTGACGAAGTTCCCGATGCACCAGGCAAAGCAGCCGGCATGGATCGGCCGTGGTGTCCGGGGAGAAGCAACAAAGGTGTGTTTTATATTTGCTGCTTTATATTTATAGAATCTTTCTCGTGTGCATTTTACACCTTTGCTCACTCTTAGAAGTTAGAAATGTGGTTTACACTGTGTTAACATGGGAACATATGTAACTTCACGATTGCAACAGAATTTGCTGCTACTTCTGCTTCTCTTTCCCAAGGAAGAGCGGATGGAAAGAGGCTAATGCCTAATGCTTATTTTATTTTGATCGTGCTATTTCTCGTTCAGGAAAACAGATACCACCTTGGAATCCTGTAAGCCCTTAATTTTTATACTTTCTGAGCTTGTAGGGATCAAAGGAACCAAATTTATGATGTAAGAGTTTAGACTGTTTCTAACTGGACAGCTGCTTTCTTCAGCACAAGTGACCACATTTGAAATAGGCTGAGCATTGGGCTTCTGCAGGTAAATTGTTAGCCACAACCAAAATCGTCTTGAATAAGAGAGGTTGACTTTTAAAATAAACATAAGATATTTAAATAAACTATCAGTTAAAAATAAATAAAATAACCTGGCTGATTCTGGACTGAAGAGTTGGTGCCTTCCCTTGGAAGGGAAGGCAGACATGGCCTTTTGAAAGGGTGTGTGTTATTTGTTTGTTGTTTTGGGCTGTGGAAAAGGAATTTTCAATTCTTTTCTGGCATAAAAGTGTGGGTTAGGATTCCAGAGATAAGGCAAATGAAAGGCATAGCCAAATTGTGCTGCCTGTGCTGTAAATGCCTCCAGCTCCAGAGCTTAGATGCAGATCTTGAACACAGCCAAAATCCTGAGGGCGATAAGTTCTAGAGTTGTGTTTTGTTTCATGGCAGATGCAACTTCAGCTCCTGAAAAATAAAAGAAACAGATTAAAATTTGCTGCAGCCTCTTGAAAGTTTTTGGTAGGAGATTTATGCTATCTTTAGAATCTATGCCAAAGTTAAATTATTTTTTGTTGTTTTAAAGAAGTGGTCAAAGTTTTGTATATTAAAAGAGATTTCCACTTCTCACTGAGGAAGAAAACTTTAGCTGTGGAAATTTCTATTTTACTCAGCAGGATTAGGGATGAAGAGCTATTTATTTCAGATGAAGGACAGGATGATTATGCTGGTAAGAGCAGCCCCTGTAATGCATCATATTCTGCTGTTTTAGCCCAAAGAATCTGAACATCTGTTTATGATGCCAGGAGAATTTTAATCTGAGGATTTTATTAGTGTATCTAATCATAGTTGTTAGTCCTGAAAAGTTATTCGTTTTTCCTGCTTGTTCTTGCAAATCTTGGTGGAGATTTTCACATTACACAGCCGCAGATCTAGAGCTGCAGACTACATGGAGCTTTTAATTCATGTTTTGTCATTGGTAAATAACTGACTTGGAATGTCTTACATGTAAGCTTGTGTGAAACTGAAAAAAAAAAAAATTCTATGGATCAATGCACATTTTTTATCATTCCTTTTTTGTTTGTTTTTTCCTTCCTAGTTTTGAAAACATAATAAAAACTTATAGCCAGATTCCTTTTCCATTATTTGAAAACCTTCTTTTCTTTATTTTCTTTTTTTTTCCTCCCTCATTTTTCATTTATAATTTCTGTAGACAATGCTGAATTAAAGTCTCCTCCATACTCATCTTAAAGAATCTGAGGGAGCATCTAAGTGAATATTGCTGCCAGGAGTCTTCACACTATAAAAACTAGTAGTTAGCATTCACAGAGTGTAAAGATCTGTAGAGGTGAGAGACTGAAATGCCTTTTTTTTTTTCATTGTAAAAGGATCTTTTTTTCTCTCTTTTCTAGGAATAAAAAGGATTGAGAGTATGGTTTCTTAAGCTCTGTAGTCACAGTTTCAGAGCACCACAAAGGTACTTTTCTTTCAATTTAATATGAGAATTATATTTCATTGCCTGCAGTATTTGTTATAAAATGTACAAAACACTTGGTTCCGAAACATAATTGAAAGTGGGGCACTTATTTGAATGCCACTGGAATGTTCCTTAGTCCTGTCGATTCACCTGCAGCTAAGAAAATGCCTGGATAAGGACTTTGAGTGGGTAATAGGATGCAGCTGAAGAGCCTTTCAGCAGAGCTTCTCTAACGAGGATCACCTGAATTGACGACACATTTCTCATCTGCCAGGAAGACATCCAGCTGATTAATGTGGAGACAGGGGGATAAAACACTTCTTAGATCCTTATGTATCCTTAAGGAAGATTTGGTTTCTTCTAAGCAGGCTTTATGGGTAGCTGAATTTGTTTTCAGTCTCTCAGGAAAGTTCCTTCTGGTTTGAACTGTGCCTTCTAACCTCATCAATATCCTGTTTAAAAAGATGCACTGATGTGGGCTGGTGCCTACGGTGCATTAATGAACTGTGCAGGGCAAAGGTTGTGCTTTGTTGTATTGGTATAAACTTAGGACAACTTATGTCTGGGCTGCAGGGTGGTCTTTGTGGCGGTTGTTTAGTCTTGGTAGCAGCTTTTTGTGTATGTTGGGCAACCCCAAATTGAGTGGAACACTATTCCTGTACCCAAGGAGAAAATAAACCAGATTAGGTTTTGTAGCTTGGTGCATTTTATCAAGGTCTAACTAGAAAGAAATGAAAGAAAAGATGCCATGATGTGCATTGGAAGTCTCTTACCTTCTTCCTGTAAGATGCTGCCCATTCTGCAAAGAACCTGTGCATGTCAATTTTGTTACTGAAACACAATTAATATTTAATAGGTTACAGATTTTTTTGCTTTGGATCTACATAGAGAATGAACTTTGGCCCGGTGCACTTTGTTTCCATAGGTAAAACAAAGCAGGGTTGCTCCTCCTTGTAATTCAAGCAGCTGTAACCAAAGTCATCTGCTTCTCCTGAGCATCTGTGTGTTTATCAACAGTCACCTCACCCCAAATTCTCATTGTGTTGTTTACCACTCCCTCTCAAAAAGATCTTTTTTTTTAAAGAAAATTGTTGCAGTCTGGAAACTTGTAAGGCTATAATTTTGCAGCATTATAGCTGTGAACAGTTTGTTCCTTCTATAGTGAAGCTAGACATAATAAATAGCTATTTGGGGAAGCAGAGAACCTTCTGTTTAAAGGATAGAATCATCTGATTCAAGCTCGTTTGTATTCCAGTGATAGAAAAAATAGGGTAAAAGAAAATGTTATGAAGTGTATATAATGCCAGGTAAACACATTTTTTTTTCCCCCTGTATTTGTTAGAAATCATTATAATTTAGATCGAGCACAGCTTTAGTGTGTAGTTGGCAGTGAATTCTCTTGCCTTTTGATGACAGTCTTTGGTCAAATTTATTGAGATGGATCTGCAGTGACTTCTGTGAGCAAATGTCTGTTGTATTTGCACAGCAGAAAGTAATTTCAGGAGATCAGCCCTAACAAAAGAAGTGAAAGATGGACCTTAGAGTTAACGTTGGTGTGTTGATGGCATTGGTGATTAGGGATTTGTGTAAGGAGATAAGTGAAAAAGGCAGATCTCTGTCATCTCTATTTCCCAGTAGTCTTTAGTTACAAGATCTCTCAGTTGAACGATCCTATATTTTCAGTGGTTTGGGATGAGAATTGTTATAAACGGACAAATCCTCTGAGCCAATTGATTTGGATTTGCCAGTCTGCTTTATTGTAAATAGCAAGCAAGCAGCACTGGGCGGCCGGGAAGTCTTCGCTCCACCAACGCGCACCTTATAGCCCACGAAAGCGCCTTTTCTTCCTTTCTTATCCCCGTTTCTCGAAAGTTCTTCCTCTTCTGCGCACGTCCTTCCTTGTTGCTAGGGGGTCTTCCAAGCCCTCTGGTGGTCTTTTTGGTTGAAGGCTCCTCCTCTTCCTCGGTGAACTTTTCACCTTTCTGTCAGCTAGCATGCGCCCTTCAAACTTCTTTGTTTCAACCAGTTTGCACAACCTTGAGCTCTCTATTACTACTTCAGCAGTTAGTTATGGCAACATTCTGTCTTCTGCCATCTCAGGGACTGCATTCTTGTATTGCAGCATCATGTCTTTTGCTACCTCACGGATTACATCCTTGTTCACTACAGAAGTATGAGAGATTTGGCTCTCCTGCATTTGCTATTTATAATATGACCCATTGATTCCATAAATAGATTTAATTTAATCTCGTCTTACTATTGAAATAGTTCTTGCAAAGCTCAGCCTGAATTTTCTTTAATTCCACCATCTTGGCCTTATTTATTATTTTACCTCTCCTTCCACTGAAACTCATTCCTTTTTACTAGGAAATGCTTCATGACACATAAATTGTTACCTTATTGTCTCATGATAAGATAACAAAATATTTTTCTTGTCCTACTCTCCCTATCCCTCTCCCTTTGCTCAGCATCTGGTTCCTTTAAGAACCCTAGGGAAAAAGCTGGATGTTCACCACTCACTTGGAAGAGGAGAACACATGTTCTCACCTCCTTTCAACCCCCAACAGATAAATTATACCTCAATACCTAAGAGATTGAGCAGTATAGCAGTAAACTGGTGTACAGAACTAAAGAACCTTGAATAAAGCCCAGTTGCTATCCTTAAAATAAACTTCTTTCTTAGATGAAGTTGTAAGTCTTTGCTGGGCTTCTGGAGAGTGGCCACGTGGCTGATGTAACCTGTCACTGTTATAGGTCTCTTGAATACAAAAGGTGTCATAACCCACAATCTGTTTTTCCTCTTTAATGTGACTCACTAATTCCCATTACAGAAAAAACTTAGTTTTCCCTACTGTGGTCACTTCCTGCCTATCCTTGCATTGAAAACCTATAAGACTAACAAGGAAATATTTCTCTTTTCAGTGTTCCTCTCTGAGGCTTTTTTTTTTTTTTTTTTTTTGCCTTCGTTATATAGAATGCAAGTTGCAGTTTTGAAGTAGTTCTGAGACAAACTAAGGGATGAGACTTAGATCTTTGCTAATTAATTAGTTCTCTTTGCTGCTCTTCTAACATGAATTTCCCACTCTGTCTTCCTAATTACAAATGTAGATAGTCCTTGGGAAGCAGGAAGCGGCTGTGTGCTTATTTCCATGTCATTGCAAATTTCAGATAGATCTGGGAAATAGCTATTGACAAGTAAGGATTATGAAACAGAAGTTTTGGCAGGAAAATGGAATAATGGAATGGAAATGGAATAATCTTACAGAAAGTGCTGCAATTTTTATTTAGTTTTGCAAAGTAAATGGCAAAGTCGCATAGTCTAGTTAATAGAAGTCTGGAATAAATATTCTTCGGATTAAATAATAACTCTCCTTATTTGTGAAAGAAATATCCAGCTACATCATTCAGCAAGAATGCAGAGCTCTCCTACAGAATGTGCAGCTCTAATTGCTGTAAGGGAAAAGAGCTGACAAATGTTAAGTGTTCCCTTTATGTGGGATGACTCTTTCAGGTATTAGTGCACCAAGCTATCCAAAAGACGTTCCAATGTCCTTTTTTTGTGATTGCCTTCCCACTGCTGCTCCTTAGAATTTTTTTTGTTTGTTTGTTTGCCAGAGAACACTATCTGATGCCAGTTTGTTCTGTGCATGCCCTGTCCTTAGGGAAAAGGAATGTTGTATCACGCCCTAAGGTGTAGGCTTAGCCCCTTGATCTATAGTACAGAAACAGACTTCTCTCTTTTTGCTGTGGATGTGAAATAACTTGCCTGGGCGTGCAAGTTATCTTAAATGGGATTGCTCTGTGAATGAAGTTGCATTCCTTAAAATGAGCAGCACATCTTGGTGAACTGTAGCAGAGTTTAACAGCAATCCCAAGTCTCAGATGTGAATACTTTAAAGTATTTTTCTCCTATTTGATAACATATTTTGATCTTTTATCTCACTAATGCGATCTGTGATCTTTTATCTACTTCCTGATCAAACTTTTCAGACTGAACTGGTAACTTAGGTATTTTACGTTTCATCAGTGCATTAGTATATTTATTCTGCAAGGATTACAGAACTTATCTCAACATCACTGGCTACTGTTTGGTTCCTTTCAGAACACAAAAGACTGTCTTTGGGTTTAAATTTTAAATGGTTCAGTGATATAAAAATGGCTGAAAGGTTAATAATAGGGTAGCTCTTTGCCTCCAACAGATATCTATCCTGCTTCTGGGGTTTATATGCTGTTGTGTAAAGGAATATGGAACATGACACATGACTTAGATATGGCTCTTAACATATACTGTCAGATTAAATCTTGTTCGTGTGGTCTGACTAGGTATCGTTCCTCTCTCCTGGCTCTTCGGTGCCTTTTATCAAGGAGCAGTGCTGCTCTCCAAAGCCAGGCTGCTTGCTGCTGTAACGGAGACGCAATGTTTTCGGAGATTATAGTGTTTTATTCATACAGTCTTCACAAGGAAACCTTCCCTGGAAGTCAAAAGAGCTTTTTTTTCATTTATGTTCATAGGAAGTCTGGCCTTTAAATCTTGTTTTGAGACACCCATTTGCATTGAGCTTTTTAAAGATGAATTGTGTGTCTTTCAATTGGCTGCCTAGGATTTAGGGCCTCGGGGACAGAGACAAGAAGCCATTGGTGGCTCTACAGGCAGTTCTGAGAGAGCATTTTGCTTGAAGCCAGAAGATGTCTAGGTGAAACTAAAGAACGTGAATATGGCGTGTCTCAGAATAACAAAATATTCAATGAACCACAACCTTATCTAATGTAAAGTATTACGCTTCCATTGCTCATCTGAAATGATGCCAGTTTATACTAGCGTGACCATCTGTGCCATTAAGTCTTCCTCGCTCTGCTGGACGTGCTCTTTGGTGCACAGTGAGTCACGGTGACTGAACTTCCTGCAGAGGAAATGATCTCTCAAACAAGCTCTAGAGTAAAGAGGTGACAGACTTTGAAATAACTGCCAAGCGGTTCTGCTTTCTGAAAAAAATGGACAGATTTTTGACTCGGTATTAAATAGTTCCATCCATTTTATGAGCTGCGGCTTCCTGGATTAATCTCAAGGTTAAACATTTACTAGAGGTGTACCACAGAAATGGTGCTTTGTGGCTAGTGGAAATAAAACTGTGGTTAGGAGGAGAAGTTGCCCAAATAATAGAAGCAGCCAGATAACTTGCCTGCTCTGAGACCTTGCCTGTCCTGAAGTATTCATTCCAGGCGGATAGGAAGATAGGGGAGGGAGGGTATATAGTAGGGACAGGAGGGGATGGGACACAGGGTTATATGTTAAGGTCTTTCCTCAGCTATGCGCTCTCTCTCTCAGTGTATTTACTGTCTTCAACAAAAAGGTTGCATAAATGCAAAATACAAACAATGTATGGGCATAGCAGTCCAGCAAATGCAATGATGCAATGGTTTAGACTGAAAATACTGAGAGCCACTGCTTTACTGTAGATCATTCACGTGCTTTAATGCCATCCCAGCTGAATAAGGTGATGCTCTTAAGGAAACTGATTAACTGTCTGTGAACTTGGTTCTTTGCCATTCCTTCAAAAGCTATTTACAAAAATGATTTCTCCTCGTATTCTAATCCCAATGCAGAACTGGTGGTAACAGCCTCATTAATACTCGTGATGAATATCATATACAATTTCTACTTTGAATGATAACAAATATCAGAAACCGCTTTAATCTGGCGCTCCCACTAAAAGGCAGACGCCGTTTCTGCTTTTTTCTGTTTGTGCTGTAGGATCTGAGCAGAGATTGGTGTCTGGTACAAGCAGAATATTGCAAAGGTTGTCCTTGATGCTAAAACAGCCAGTAAAACCATAGTAATATCTACAAAGACTTGCAGACTTGATATACCCGAAGGAGTGCTTTGCCACTAAGTGCTGTTCATTATTCAGCCCTCACAGAGGTTAGCAGGCAGCTCCAAGGAACGGGGAGTGGTGAAAAAACAACACTCAGGAGGAGACAATTTCCTAAAGAAACTGAGGGAGGGACCAGAGACAAGGAGACAGATACAACTTCAGTCTGACAGACGCAGTGACAAGGACATCTCTTGAGCCATTTTTGCTACAAAGATTTTCACCCACCTCTGTTTTTACTTCCCTTAATAATAATACCTCATTGCCCTGTCTCTCCTAAAATAATGTCAAACTGGATCTGTGCTTTCACAACAAAACATGTTAGGACAGTGTTTCAGAGCTCAACTTGTAATTACAAACTGAAGGAGACTCCCATAGATTCAAACAGTTAGCAGCATAAGCTAAGATCCGAGGTTTCTGCCTGCTCTGATCGCTGTTTCGAAGTGAGCCTTTGACCTCCTTTTTCGGAAGAAGGTATCCAGCATCCGTACCACGGGAAGGTGGGTCTTGCACAGAAGAGATAGGTAGAAAAAGGAGAGGAGGATACCAGATGGTGATGAAGAGTTACAAGCGTGTAGGCGGAGGGAAAATATGTGAAAAGTGAGAAAGAGCACGGAATGAACAAATCATCATTACAGCTAATAGCTCTCCAAGTTCTCTTTTGTCCAGATACCTGCATATAAGCAGCTGCTGAAGTCAGTGCATTCAACTAGCTATGTTGCTGTGTAATTTTTATATAATAAACACAAATTACATTACTTAAATATGTTGTCTTTCCCAGGTTTGCAGCATGCAGGAAATCCTGAGAAGATTAACTGCGTGCTTGTAACCATTTTGCTGCTGAGAAGGGCCATCATATCCATTCTACCAAGCCTGAACTCGATGGTAATTCTCTCCACACTGGTACTAGAACTTTTATTCTTCAATATGTGCAATATGCAACTGCAGGACTAAACCGGGACTGTTCCCTGAACGTGAGGTTCCAGAGAAGACATCATCTGTGGTTTACAGTTAATTTTGTTACTGAGACTGACTCTTTTGGCAGATACACGTTCCGAAATCCTGTGTTGGTTGATTTGAAGCACCCTCTCTTGCAAGGTCGTTTTGAAAGGCTGAGATGGCTCTGAGCTCTCCAAACTCTGCAGTAAGGAATTTGCTACAAAGAGAAGAACCCATGTTCCATAGTGAAAACTGTTGTTATTTCCTCTCTGTAAACACCGTCAAAGTAGGTAAGTGAAAGGTTGTTATTCTTTCATTTTATAGCTTCATACTGAAAATATATAAATATATTTTTTCTCGCAGTTTACTTTAATAGTATTGGAATTTCGTATGGGAACTTTAGGTTTCTTTAAGGTAGTTTGCAGGAATTGGCCTTGCAAATTAGGGGGCTGAATTCCTTGAACCCATTTTTCTTTGTTTAGTTCATGAGATGAAGAGGGATTGGGTGGAGCACATAAAAGCCAAGTGTCACTTCTGTTTGGCCTGACCAGGGGTTGGTGGCATGTGTGAGACTGTGGTACCTGAATGGTGCCTTAATGGTCAGGAATGAAATGAAATGCAGTTACAGGGCAAAAATTGTACCAAGTCTGCATAAGGTGTAATAGTGCATTAGACAGTAAAGGTTTGTCTGCATTAGTCTCTTACAACTTCTCTCATACACATTGTCTGTGATGTTTTTGACGCAAACAAAAACTACAAAAACAATACATAGAATTATTATAATTTTCCCATCACATTTCCTTAGGGTGGAGTTCTTTCATCATGGACTTCAGGTTTGTGGTGGTAAAGTTCAACTGGTTGGATTTCTGTGTCAACACAGTCCTGTGTTCACCTAATTATAGCAAAACTGCTAAGGAGCAGGAAGATTAAGGCAATTCACCCTGAAGTTGTAGTGTGTTCACTTTCAGATATGATTAAAACCCAACTTTTGTTTGACTTGCAGTATTTTAAACCAGCACCTATATAATCTCTCTCCATTTAAAGGAAAAAAAAAAAAAAGGTTTCTTGGTGATTTTAATGGAGAATTAGATTTAAATCTGTGCTTTGTATGCTATTTTGCCTCTAAGTACTATTTTCTTTGTCACTGTTCACACATATCTAATGAATAGTGCCACGAACCCTTTTGGTGTAACAGGAAGATGATGCTGTAGTTTTCCCCAGGACGTGCTGGGCAGCGGAATCTTCTCGTGTCTACGGGATGTGTAGCCCTCAGTGCACTGCTGCCCAAAGTTCTGCTGAACAACGGGAAACTCGCTTCTACTCCAGAGTTAATTACATATATATGCGATGCAAATGGCAACCCCACCTGTTATGCAAATTAATTGTAGTTCTGTAATTAGAATCTTGATAATATTGTCTTCTGTGGCCACAAATAATGATGATAGGGTAGGAATATTTGCCACAGGAAGGTTCAGAGTGTAGCACTATCGCGGGTGACGCTAGTGCAGTTGCCTATCAACTATCTTTGACTATCAGCCAGGCTCCTGGCTGATAAGCACTAGCAAATGCTTTTAATGCTTTTAACTCTTTTCTTCTTTAATCTTTAACGGATATGTTTCAAAGGGAACACTGAGTACTGTGAAAAAGAGGAGGAATCCTTGCAGTAGAATGCAGCAGCTGTGAGGGCCATAAGAACAAGGAAAATTCATGCTGTTTCTGCAAGCAAAACCTCTTAAATATTTTTAAACTGAGATTTAGTATCATAGGGTGTGATTGTCAAAATGTGTGGAGTGTAAACTGAAAATGGTAGGAACTTTTGTTCTTTTGAGTCTTTCAAGTACACCTTGACAATCCCTTAAATTGACGGAATAGCTCGGATTTCTAGTGCCTCGGGTTGTGGCCGTTTGCCATGGAAGTTGCCTGAGTTGAGCTGCGAGATGCAGAGCTCAAAGAACAAACATCGCTGGTTATTGTTGGTCTTTTTTCAGTGGTGACAACTTGCTCAGGAGAATGAGCTCTTATCACAGGAAGATTTTGAGATTACAGATACAATTTTGTGCTTCGGGTGTTGACTGGAGATTGGGGAGGAGGAAGGCAATTGCGTAACTGATGTCTGTGGCAGATGAACTTTAGCTTGCTATAAGAAAGGGTTTGAAGGAGGAAGAGGTGGGTTGTTGCATTAAAAATACTGAGCCCCTAAGTTTGAGGACACAGGACATATTCTGTTGAAACTGATGGCTAACGGTAAACATATCACTGTGTATTCCCATTTGCTATGTACAATCTTGGACAACCCTTCATATTTAGGCTGCCCTTGCACAGGAATGCACTTCACCATTTTGGCCACATTTCCAGCATTTTGGAGGTCGGTTTAGTTTTTGTGATGGCTCAGTATTTGGGCTGGTATGTATAGCTTTTCCTAATGAATAAGATGTATTGTCTTTTATACACTTCTGTACATAAAGCTTTGTCAAGTGTGGGTAAATAGGCCAGAGTGCAGAGAGATGGCAGAAATAACTGGAGGGAGAAAATAGTGGCCGCATTATGCCCCTGCAGCCCTTGCAGCATTCCCCCGCGAGTGGGACTGAGCCTGAACAAAGGCTGCTCCTTTGCAAAAAAATTCCAGTGCAGCTTTGTCTGCAACACCCACTGGAGGTTGTTCTTATCTATTTCCATAATTAACTCTTTATGTGACTCAGATTGACTGCTGAGAAGAGCAGTGACAGCTGCTTCTCTTCACTTATTTCAGCTTCATGTTGTAATAATTGCGGAGCAATCTAAGTAGAACTGATAATATTGCTGGACTGTTGCCTTGATTGACTAACCTATGCTCTCAAATATGATATTTCAGCTTTCTCTTTTGGGTGAGAAGGGAAAGATATGCAGTTGGTATAAAACCATACAGTTACATACTCATAAATTGCTGGTTTGTTTCCCCAGTACCACAACTACTTATAAACCCCTTCACTATGTTGCTTTTTAATCTCAGAGGGCTTGAAACTCTTGGCATTCCGCTGTGGTTTTCTGGTTTGTCTAATCAGCTGAGACAAGAAACTTTTTTAAAACTTGTTGCTTCCTTTGGAAACAAAATTCCCCATTTCTGTGTAGGTTGTGTGCGGATGAGGAATGAGATTGATCTATTACCGTGTAAAAAGTGCTGCCACTAACTTTAACATATTTGTGCTGTATAGTAGTGATTCAACCTTATTACAGCATGAGGAAAGTCCAAAATCGGGGATGTACATGGCAAATTTAACAATCCTCTATTTTTGATGTATGTTCTGGTCTGTCCAGACTTGCTTTTGCCTTGTAACCTGACGAAAGAGTTGTCCTGTGTGCAAACAAGCCAAATGCTATTCATTTAGGTATATTGTGCACCACATTAGCTTGGAGAGGTACCTAGGATGGCCTTTAACTTGTGAATCTTAACATGCTGCATGTCTCCCTGAGCAGTGCTTCTGGCATGGGAACTTCTACCATCGAAGTCTAGATAAAGAACAGATATACAAGTAATATGATATGAATTGGCATGAACTGTCTGGAAGTAACATTAATTAAAGCTAGAGCATTGTGAAACTGCCTGTCTGCTGGGATATAAGATGAGAATTGATGCTATGACTCTGCTGGTTTTGCAAGCATTAACAAGCGTGCAAAAGGAAGGATGTTGGTTTGGGTTTTTGTTGTTCTTGCTGCAGTTTGTTGAATGAACTCTGAAAAGATACATTGCTTCAGCACAAGCATTTCCACTTAAGTACTTAAGGCTCCTTGTTTTTTCTACTGCATAAACAGAGGATACTACAGAATCCTGAAGTCTCTGTAACATCTGTTACTGAAGTTGCGAGTAAGTTTTAGCTTAAGGCTATAGCATAACGAATGCTGCATACTGTATTGGCCATTTGTTCTCCTTTTTGTGGCACGACATAGAGTGCAGAGGCAGAAGTGAACAACTGGGGCTTGCAGAGGCACTGTTGTTTTCCTTGCTGGCACTCAGAGTGATTGTGATTCTAGGGATGCAGAATAAAGACATGGATCTTATCAGCCTGGCCAGCAGATCCAGGTTCTAGTTCTGATTCTGTCACCAATTTCCTGTTTAACTGCTTTGGGCAATTTCCCTTCACTACTGTTGTCCTTCTGTTTTGATTGCAAGTGGGATCTGCTCTGCTTGTACAACAGACAAGTCCCAGTGCTGTTTTCATCTCTCTTCCCAGTGCTGAAATGCCAATAATGATGCTTGATCTAAACAATTTGGAGATAAAATAATCATCATAAAATCACTCAGTGCTATCTGGGGGGACTGATGCCAGCTGCTTGAGAACTGTCCTGCAAAATACAACCTGCAAGACCTACCCCTCCAAAAACGTCTGAACCCTGGAAACTTGGTTATCCGGAAATATTGAGTTAGATCAGAATAAGTTCAGAGGATACTTAGTCAATAATCTGTTTGCTCTTGCCAAAGAAAAAAGGAAAAATGAAACCAAGCTGCTTCATGTACAAATACAAACTCAGATAGTTTAACTAAAAAAAACTAAAGGAGCCTGTCTTTTAAGATGAAGGCCTATTTAATCAGTGAAGCATCTATTGTATAAGGCAAGAATTGTTTTAGCAGATTCATTATGTAGCCTAGGTAACACACAGTTCCATTCACAGATGCCTGATCTAAGTCTATGTGTGGGTGACATGCCAAAAATATGAGGGAAAAGGTGCTATTAATTTTGTCAAGGTAATGTTTTGAAATACTGGAGAAAGATTCAGAGTAAAGCTGGGAGAGAGGCTGGTCAATCTGTGTGTGTGGAATGGGGAGCACAGTCAGCAGTTTCCAAATTCCGCTACTTGCCTCTTGCAATATCCCTGGTGAGCTGAATTCTTTCTCTGTGCCTCTACTTCTATGACACTAAAATTGTGCTTGATAACAGACTATCTGAGTAGTGAACCTCTCCTATATATATATTTGTATGTGTGTGTGACAATTATAAGAAACTATGCCATTTATGCAATATAGCATGTGTGGAGAAGGAGAAAGTGCCTTTTATTCCTTTATGGTCAAATAACTGCTGGCAACTAACTTTGCATTGCAGAAGATAAGATTGGACTGTAACTTAACACTAGAGGGCAGATGTGCTCCTAATTTCTTCCATACATCCATTGCATTTCACAGGACATATTCCATATATGCTTTACATATCTGACAAAGGAAGGTTTAGCAAACCATATGTTATGGAAAACACGAGGAGGAGATTAAGCTTATTATGCAGTCCTTTTTCTTTTTTCTTTTTTTTTTAAGGAAACTTGAGCAATAATATTCTTAATATTCTTAATGTTTGGTGAGTTTCTCTGGCAGATTATTTCCCTAATCTTTATTTATTATTATCCATTTTAAGATGATGTTGCTCATCATCTCCTTTCCCTTCACTTGGAGGAATAGACATTTGTTCCTTAATAGTATTTATCAGGTTATAACAGTAATAGGTGCTATTAACTATTACGTACTACCCTAGGACTTTCAAGCCCTCTGGAGAGTGTGAACAGGTTGTACTACCATCCCAGAAATAGTCTTAGAGAAGAGATGAGTAAATCCCACTTTATTTCAGGCTCAATGCACTATGTGAGGGAAACGCTTTCCGCAGCATCGCGTTGTGTGACCCGAGCCGCTGCAGAACCATTAATGGATTTATTTTTGTGTTACTTGTGGAAGAAGTGACATTGCTTTGTTGAGGTAAAGCCTGAGGCATGGTAAATTTTTGATGAGTCTGTGTTAAGAAAGGGCTTTCATGGTTGGTCATGGCATAGGAACTGGATAACCTGCTTCTTGCCTTCTGTGTCCTCTCCCACCCCCACCATACCTCCTTCCTCAACAGCTTCCCTGTCTTTCCCTTCCTCCTCTTATATACGTTGCTACATGTAACGACTGTTTTGGTGGGAAGGTTGTGTGGTAGGAAATGGCATGTTTCAGGACAAATAAATACTTCTCTGTTTACATATACATTGCAGAGTGTGTTATAAGACTGTTACTAACATGGTAACTGTCTAGGTTTGTGTGCATCACTATTGCCATCTTCTGGGTGAAACCACCACTCTCAGCTGGCACGGCGAGCCCAGAGCTTCCAGCTGAAAGGAAGGTGACAGAGGAGACTCTGTGTGTAAAAATTTGCAGGTAACTCATCTGCATGGGTGGCAAACAACGGCAATTCTGCTGAGAGGAGAAAGACACTGAGTCCTTTGGGTCTCTGGAATTCGTCACGACTGGTGCTACATGGGGCATAAACATTGTCAGCGTTTCCAGGGTGCCTTGTGCCCTGCTGTACCTGCATTTCTGCATGGCAGGCTGAGCAGATAATGAAGATTTAATGAAGTGTTTTGTCTTCAGCTATTACAATGGAGAACAGGATGTTTTGCTTAAGGGAGAGGGAAGGATTTATGTGAACCCCTGAAATAAATTTACTGAGAACTTTATTCAGCTGCTATTCTGCATTTGTTTCATCTTTCCAGGATGCAGAATTGGGAGGTTTCTTGCAGCCTCAGAACCAGTTTTGTCAACACCACTGCTGCTCCCAGAGCCGCTGTACGTAGCATCGCTCGAGGATTGTTACCAAGGCTGCTGGGAGCGCAAGGCAGAACATGAGCTCTTGGTGTGTGAGAGTATATGGTAGCCTGGAGGTTGTGTTTCTTTATAGTTTTGTTCTTAGAAACTAATGAAATAGGGAAAAACAATGCTCGGTCACATACTTAGAGAAAGTGCAGTGTGTTTAGCGGGGCTAAACAAGGTTCTGGTTTCACTGGGTAGTGCTGGAGCAATCAAAATGCAGGTCTTTATATGAGAAAAAAACTGTTCCTGATAGTCTCTTAGCCTGCCTGTCTGTCAAAGATAGAGGAAAAAAAATCTTTAACAAAGTTTTACTCTGTGTGCATTATCTGTGGGAAGTTGTTAAGATGTGGTCATTAGATGTGAATAAATCTGTCAATCTTAGTTGGCAAAAAGATAGAGATCTTGTAATCAATGTAAACGACAGCTGAGCTCTCTCCTGTGCACATTTTTTCACACATGAATTATTTGTCTGCAGATAGTTCTGGTAAATTAAATCCTGTAAAAGTCACTGAATGGAGATGCAGCCAAGCTATTTTTAGCCATTGTATTTTACAGCACAGGCTATTGTCTGACTTGGACTTGCATTTGCAGTTTGGTGTATGGCTTTTTAAGATGTAATTCTTACCTATGCTGTTATGGGAAATGTGTGTGGCTCTACATACCACTTGCATCTCAAAAAGTTTAAATGCTCATCTATAAGCAGTGTCTATCTCTGTATCAGAGTTTTATTTGTCAATTAGAACTGAAGGTAAATACTTCATTAAAGAGAGAGGAATACTTTTTTTTCTTGAGGGAAATAATAACTTTCTGGCTCAAGGTCTTCTGGACCAGATTGCAGTGGTTTTCTACTGCAGTTAACCAAGACTAACTGCTTTATAGGTGGTGGTTGCTCTGTCCTAGATGGATCCAGGATTCACCAGTTGCATAACTGGTTATATAGCAACAGACTGTTTGAATTGCAGTCGTGTATATCGATGATCTCAGAGAAGCAAAACCCGAGGTAGATCTATGTAGTCAATGGGAAGGCATTGCTGTTCTGTGATGGATCTCTGATGCTGAAGATGCTCTGCATGAAGGGTGATATAAAAGAGATTTCATGTTTTCATTGAGGCAGTGGGTTAGTTTTCCTTGCAAATAATCTGGTTTTGTTATTTTGGTTATTCCAAACCAGGGATTTTAAGTATTCTGCTACTTTTGTTTATGCAAACTTTGACTCTCTAAGTGTAGAATTTTGAGTAGTGATCAGTGACTTCTGATGGCAGGTGAGTTAGTTCATGGCATTTCTGATCCATAATCGCTTTGGCATGACTGAAAAGGGACATTCCATATGGATAGTAAAAAGTCCTGCCTGAGGTGGTGTGTGATTGTAGGTACTTCTTAGTGGAGAGGAAAAGCAGTTGAAATTTTGAAAGAACAGGAGTATAAAATGACTGTCATAAAGATTGCCTGTTACCTTGGAAGAGCTGACACTTCTGTGTCAGCTGACACTGAGGATGCCAGTGAGGAGATGTCAGCCAATGAAGAGTTAATCTTCCCAGCAAAAAGTAATTTATATAAAAATCCTATCCTTGCTCCCTCCAGTGTTGTCTGCAGCAGAGGATCTTGTACCATCGGAAAACTGACAATGATTCCTCAGTGACTGAGCTAATAAATGAGATGAAATTTAAACTGCCTCCTAGAACAAACAGAAAAGAGACTCGAAGAAGAGGGAGCAAGACAGAGGGAACATGCTGAGTGTATTTATATACTCAGCATTGAAAAAAAATCTTATTTCTAGGAGACAATGGATTTAGGAAGCCTACCGCAGAAGCACAGTAGGTAGATTTATTCTTTCTCCAATGTACTTCAGAATTTAGCCAGAGGATGATCTGTACTTTTGCTTTTGAGCACAGTTGCTCTTTAGTTATACTCCGATAGCATCTGATTATCCTTTTTTCTCACTTGTCCAGAGATATTAATTTAGCTGTCAGTGACCCTGATACTTTAGAGGATGTGTTTTTCTTATATGGATCAGCCCAGTCATTTGAAAGCTCTTTTACCTCTAAATAGGCATTTTTTTATTAATTGTGGCAGTAGTATCCAGATGAATAATAAGACCGTTAAGGAGCATGGAATTTCTTACATTTATTAGAAACAAGATATATACTGCTCGAAGAGATAGTAATGATAAAGAGATACAGCAAATCATGATTCTCCCACATTTGTTTGCTTCAAAGCAGTTTCATTAGCTGGAGATATCACATTTAAGGGTACCTTGAAACTTCATGGATGGAAGAAACAAAGGTTGATTTTTGAATAAAATTGACTATCCCCGATGCAATATGATAGAGCCTACACATCATTTCTAAATGGCATTAATGATTGCTGTCTGAATAGAGTAGAATACTTCACGCTGAATGGCAAGCAGAGCTCAGCAATGCCTACATTCTTTTAGTGCTGATAGTTCTCCTCTTGCAGATAATATTCATTGGTTTTGATTATCTAGTCACTCTTATCTTTGACTGTGCTATGTAATTCATTTAGACAGTGTTTAAATATTAAATTTATTTGCCAGTGGTGTATTTCTGTGGTTCTGTATATGCATATGTCAATTGCATTTTATATGGCATAGCGTGTTTGTATAAAGGATGGCATTACATGCATCTCTCTTCTTTTTGAAGGTAAATCTATTACATCTGTAGTGGTGGTTGTAAAATGTCAGGTGTGCTGCATGATGAGCCATTTCGAGTAGATAATTAGTCACAGAAATGAAAACAAGTAAATTAGAACTACCACATGGAACATATCTAATTGGTAGGAGCACCTGCAGGCATTCAGGCTCTGGAAAATGCTCACAGCTCAGAACACAGGGAATAGGGGGATCCGAGATTATTCCAAGTTCTGTCAGATGTGTCCTCGCTGTCTGTCCTGCCAGATGTAGGGAGTGCTGCCTTCTGCTTCTTTCTGTGTCCGCAGAAGCATAGTGGTTTTATAGATTTATTTTCAGAGACATTTTTCTTCTCTCTACAGGATTTATATAACTTGCTCTAGTCTTTTAGCTTGCATCAGCCACAGGAATATTGAAATGCTCATGATCAACCCACCCCGGGAGATCTTTAATGGTGCAAGCACTAAGTGGTTGATTTGAGCTCCTCAGAGAGGTAGAATAGGGATAAACTCTGTGTTCTCTGCACTGTATATGCGATAGCCGTGGTGTCCCTTAAATATAGGTCTGATATCAGCGTGGTTTTGCCCTCAGTATTAGCTGAGAATACGCAGAGTCCTTCACTGTCTGACTTGGAAGCTGTTTTTATCTCCGGGTAGTCTGACTGATTGCACTGTGTGTAGGGGGTTGCTATTTGCTTCTAAGCAAAGATTATAAACCGATTTCAAGTAGGTTAAACTCTACCGACTCGTGTGTGAATCAGAACAAATAAATTTGAGATAACAGAAACCAGAGGTATGAGAGTTGTGGGTGCGGTGCTGAGAGTCAGAGTGCTTTGGTAGTATTCTGGGAGAAGCTAGCCTTCACGGCACAGCTTTGTGTCTAATATTTATAACTTGTGCAGTCAGTTATGCCCTTCTAAGCAGTGAAACAACTGAGGGCACCTGTGTACCTGCCTGAGGTTTGGACACTGAGGAGTCTGCCGTTCAGACATCACATCCCCTGCAGCTCTGGCTCCTGGCAATGACAAGATAATAGAATACAACTTCTTCTGTCCTCTCCCCTTCACAAGCTTTTCTTTTCTCTGATAATAGATACTCTTCCTAAGGGTGTGATATAACACGAGGCTTTTTGGTTTTGTTGTGTCTAGCAAAATGCTCCGGGGTAGGCTCTCCCCTTGGTGCATTCCTGTAGGTTGCTTGGGGGAAACCAATTGCCGTAGTGTGGACGTGTTTCCCTGGTGATAGATGGTCAGTCCTCTAAGATTCTTGGCAAAAGATGTTTTACAAGGACATAATATGTAAAGGAAATGAAGCTTTAATGCATTTGTGTGAAGAAAGAAAAATTCACTGTGTACTTAATATTGAACAAGCCACCTTGGGATCAGATATTTGTACAACACATTAGAAATCATATAGAAAGAATCGGAGTATCCAGTGTACTATCTAGAAGAACTTGTTTTAGACAAAGTATAATCGCGTAAGGCAGATGAGAACGAAACTCATTTCCCTTTCTTTTTATTCACACCATTAGGCTACTTCCTTCATCCTTCAGTCTCTTAGGCAAATCCTGGTTCAGCCCAACACACTTTAATGGGGTGTTCAGGGCTCGCACCCCAGAGCTGTTTCACGCTGAGCTGTACAGCAGAGCACAGTACAGAGCTTTGCTTTTTTCCCTTCCCAAAGTTACTGTTTTGCAAAAGCATTTTTAGGCAGATTCTTTTCCTTGAAGCAACAGTAAAATCTCTGCATAATAAAACCTATGAATTATGTGCACAAGTATTTATAAATTTTTGATGTCTCATAATAAACCATAAAGATTAATGGGAAGTTTTTTAATGATTTTACTAGAGGCAGCTCTATGATTAATTTGGCTAGATGAATATTGTCATATTCACTGTCCCTATCTTAGAAACTTTCTTTGAAGTTCCTTTTTCATTATTGTTTTATTTTCAGGTTTTTTCTTTTCAAAATGAATCAGAATGTTGTCTATGAATTAACTGTTGCTGTATTCCCAGGGAAAATATCAGTTCACTCTCAAACTTCTTCCACAATTGAGATAAGATGGTGAAGACCATTGATAACCCTATGCCCACCAAATTAGTTTCCGATTTAATTCCTTCTATTTTTTGTATATATTTGGAGTGAGCTTTCCTGCCCTGCTCCTGCTGCTCAGCCATTCCTGTTCATAAAAGGTTAGCTTTAACCCTTTTAAAAATAACCAAAACCCGAGACCCAGCTGGAGTCAGGCCTGGTAGAGAAGCTTTGATGCCTACAGCTGTGCACATGGTTCAAAGTTTAGTCCCCCACAGTTCTCTCTCTTCAGATTTAGTCTCTTCATTTATTCATGCATTATTTAGCTGGTGATTTGAGTAACAGATGTGTATAGGGGGGTATTCATAATTTATTGCCTAAGATGAGCAAACTGTGGCCTGTGGACAGTGAGGACAGACAAAATTCCTTGGTTGTTGGAGAGAAGGATTTTTATTAAAGAAAAAACAGGGATTTTTTTTTTTTCTTGTCCCAGGGCTGTTGACTGCCTTTATAAGTGTGCTCAGCTTGGTAGCAGCAAGACCTTTTCCTGGGAGCCTTTGAGGGCTCTGTAGGGTCAGTCAGAGCAAACCCCAGGTGGATGCGGGGTGTCAGGAAGGACCGTGGAGCTGCTCCTGTGTTTCAGTGCTCAGCCTGCCTGACAGGCAGTCTGCAGAGCACAGCACCACGTGGCAACTTCTGATTAATTATGAAGAAATAGCTTTTAAATTAGTTAGGAGGAAACAGCTAGGAAGGATGACAGCAGGCATAATGTAGCAGTGACACATATGCGGGGAGCTAACTGCAGCAATTTTCTTCGTGTCATATATATCATGTCATATATCATGTCTTCATGTCATATATATCTTGGAAGATATATTTTCCAAGAACATGCAAGTGCCATTCAGACGCATTCAGCCTTACTTAAGGCTTATCTCCCGAGAGGAATCCAAAGATTCATCTAGAAAATTTATATATATGTGTGTGTGTATATATATATAAATATACTAAGCAATATGTAATGTATATATTGTTTTTGTTTTCCTGAATGACTTCTGTCTCTAACATAAAGCCCTCTGGCAAAAGACCTGTGTCTTTGCAGCACAGTTCTATTTCTGTTTAAGATTGTTGTACAGAGCAAATTGCACTGGCAGCATGAGGGTGATTGATGGGAACTACAGCTTAAAATATATATATATATATATTTCTCTTTTCTTCCCTGGAAAAGAGACAAGGAGGATTCCCAAAGGGTCTCTCTTATATTCTCAGGTCCTTTTCCTGGGTTCGTACTTCCTGCACTCTGGATTGCGTTTGCAGGCTGCGTTGGAGAGTCGTTCTGCAGCTCTTTGAGCTTTCAGCTTTTGCAGAGCCGGCAGGTAGTGTTTGCGGCCGCCCGGCCGGGCAGCCTCGCCCGGAGCTGGGGACGTCTGTAACGTGGCCGCTTTCTGCTACTGACCTGAAGGGGATGAGCGAGAGGGCACAGCAGGTGACCCGTATTCCTTGTAGTACTTCTTTTTTTAATTGCAGATTGAACTATAGATTGTAGTTCAATTTTTAAATATGCCGAGATCCTTCCCCTTTGCCTCAGCTTTGTCATTTCCCCTCCTGGCAATGATCTCTCCTTGTATTTAGGAGCTCAGTGCCAAACCTGATGGGCTGGGTTGAAGTCAGAACTAGCTCTCCCCAAGGGATGCTTCAGTGTCTTTGTGTTCCTCAGGCAATTCCCACAACCAAACCCCTACGGAAGCACAGCGAGGCTTCTATGTTCGTCTGCTACGTCTCATAACTGAGCAGTCAGCTTGGGCTCTTTCTGTCTTATGTGTAGACAAGTCTGTGGAAGTGATAGGAAAGAACAGGCAGCAGGTTCCTGCTTAACAGAGCGAGACTTCCTAAAAGTAGTTTAGGCCGTGAATGAGCAGGAGGGTTGACCTGGGTGCCAGGGAGACTTCCCTTCTCGCTTAAGGTGGTTGGACCGTGACCCACCAGGTCCTGGAGCTGATTTTGCTGGCGAAGGCCAAGCTGACGAATGTCCACTTGTCCTCGGGCAGTTTCTCTAATTCCAGCCTGCTGACACGAAGGGGAAATTGTGAGTTGCCGAAGACACCGCGAAGCACGTGGAGGGCTGCGTCGCGGCTGCGTTCTGTTAAACGTGTCACTCGTTTCAGGCCTAGGGACAGCTCCATCCCACAACCCCGTGCCTGCCCTGGGCTTAGCTGCCGGGATTGAGACGCTGTTCTAGCTGCTAACCTTATGTAGAAGTTTATGGCATGTCTTTTGCTAACTTCCTTCTCTGCAAATGGGTCCATAGTATTATCTGGATTTCATCTCTATATATATACATATATATATATTCATCAAGAAAGGACAGTTTAGACAGAATCACTTTTTTGCCTATATCCAAATTTTACAGATATTATATTTTATTCTCATAGTTCTGAGAATATTATTCTATTTTTAACATGGTGCATTGCTTATCTTATTAGTAAAATGGAATAACTTGGGGTAAAAGAAAAGAAATGTGCATCTTGGTGGAATAGAATTGTTAATTGAGTGTCCTCTATGTCAAAACCTCTAATCTGATTTAGACTCTTGATTAGAAGAACTGCCCGTCTGTGCCCCAGTGCAGACATGGTGCCAGGTTGCCAGCAGGCAGAGGCAAGGAGCTGAATGTGACGTGCCTAGAATAGCTGCTGGGGCTAAGAGAACAGTACCTGGAGGTGGTGAATGTTTGACAGACTGAGATGCTCCGTTCTGTTTAGCTTTGAGTAGAGCCTGGGTAGCTGGAAAAGATTTCTCTTTATTTTCCCTGCCTTTGATTTGGACACCTGCTGCTTCCTCTGTGCTGTCTGGGTGGTGCTTGTTGCTGCGGCTTGCTTGCTGCCCGCTTCAGGAAGCATTTTCATTAACACGAGACAACGAGATCAGAATCCACCTCACGAGCAAAATCCTGAGGACGCGTTTGTGTTAGTAACTGTCATTGTGAAGGGACAGATTTCTATTCCCTAGGCTACACAGGGGGTGTTCTCTCCAATAATAAGAATGCTCATGCTGTCCTCGGAGAAAGCTTGTGGTTGAAAACAAGGGCAAGATAAAAGTCCAAGGAAAAAATAGTGCTCTCATTCTGTCATTCAACATGATAAGACGCAGGACTGCAGCAGTATCTGTTTATTGTGATGCAGCACAAAGTGATGAATATTTTTTTTCAGTATTTTTAAGTTTACAGAACATTCCTTTTGTCTTATGAGGTGTATCTGAGTTTATAAGAAGAAACAAACATCTTTAACATGGCTGGCTGCAAATTCATACACAGATAAAAGGCTAAGGGAGAAATATTTTGAGATTTTTTTTTTTTTCTTTCAACCGATTCATTGATCAAGAGTATTGGTAATAGAATACAAAGATTTAGAAGACCAAGATATTGATCTGTAACCACGGCGGGAGGGCTGGGAGGAAGGTGTTTTCCCCGTCCTTGTGATGAGCTGGCGTCTTTGAGGACTGGCTCCCCGTCACATCAGCAATTTGCCTTCAGCAGCCTCGAGTGCAACCAAGGACTGAATCCATCTGGGCTTGAACATCCTCCTGCTCTTGCAGAGGCCCCTTGGGAGGGTTTCAGTGGCTGGTGTGAAAACTTGATGTTTTGGTGTCTGACAGGCAGGTCTGCGCACAGCCGTGTGTGCGGGCAGCCCCGCGGGCAGGGCATGCAGCCTGCACCCCGTGCGGCCGTGCGGATCGGAGCTGCTGCTGCTGCTTCACTTCTGGGGAAGTGGCTTGAAGAGCTGCTTGCTGTTAATACAGTCATTAAGCGTGCAATCTACAATGTAATTTTAATTAATGGGAATATTGCCAGGCATTCCAATTAGTTCCTGCAAAGAACAGTCATGTTCTCGCAGAACTTGCCTGTATTTTTAAAGACCATATTTCTGTTCCTGGAGATACAGAAATCACGTTTTGTGTCCTGTCTATAACAGATTGCTATGTGTCTATTATACACATACATATGAAGTGTCTGGCTTGAAAATTTTATTAATTGCTCCATGGGTATTTTAGAGGGGTAAGTTTTACTAATATATAATAAAGGTGAAAGTATTATGTAATTTTTATTTCTGTCTTCATGATGGTATGTGCATTTAAAAGCTTTAGTTAATGTCTCGCTTTGGTAATTCTGCTTTGGAATTGTAATTACTAATGTCTATACCTGTATATGTCTACATCATACAACAACTACTGCTTAACTGTGTTAGTTTCTATTATAAACATTTGCCTTTTAAAGACTGAAGAAGGAGCAGCGAATTACCTGGCACCCGAGGACCAGCAGGTACAGACCCATACTGAGACCAGGCAGCTGCAACCCTCCCGGTTCCTTTTTGGCAGCACTGCAGGAGTGACCTGTAAAAAGGGAATGAGCTTTTGATTTTGTAGGCAAGCTCACGTGAAGGATGTCATGGAGCTGCTTGTGTGTAGCAGGGCAAAGGAATATAGTTATTTTATCTAAAAAAAAAAACTTGGCATTTTGTGGCAATAGTCCCTGTGTGATAGCTCAGAGCAGAGGAGAAAAAGCAGGGAGGTGAAACAGCTTAAAATTTTAGCTGCGTAACACAGTATAAATTCCACATCCCTCAATCCTTGCAGAGAAACCTAATTTTAAAAATCTCTGCAGGCTCCTCTGAGGCAGAAGATGCTAATTTTAGAAATATGGCAGTGTTCCTTCCTCCCCACCCCCTTCTATTTGCTGCCAAAATGTTTAAATATAAGCAGTGCAGTAAACAAGCTGTAGGAAAAAAAAGAAAAAGATGGAGCTGAGGGAATTGGTCTCTTGTCGATGGTTTTCTTGAGGAAAAGTCTCTTCCCTCTCCCTCCTACCCCCACACCGTGGGTCTAGAGTTTAGAGCAAGGCAGTGAAACGTTCTTGATATTTAGAACACGTGGATAATAAATCTGCTTCAATCTAACACGCATCATAATTTTAAACACCCTCTAGTGTTTAGAAACTTAAACAAAGCGTGAATGCGTCTGTCTACTTGGTGCTCACACAGCTCAGTGCATTCCTGATTCCCAGTGTATTTGGAGCAGCGGAGCTGAGTGCAGCACAGCTGCTTTGGGGATGTGCAAACATACAGGGTCTTCCATGACCTGGGTGGTCAACTGGGATCACCCTTCTATGTATTTTATCAGCCCTTCAGCTGTATAAACTCTATCCAGCTACATAAAAACAGTGTGTCTGTGTTCAGAAGCGTCACAGCCACTGCTTGAATTATAGAATTATGAATCCTGATGCTGCAGAAAAAAAATCTCAGAATAGTTTTAATTTCTAAAGGCATCTCATTACACAAACTTTTTATCATGAATACTCTGTGCTCTGTCTGCCTCTCTTTCCTGAAAAGGTAAAAGTTTTTTTTTTTTTTTAACTTGTTCCTTTGCTGCATTTGTCTTTCAAGTGTATCTTGTCCCTGAAGTGCGCCTGAGATCCAAGTTACCAGGAAGCAGGTTGCTCTTCAAGCCCCTTGTCTGTGGCTGTGCAGCCGTGAGCTTTCCTGGCTGCAGTTTTGCTCCTCTCCCCACTGCTCTGGTAGTGCTGACGGGAGCTTCTTGGAGGACACCGAGCTCTGCACGGAACAGGCTGCCGGGGGAGAGGGCTGTCAAAAGCCGTAACACAAACAGGCCCTGAAAGGGGAGCTCAGAGCATGTTCCCTTCCCCTGCCGCCTCCGGAAAAATGTAAAGTAATTGTTTGTCTTGCATTCAAGCAAGAATGTTAATGCATTTCTATTTTGAAGTAGGGAAGGGGAGCTGTGTGGAGAACTAAAGGGAGGTGAGGTGTTAATTTGGCGATGATTTCTGTGATCTGCATCTATCTGATGGTATTGCTAGGATGCCCTATGGCTTGTATTACAGTGCCTGAGATTTAGCCACTCACTTGAGGTGGCTACAAACCCAGTAGTAAACACTGGGAGTTTATTGGGAAGGAGGAACAGATTCACTGAAAGGAAAATGATCCTGCATTTAGCAGCTGAACAAGTTGTTAAAGCTAATTCCTTGTTTCCCATACTCACAAGAGAGTAGAAGCAGTGTAAAATCTGCCCTTTCAGGGTCTCCTGATCTACCTGGACAGCTTCTCAGCCTGCCGTTCTGTGTCCCTGAGGTTGACTACAGTCCTCTCGTGCCAACGAGGATCTAAGAAAAGTTCCATGCAAACGGCAAGAAATGCCACATGCTCTGGCCTTGCTTTTTAGAACGTACTTGAAGCGTGATGGACATAGCTGGGGTTTCTTCTGAAAAAACAATATCTTAGTATTTTTTACTCTCCTTCTGGGCCTTTGCACAAAGCATAACCCAAGGGGGGCACACTGAAATGATGGATATCACTGTTTCAGCCCCAAAATGTGAAGCTAGTGCAGCTGTGACAGTCAAGTTTGCCTTGGTTTCGATTTATGTGAATTTGAATTCGAGGCAATGCAGCTTTCATAAATGTAAGTAGCCCTTATTGCCTCGATGATGGAATTCTCTGCAATGCTTCTAAGAGGTATGAAATTGCAAAGTCATTTTTACAGCTTATTAATAATTTTACAGCTTAAAACTGTTTTTATTCTCAAATAATGTAAGCAGGTAACACTATCTTTGACAGTTCAGGTGAATTAAGTCATCTTAAAGTAAACGGCAAAATGGTGCCTCTTCTGAAAATCAGGTGCATATCTACCTGTCTACTGGCATAAATATCTTCTAAAATTTGGCAGAGAAACTAAGGGCTGTATATGATGCTGCCTGGTAAGGATATGACAGAATGAGGACTTGACTGCCCAAATCTCCCAAGTGTGTGCTTGAACTTGAACGGTTGGCATACGCGTTTTCTCTCTGAAAAGTGTCTAACTCCAGACTGCTCTTCCAAAGAGGACTGATATCACACTCAGAATCTGGGATTTTGATTCTTAATAATTTCTAATCTAAACCATAGAGGCATCAGAGTTCCAGTGGCTGCTGTGCTCTCTTTGTAAAATGTCATTTGATAGCAGGACACCAGTGTTTCTCTAGAAGTTGTGAGCGGGGGAGTGTTCTTGTCTCTATGCTTCAGCTTGGCTGTGTAACTCCTGATAATGGGCTCTCTGTGTGAATAAAATATTTTTCCTCCCTCCCTTCCTCCCTCCCTTTTTTTGCTATAAGTAAATAAAATAAACATTAGGCATTTCACAGTACAGAGCTGTCCTAAGCAGAAGTCAACTGCTTGAAGTACATCTTTAAGTCTGTCTTCCCTTGAGTGTTATGTTCCTAAAAGCGGATGAATATTTGTCTGATAACTCTTTTGTCCAAATTTACTGTGTTTTAGAGACAGCCGTGGCTGGAGATGATGGTGTCAGAATGGCCTGCCCAATCTCTGCTCATCCTAAAGTTCAGAGAATCATTTTTATTGTTAAACAGAGGCTGGCTGTAGTCTGTTCTAGATGGGTATATAATGATGCTAGTCCAAGAATGACTGTTCAGCAAGATACAACACTACATTGGACTTAATTATAAAGCTGGAAGGGATGTTCAAAGCGCAAAGAGGGGCAATCCAAGGGATTTTTATGTCTTGCTCCCCACAGTCTGGAAGCAGCCCGCACTGTGGCAAAAAGAAGCTGGGACCTTTTATCTATTTGTCTGCAGCAGCTGGAGCAGATTCCTTGTCTCCTGCACACACGGTGTGCTGTTCATCTCGGAATTAGAGAAGAAAGTAGGACAAAATAATAACTGCTGTGCATGCAGTTTATTCAGAACGTGGTGTAGTGGGGAGAAAAAATCAGGCTAAAATGACTGTGTCAGGGCAGCCTTCACAGTCCTCTCTTGCATTCTAGTCTTTAACAGAGATTTTACCTCTTGGACTGTGAGTAGAAATAGAATTCATCTGAGAGAGCACTAACCCCATCCTGGCTACTGCTGAAAAGAGCAAGTTTTGCTCTCAGGACCAATTACAGAAAGATTGTGCATTAGGTTTGTAGTTCATTTCCTTGCCTGGAGACAACGGCTATTTTCTGAGCCACAGCCCCTGCATCAGCAGTTTGTATTCCTGCATGAACTCGGGCCTTGTGCCATTAAGAAGCACAATATACTTTTAATATGATATCAGTTTAGATTTTTTATTATTATTTTGTAAAAGCTCTTTTTTTATAGGGTTGTCCTACTAACTCCTAGCGTTTTGCCTTTTCTCTTTTCCCTGCCTCAGCAGGACTTTGTTGTCTTTAATTTGCTTCTGCATTTCCTGCTCCCCATCCGTTGCCCCTGCAGCCCAGCGCTGGGATTGTGAGGAGCTGCTGGACACTGGATCTTTGCAGGAACTGTAGCCTTTTCCTGTGAAACTGATAGCTAATCCAGGATTGTGCTAGAGACCTAAAATTAAATTTAAAAGCTGCTCTTTGGCCGGCAATGGGCACCCTGTGGTTTTAGAGAGATTAATTTTCACACTAGCTGGTGTAATGAGGAAAATACCCTTATAGCAGGGCTCATTAAGAATTGCTTTCTATTTTGTCTTACCTGACAAGAAGGGTAAGCTGTGTCCTAAAAGTAGCAGAACAAGGAATGAATAAATATATATATATATATTTAAGTCCTTCTCTGTATGAGTCTAGAGCATTATAACTCATTCAGTAATAGGAATTACTGAATTTCTGGGCGAGGGAGTTAAAAAAAAAAGAGCCCTGCTTCAAGTAGATAGTTGCACTTCCAATGAAAGGCACCATGAGTATACTCAGAATATTCAGAAATGCTGAAATTGCCATAAAGCCACTGCAGCCACCACAGGGATAACTTACCATACCTTACGGGGACACTACCTTGTGCCGTGCGTGTTGTATCAGGCTGAGTTTGCAGGGTGGAGCACAGCAGGGAAGGTGCTCAGCTTTGCCCTGCTACGCACGTGTTAGAAATGCAAGAGATGCAAAGGGAATAAACCACGTATAATGTCGTAGAGATGCCTGGTGCCCCATGAGGCTCTTGCAGATGAGGCTCCGCGAGGCTCCGGAGCAACCCTCAGGGTTGCTCCGGAGCCTCGCGGAGCCTCATCTGCAGCAACCCTCTGGGTTGCTCCGGAGATGATAGCTCAGGGGATAGAGCTGGTGGTGAACAAGAGCAAGCAAACAGGATAAGTTTTTGCTTAAACCAGACCTGGACCAAGTTGACAACTCATTTCCTACATGACAACAACAGCGAGACTCCTGCTGAAGTGGAAAGTTGAGTGTTTTCATGTTGGATCGTGCGGATGCATGATGTGTGTGCAATGTGGCTGGCAGCCTAAAATGCAAAAATGAGAAAGAATGAAAATATAGCTGTAACAAGTGGAAACAGTGTGTATGAGACACTGGTTTCTCGTTTGGAAAGGCTGAATGCAGCGGAAGATAACTGTAAGCATTACACAACAACTCACATACTTTGAGAGATCAAAATTACAGCTTGAAATAAGGTGTTATGTAACAGCACAGCAAAGTCAAACAGCAGTTCTGAACAGAGAAGTGTTGACCTCGCTGTGGTCAAGGTGGGAAGAGGGTTCAGAAGAACAGGGCCTATTGAGCCTGTGAGAAGAACGTCTGGTCCTACAAAGCGTCTGCTCTGTCTTTGAGAAAGCTACACCTGTCACCGTCTCTTTTCTATAATAGAAAGAACATTTTTCCATTTGTCTCTCAGTGCTGTTTGTTTAGATTTCAAATTCTCAAGAGCACATACTGTCTCATCTTTATATTTAAATGTTATGTAGCACAGGCAGGAGCTATTTCTGCTATCCTATAAATATGCTGAAATTCTTCACCAGACTTGAGGCAGGGCTCAAAGGTCTGCAGCTAGCTTTATGTTTTGGGACACAGAATACACAATAATTTGAATCATTTCGCACCTTTTTTACACTAATGCAAATGTAATACTTTCTTGCATTTTTTAAAGAGATATATATGGTATTTGTCAAGAAAAAAATGTAAGACAAAGGTCTAGGAAAAAGTTTGCATATTTTTAACAGTAACTGTAGGGTTTCTGCCTTAACCTAAGCAAGTTTGAGAGGATTCCTTAAACACTTTATAAGATGCTCCATAGGCATGGGGGAGATATTAAAATATAAAAAAGATTTTTTTGTTTTTCCTTCATAATTGAAGTAGCAAGATATTGATAGCAGCTGCGTGCTGAAGGAAATACAGTCCATAGAAATTAAGAGAGAAATGGGTCTTTTACTTGTTTCCTAATAACTGCGTTTTTCTTGAGCACTTTTGTGAAGCAAAATCCATGCCTATATCCCGTGTGAGAGCGGGGAACAAAGAGTTAATGAACAATTATCCCAGGTGGCTGAACACTCAAGTTGCGGTAAAAGGCTGTAACATTCATTTAGCTCCTGTGCTGGTTTCTACCTGTCAGCAGCTCCTGATATAAACTCTACAGGGAATAAAAATGAGCTTGCTCAGACCAGAAGAAGCAGCATCATCCTTAGCAACTTTCTGATGCTGCATTAAAGAGCGACGTCCGGTCTTATTTTTTCCATTTTTAAGAGGCTTCTGCAACCTCAGTGATGTATATAGGGTCTTTGCTGCTTCCTCTGGTGTTTCCTTCACTTGATTCTGTCAGTGGAATATGGATGATGAAAGCACCATTAGATGCATCAGCCCAGATAAAGGTAAGGGGAAATTTTATTTTAACCACCTTTTTGAGGAGATTGAGTTGCCTTATAGAGAAAAGTATAGTTTGGGCAGCATTCTTTCTTGCTTATTTTCTGTTATTCAGACTTAGTACAAACATAAAGCAGTTCATAAGAGAACCTTTGCTGTATCATACCTTTGTCTCCTGTCCCCAGCAAACCTTAAATAATACATGTATCTCCAGTGGCTGCTGCTTCCTGCTTGAAAAAGTGCAAAGCGGGCACCAGTTATATCCATATCCTTCATTTCTGCTCGCTTTGGTAGATAGCTGTCATTGCAAATAAAGGCTTTCTATTTTTAACCATAGACCTTTTGCTACTCACATCATAAGATAGAAAAGAGACTTCAATACTATTGTGAACCAGTTGGGATTTTTTTGAATTTATTTTTTAATGCATGCTTTGCTTTTAATTAGATACAGTTTTTGCTATACTCTCAAACAAGTCCATAGAAACTGTTCAGATTGAACTTGTTCAAGATTGTTCCAGGGTGAATTCAGTCCTCCCTAAGAACTGCATATGCTGTTCTAACTAGGCTCACTAAGTTACCTGTACCTGGAACTAGAAGTCTTATCTCCTGTGCTGGTGGCTTTGTGAGAAATGAAAATAATTAGAGAGGAACTCTCAAAAAAGTCTTGTTTTTATGTTCTTAAAGCTTTATTTTTTAGTTATTTTATTTGGGAAAAATCTGAAGATGGACACACTTAATCGTGCTAATATATTATGAATGAAGTGCCTAGTTGCTTGTCTCATTTTCCAACATTGTATTTTATGCCTAATAGCCATGTAATTTTACAGCATTGTACTGTAATTAAAGAGCTCTGATATCTCTGTATGCAGACAAGCTCCTCTTTCTGCTTTGGATGCTGTTCTATTTAATACCTTCATGTACATCAGTAGCCCCGACTCCCTGTATTTTTAGCTCCTAGCCTATTAAAAGCCACATGTTCACGAGTATCTTGCCCCCTCTGGTCACTGAAGTTCACTTCCCTTTTACAGCAATAGTCCTAGAAATTCACGTGTTGTGAAGAGAAAAGAGTCTTTGTTACCCAACGTCCTTTCAACTTCTTAGCACTAAGTTCAGCTTCCAACCTCTGACCAGCCTCACGGGTATGAGAGGCTCTCGCATGATTCTCTCCCTTCAGACAATCACCCAAGTACCAGTTACCTCCCCTAGTCCCGTGTTTGCAGCTGGGAAAAGCTGAGATTTACCTGTAAGGATGTTCACGGACTGTGTTTCTGCCAGAGGGTGTCATTCTAAGCCAGCTAGTGGAAGCCTTGAAACAAAGAGAAATAGGATTTAAATGGGATTTATTAAAAGAGCAGAGATTCCATGGGCTGGAAGCCATAGGCAAAGCCATTTAATGACGTTTCCTCCTAAAGGATGGCCACTTTCCTGTTAGCATTTATGGAATTAGGAGGAAATGCGGTTCTCCTCTCCCTTAGGAGTAGAGCAGTGGTGATGCACCTGAAGCCAGTAGTACATGAAAGCCTCTCGAATTATTCATCTGATATCCCTGTTAAAGGAATTATAATGTGACAGGTTGTAATATAATAGCTGTCAATCCCTTAGTATTCTTTGTCTGCTTCACAGAGCTCTCTTTTCTCAGAAAAGCCACATTCACCAAGGTTTTGCTGTCTTTGTAATATCATTAGACTTGCAGGAGGGTAGCTTTTGTCTACCTGTGTTGGAGCTGAGGATCCAGGATAACAGAATTTTGAGGACCAAAGTCAAGAGAGCTTTTTGGGTTCAGGATGATGGACCTTGTGCTTTGGACAAAGAAGGCAGAAAACTTAGAATTATAAAAAATGTTTCTCCTCTTTTTACCAAACCTACTCTAACTGGCTTTAAAACCCCTTTGCTAGCTGCGTGTTTGAGTGATTGAATCAAGCACTTTCTTTACCTGTGCAGTTAAGTGTGGAGCTGCTGAAGATACGATGCAGCAATTGCTGATCTGCAGTGTGCTGTCAAGAAGGAGATTCTTTTTTCTACAGGTAGAAGAGATTGAATTCCACACTACATACGTAAGCAAAGGCTGAGTAAAAATCAGTTTGTGATGATACCCAGTCCACTGCATTTCAGAAGCAGAAGCCTTTTCTTAACCTCTTTCAGTGTGACTTGTTTTCTTGCACTAACTTTGCCTTAAATTCCTAAAGGTGTTTTCATAGGAGTCCTTCAATAATATTGATGGGTTTCCTCCCACCCAACCTGCCTTAATCTCCCTTTCACTGGTTGTGACCCATGTCACCAAGCAGATGGTAAAGTGCTGAAAGATCTTTAAAGGTAAAGAGTTTAAGGTCTTATTTTAATTGAGAGTGGGGCTATTTTCTTATACAAGATCAGACACTGGAAACAAGGTGACCTTAGACTGAATTTTATGTAGTCTGTCTTTGAAAGAAACTTAAAATCATTATTTTAGGTTGACATTATTATACATACAGTTTTTAGCAAAGTTGCTAACCTAGTTTTACATCTTATTACTAAAAGTATCTTAAAAATTCTACTTTCTCTGCCAAAACTGACATCAGAACTTTTAGTGGAGTTCATCAGTCGGCTACTATTTTATTTTTAATCACAGAAGGCAAAGCTGTATAAATATTTCAACGATAGTGAATGTTTTAAATGGAAAAGGGATGATAATATTTTTTACACTGAAAACAGAATTTGATGAAAATATTGAAAATTTCCAAGCCTTTGTATCCCATTTATGTGGGAGGATGGTTGAAGGTTCTGGTTTGATAGCTTAGGGATAAATCCATTGTAAACGTAATGCTTCATTAGTAAATTGTGTATCAGAATCTTAATACATTTATTAAACAGTCTTCCTTAAGGCACAACCTATTTGAGGGCTCAAAGGAAAGCCTAATACTCATTTAAATAAATAATTGCATTGAAATTTTCAGAAAAGCTAAAGTGGTCTGAATGTGGTAGAAGGAGACAGATCAATTATTATTACATTAGTGCTTACTAATAGGTCTCAGTTCCACAAATGTTTACTCATATGAGTAAAGTAACTTAAGAGATTTCAGGATCTACACTTAAAAGCTATGAATTTTTAACGGCTTTGGGGAGCCCTGGCGGTGCTCGTGTTTGCGTTTCCTCCGTAAAGCCGCCCTCGCGGGGCTCCCTCGTTGTGATTCTGAATTGTTCCCATTCGGGAAGGGCAGAGCAGAACGTGCTGTGTTGCAGCTGCTGATATTTCTCCAGATGGGATCAGTGGCCTTGTAAATTGTCACTCACTAAAGGGCTGTTTATTAGAATAAAAGGAATCTTTAGGTCCGCATTTCATCATTTGCATTTGAGCAAATGCAAAAATGGTAAATTTTGGATCATACTGGGTGAGAAACGGGAGCTAGCGAACAGCAGGGCTCCCACCTGCCCCGGGGAGAGGCAGCCCTGTAATCTTGGGTGAGGATTAGGGTGCTTAGAGCTGCTCTCCAGATGGTCGAGCTGCCCGGGGTAGCCTGCAGCTCTGCCTGGATCCATGGCAAAGGTCGTTAGAATGGGAATGGTGGAATTAAGGAAAAGGCAGCTTATAAGCAGCTGGGATAATGTTGTGGTCCAGCTGGTCATCCCGGTCATCCACACGCCTTTTGAGCCTATGAGTGTTTGTGTGGGTGCAGGAAGCTTTCTTATAAGCCTGCTTCTATCTGAGCATTTTCCTTAGGGATAAACAGAGCCGTTCAGAAGTGGTGATTCTAGTGAATTCTTAATAGAACTGCTGCAAACGTTATATCCAAATGTTGTCCATCCTGCGTCACTGTATACTCACCGTATCCCTCCTCTTCTGACGTGGTCACCAGAGGCACAGCCGGCAATTCCACGCAGACCTGGAGCGCTGGAGACGGAGCCCTGGAAGCTTGAAGGCAACTGGCTCCCTCAGAGGAGAAACCTGGAACTCGCTGTCTAGACGGTGTCGCTCCAGGCTCTTAGGAACAGGCAGCATTTCTTATGGGGGAAGAAGCATTAATCACACATTTAGAAGTGTGATTACACATTTAAAATCCACTTCGTTTTATTTTGCATTCATTAGGAATAAGAATTCCCTCTGGGAAGCGCACATCCACTTTATCTACGGCGGTATCTGTGTTAGGGTTAATACATATATCTCTAATTGCTGCCCATGTGTTTATTTTAGGCTCAGCCTCCTGTGATGAGGTTAGCCGGCTAATCTGGTAAACTGGGTCTGTAGTGTAGAGTGTGTTCATTCAAGGATAAATAGCTGTGAAATTACAAGTATAATCCTTGCGGATTTACAAGTCAATTACAGTATCAGGTCTGCAATATCTAATGTCTCTGGTGATCAATACTTGGCTTTCTGAAATGTTTTCCATAACTATTCAGCTGCAAGAGCGCTGAAGTGTAGGACGTGTGTCTGCATGCTGACAGCTGCTGCTTCTGGCTGTACCATAACCTGAATTTATCTTTTGTTTGGCTTCACTTTTATTGTCTTCTGAGTGAAACCTAACATATGGTGAGCATGAGAGAGATCAGAATCTGGCCCATGTACTGAAATCTCCTGTACTGACATTTCTGGGCATGTCTTTCCTACTTTAAGGACTACAGCTGTTTCTCCATGTGCTCTAATAACTTTATAACAGTTTTATAAAGCATGTGAGCTGGTGGTTAATCTATCCTGAGAGGTTAATTATAAATCTGTTTGCCCCAGGATGCTCTCCACTTTGCTCACTTCCCACCATCTTCCTAACTTACATATGTCTGTGCTCCTATATCTTGAACAAAATGCTCTTTTTTTTTCCCTTTGCATGCTGGAGTCATTTTTCTCCTCTTAAAGTTTGGATATTCTCTCTAACAAGACTTTCAAGAGTCCAACCGTATTCTTCAAGTCTTCGGAGTGATGCTTTTGGCTAAGCCCCATGCCAGCCTGCAAAGTCAAGCATTGTTCTATTTTAAAATCTTTTTGTGGCAAGAAAAGCCTTTGGTACCATCAAAGAATAATAAGTTTCTAAAGTGCCATAGAAAGAAATCTTTAATCTGTACGTTGTGTCAGATGAGCAAAATTTTTGTAAGGATGTCAAGTGAGGCTAGAATAGAAACCCTTTTCAATAGGCTTATATCCTAAGCACTTGGGCTCAATATGCTTAGGGAAAACAGCTGGAAGAGGGAATGTGTCACATTTAACCCTTTGTTATTTCCTATTTCTTCCCCATGCTGTTGCTGAGTATCCAGTCACAGTCAGAGAAATGAAGGAGATTTTGAAATCTGTTAATTATATTGGTTGATTTATGTGATGCTCTACTGAAGAGGCCTGAAGGACAGACTGATAGTGCCAACTAAAGATTTAAGGAATAAAAGCTTTCCTCTTGGCTGGGCCTTGGCTTACAAACCTAACTTTAATTTTATCATCAATAGCTCTTCTTTTCTAGTGTTATAAATCACTGACATTTCTCTGTACTTGAATAAAAAATAATATATTCAATATTCAAAGTCCTGCTCGTCTGGAATTCTGACTCTGAGCTGTGGACATACCTAGATGTAGCTGCAATAAAAGTTACGTTTAATTCTTCTTTTCCCTTCCATTTATCTCTGATTTGTATCACATAAATGATTGATGCAGAATCCAGGGTGTCTTTGCAGATTTAATATTGATTTTAAAGGCAGGGCATTTTGCTGCCCGGCACAGAGTGAAATCTGGTTGCAGGAGTAACCTAGAAGATGGCAAGGAACCCCTGGGACTGAGAAGGAAGGTGCCAGCAGGATGTCCCCATGGCAGAGGGTGGCTGGACAACCACAGCTCTTGGGTCACAGCCGGTTTGCAGTAACCGGCTTCTTGTATTTGAGCCCTGGCGCTCAGGTTTATCTCCATCCTTGTGAGACACAGCAGTGTTCTCCCCATTTCTCCCCATTTTAAGACTAAGTACCTTGCCATCATCGCACTGCATTTCTCTTGAAGGATGCATTAAGGGAATGGAAGGCTCCTGCGTGCGTGGCGAGGGGCACATTGCAGCCGTATTGCTGGTTTTGACCCCTAATCCAGATCCAGCTTGGTTTTTCTTTTGGGTAACTCTGTGATTCACCTCTGAGGCCAGTTTAATATGAGAACATTGGACAGAGATAGTGAAGTAAATGACTTCTATCTGAGAGATAATTTAAAGTTCTTTCAAACTGTGAAAGGAGAAGTGGGATGTGTTTAATGAATGTGTCTTTTTGCGAGCAATTTGTGCTTAACTGAACAACCTAGAAACGTGTTAGGGTGCTTGTATGGATCACAGATAGCGAGAGCGACTGCACGTCATATCTCCAATTTACTGTAGATACAGAGGTGTGATAGCATAAATGATAGATTTACACGTTTGGGGTTTGTTGGGTGCATTTCAAAGGGAGTGCGATAGTCGTGTCAGGCTTTTTAAAAATTCCTACTTGCTGCTTTGATCTCCTCTGGGTTTCAAGCGCTCTAAATGCTCCTGGCTTCTGTGACCAGCCCCAGTTCTGTCCAGCATGGCTGGCTGCTGCCCCAAGCACCTTCTTGTTGCCTCCAAATGAGCCGTGAGATCAAAAGCTAATTTAAGTGGAAAATAAATGATTTTGTTGTTGTTGTTTTTTAACCTTCTTATTTTCCATGGCCATAACACGTGTCACCTTAATCCCTTTGCTGGATAGGCCAGAACTAGAGCTTTAGGATTAATACTTATAGTGGATTTAGGATTTCAAGTGAACATGTGTTGCTGGGTTTGCATTGTATCTATTTTTTTCTGCCTGGAGAGAAATGATCTTCCCTTTGTCAGAGATGCCTTTTAAAGTGTTGAGGAGAATCTTCTGAGAAAGAATGAAGACGTACAGTGATTTTTGAGGAGATGAAGATGCGTACAGTGATTTTTGAAGAGCTGTATACGAGGAAAATGTCTTTTTTTCCCAGACCTGGAATGAGACTGAGGAGCTTAAGCACCTGGCGAGATTTGCAGTGAAAAGCAAAGGGGAATGGGCTGTGCTCTGTTATCTTTGTGTTTATCTACAGCAAAGGACAACGTTGTTGGGCTTTGAATAGCACGAAGAGCCCTCAGGAGGAGCGGGGCTCGCAGGTTTGCTAGGACATACACAAGGGGCTCCTCTGCGTCTGCTTGTCAGGAGGAGGAAGCCGCGTGCAGAATCCAGCTGGGAGTTGATAGCACGGCTCGGCGGCTGCTCAGCGCTGGGATGTAGCAACCAAAGAGGCGGGATCGTCCGGAGGCTCCTGCGTCTGCCGGGAACAGTCACCTGGCACCGTGTGCCCTCCAGGACTGTCTGCATCCACCATGCGGCATCCGAAGGAGGCTGCGCTGTAGCCTGCCCCGTGCTCCAGAGCAGATACATGGCACCTCGCAGAGAGCAAGAAGGATTTTGCTGGTAGTTTTTGGTTTAAATTTGGATGTTGGAGAAGACCTGAGTTTGCAGTGTTAACTGCTCTGCAACAAGCTGAAAAATACTACTGGATTTTTGAAATCATCGATTATCTTGAATTGAAGTGTTTTCTCCTAATAATATTTCTATGCTATTAAGTTGAAAATTTCCAACTACAGAATTTTGGTAAGGCCTGCAGAGCTTGTGTTCAGTTTAAAGCTGCCTTTTGTCTCAGTCATGGATGCCTCAAAATCTCCTTTGCTTCGAAATAAGTTCTCGATTGCCCGTCTGGCTGAAGAGTTTTTCTGGGTTGGTGGCAGCATCGTAGCTTCTCCAAGATGGAAAATTGGTCATATTGGTAAGATGCAGATCGAATACCTGACACTTCAATGCACAAGACAGTAGCATTTTTAAACTTTTAAATCTTCTTTAGTGACAGTTTTATCTAGCAGTATTGGGGGTAGAGAAAAGGAAAGGTGACAAACAGCCCTAGTCCTATGTTATTTTACTGGTTTACTAGTTGCCAGTGCAGTTATTTTGCTCTTCAAGAACCTCTGAATTACATTTTTAATTTATTTTCCTTACTACAGAAATGCAAATGCCGTGTTGCAGAATTTGGCGTGTGATGACGTTCAGAAGGTTTCTGTCCTCTTCCTTCTACGTGCTCACAGATAGTTTGGCTGTCTGGTCTTAGTTGCCATGATTTATAAAAACTCTCGATTCTTTGATTTTTTCAATATAATGTTTGTTTTGTTTTCAGTCTTCTGGAGATTTGTTCCAAATACTGGTATTCTATGGCAAAATCCTTGAGCCTCACTAGCTAACTGAGAGAGGTTTCTTGATTCCTATCGGCCTTTCTCCTTCATCGGTGACAAAAGCAGCAGACCTGACTGGCAGTGCCTGGGTCTGGCCAATGCTCCTGTTCAGTGAAAGCATCTCAGTTGCTGTCTCTGTGCCTCTCACTTCCCGTAAAGCATCCTCAGTGGCCTTGATAAAAACACCGGTGACTTTGGAAGCACCTTTTTGTCCTACTTATTTGTCACGTTCACGAAGCAAAGATCTTTTTTAATGAGGAAGTCTGAGATAGCTCAGAAACTAATGGGAATTCTTGCAGAGGTTCAGAAGTGCCATCCTGCCCCTGTGTCCAGGTGGCTGAGTTAGTCTCAGGCAGGAGAGATGAGAGCAGAGGGCTCAAATTCAGCCCTCCACTTCCCGCAGGATTTAGTGTCTTTTTTCCCATTAACATCTCCTTCGCTAATGATCAAACGCTCTAATGATAGAATTGGTCTTAAATTCTGCCTTGTAGGCAGCAAGGACTGTCCCAGCTGTTCTTGTCAGATTTAAACAGAACTTTTCTCTTTCAAAGTTATTTTAAGGATTCTTTTCTAATGAGAAGAATAATAAGAGTCTTGAAATTTAGAAACTTGAGTCAGTGAGAGCAAATAAGCGGGAGAAAGTTTGTGCATTAGTAATAATAACATGGCTTAAAAATATGTAGGAATGTGGCAGTCACCGCAGGACAATATCTTGGGGTGTGTGTGTGTGCTGGGGGGTTCCCCTTTTTCTCTTTTTTGAGGGTCAGTGGGGAGTAGAATCCAGCCAGCAAAGGACAGGCCAAGTTTTATGTAAGAGAAAATGGAACTTGAATCTTCCTCCCTGTGTTCCTGTTGTAAAGGAGGAATGTGCTCTGCGTGTATTGTTTGCCTCCACTGGGAGCCATAGAAGACTAAATTCTGTAGGTAGCAGTGGTTATTAATAGCAATATGTTCGATTCCTGAGGCAATATGTCAAATTGGAATTTCTACAAATGCACTCCATTAACATAGGTATCTGAGGAGCAAAACCATCTTTTTTTTGCAGCAACAGTGAATGTCAGAGCTCGTGTGATTAGAGTGTTACTTATGGAATGTCTCCAGGGCCAGAAGTGCCATTCCAGGAGCTTTTGTTGTGAGAGCTGTTCGGCAGACGCTCGTGGAGCTTCTTCGGGCTCACAGAACTCAGCTGTGCAGTTCATACAGCCCTTTCAAAATGCCTTCTAGTTCCAAGGCCTTTGAGCTGTGCAGAATTCCCTTTACACCGAGCTGGGTATATTCATTGTTAAAGATCGGAGTGTAAACTGGGACACAACATTCCTCACAGGGAAAAGTGGAGCCTGACGGTTCTTTGGTTTATCTATTGATGAGCAAACTATAGACGAAAAAACATTTCTGGAGAGACTTTTAAAAAAATGTGGGAATTATTACTGCTTCCTGGGATTTGCCGTGCTGAATGTCTGTCAGCTGTGGGAGTCCTCTGCATATGGGACAGCGGCTTTGGTTTGGAACAGGTTGCCCTTATAGAATATATACATTGCAGGGGTTGTTGTAGGCTCATGGGCATGTTGTATGTTCCAGGGACCCTGAAGGAAATAAGACTCTGAAACCCTGTTTTCCTCTCCGTGCAGTAGTCAATGAGTGGTTGTTTGGAAGCACGGTCAGGATGCGTCGTGTCAGAACCCGTTAGCAGAGCAGAGCTCAGCCAGGACGTGTTTTGCTGGGCTTCTGGCTTTTCTAAACGGACTGACTGGTGGCAAACGGCGTGACGTTACTTGGAGCCGTATCGGGCTGGGTCATGAGTGTTTTGACAGTTCTGATCCACATATAAAGAAGTGATTCCATGCTGTCCTCGTGTGCTGAAAAGGTCCCGCTCCTCCATGTGCAGCGACCCCCAGANACCCCTGTTTTCCTCTCCGTGCAGTAGTCAATGAGTGGTTGTTTGGAAGCACGGTCAGGATGCGTCGTGTCGGAACCCGTTAGCAGAGCAGAGCTCAGCCAGGACGTGTTTTGCTGGGCTTCTGGCTTTTCTAAACGGACTGACTGGTGGCAAACGGCGTGACGTTACTTGGAGCCGTATCGGGCTGGGTCATGAGTGTTTTGGCAGTTCTGATCCATATAGAAAGATGTTCAAGTGATTCCATCCTGTCCTCGTGTGCTGAAACGGTCCCGCTCCTCCACGTGCAGCAACCCCCAGAACTCCTCAAAGGCCACAGGGCCTATGAACCACAAATAACTAACAGGGAGCAGGACGTGTGTGTAACTGAGCAGGAAACTGGCACCTTTTTTATATGAAGAAATTTTAGGAGTTTAGAACTTGTATATTTCTGTTACGTATTGTTACCCTTAGGGTATTTAAGGTCATTATAAATGTTAATATAGACAGTGCATGACTACTTTGAGTGGCTTGGCTGCGTCAGTCTGGAATCATTAGACTTCAGCAGCCAAGTCTGACTTACTGGTGTCACCTTGTTTCTTTCTGCAGTGGAAAGATGTATGAGTTCGATGCAGGCCGGCACGCAGATGATCAAGCTCCGCGGCGGCTCCAAAGGCCTCGTGCGCTTCTACTACCTGGATGAACACAAGTCCTGTATCCGCTGGAGACCGTCTCGGAAAAATGAGAAAGCCAAAAGTGAGTGTCAAGCGCTGAGCCCTTTTCCTGATCCCTCCTAGGGTCTTGCTCTTTTATTATCAAGTCAGCGTGATGGATTTAATTTCCATTTGCAGGTGATCAAGAGGCACATTAACATTGTACATAGCCTTAAGGGCTACATATGATTTCATGAAGATTCGTAGTTTAGGAATATTAAATTGCTGTTAGCTGTGCAATAGTGTAGCAACTCAGAAACGAGTTGTGGAGAAACTCCAGAGAACTTGCAGCCTCAGTTTGGGGCCCTTGTTGAAAATTTTTCTGCAGGATTACCTGTCACTTTTCCATCCCTGTAGCTTAGTTAGTTACATTCCATATCACTGAACAGTAATTTAGAGGTTTTGCATTTCTTTTTTGTAACTGTCAGAAGCATCATACAGGTCAAATATATATCAGTTCCCTGTGTTTGTGGAGACAGATTTTAAGCAATCCCTTTTGCTCTTAGAATAATAATAATAATAATAATAATAATAATAATAATAATAATAATAATAATAATAATAATAATAAACAAAGGACAGTTCAGAATCAGCTATGCTTTTTCAAGATGTAGAGATCTGCATTCTCTGTTCTGTCTGTCTGATCTAGAGCAAAAGGAGGAGGTTGTCACAATTTTCAACTTATTTGCAATTATTTCCTTCTATTAACTTGTACACTCCAAAAAAAGTGATTGAGAAGCAGTTATTATTTCATAGTCCGAAGTTGCAACCAGGAATATGGTAGAGTTCGACCATTTATTTAATAGAAGCTGCTTAAAGAGATGTAATAAGCCGCATTGGCAAGGGGACAGCACAGGGCAGACGAGCTGTCTGGGAACAATTGTGCCGCTGGGAGGAAGGAGACACCAGAAGCTGAGGGGACGGAGTTGTTCTTACAGGTTTCCATTTATAAAACAAACACATATTGGGTTTATCTTTATCTCTGAACATGATTCATGGTTTTGTTGTGTAAAGGGGATGTAAGTTTAAAAATATTTTAAGGGATGCACTAGTTTTATGGTTAGATTTAAGGCTGGGCCTTGAGATTTCTGATCCCCCCTCTCATACTGCCTTGCTTGTGCGACTTCCGACAATTCACTAAATTCAAGCTCTTTAATGTATTTAATCATTTTCTCCATAACACAGTGTCTTATCTGTGAAATGGGAATAATAGTTCTTGTCATTTCCTTAGTTTTCATACAGATTGTCTATGAATGCATTATATACATTCCATTTACAGTGGATCACGTCTAGGCAAATAAGAAAAAGTTCTGATTTGCTTCTACTTGGGAGAAACTGTTAATAAACTAAAATACCAATTGCATAGTCTTAAGAAAGTAGAAGCTCAAAATACGATGCTATTACATTAGTATGCAGTTTGTCTCATGCCTCTGTCTTCTCGGGCTATAAAGTGTGGTGCTTGCTTAGACTAATTTTATTCTAGATGCTTTATCTTATTGTTTGCATTTAAGGTGTGTTCATCTATTATATCTTTGGCCAAGTAGCCATGTTATTCAGCAGTGGGATCAGAGGTGATTTATTTGCAAAGAGAAAGGGATTCCCTTTCTTTGCAGTCTTGCTGTAAACCTGCCTGCATGAATATTCTCCTCACCTGGCCGCTAACGAGCCGCTTCCTTGATCCTTCCAGTCTCTATCGACTCCATCCGGGAGGTGTGCGAGGGGAAGCAGTCGGAGATCTTCCAGCGCTACGCTGAGGGCAGCTTTGACCCCAACTGCTGCTTCAGCATCTACTATGGAGACCACATGGAGTCTCTTGATCTGGTATCTTCCAGCGGGGAGGAAGCACGCACCTGGATCACGGGCCTGAAATACCTGATGGCAGGGATCAGTGATGAAGACAGCCTGTCAAAGCGGCAGAGGACCAGAGACCAATATCCTTCCTTCTGTGTTAGCTGAAAGAGGGTCTCTCAGCAGTGCACTTTTAAGTCTCAATAACATTTAATAATATCCCTTGGTATTCCACACACTTCCTTAACGCCTGTTCAATGTGGTTGAAGCAGACTTTTGATGAGGCAGACAAAAATGGGGATGGAAGTTTGAGTATTAATGAAGTACTGCAGCTAATGCACAAGCTGAATGTGAACCTACCCAGACAGAAAGTCAAGCAAATGTTTAAGGTAAGAAATGCAAATGTATTGTTTCTTAAACTATAGGGTCCAAGCGCAGGGTGTGCTTTGAGAAAAGAGGAGGCTGATTGTGGACCTGTGGTAATGGTATAGAAAACTCTATGTGTACTTAAGAAGAGATTGCAGACTTATGGTTACTCTGTAGCTGAACCTAAAATACCATCCTAAATATCTAAGTACCTAAATATCTAAGTATCTAAAATATCATCAGGCTGCATTCAACCAACATAACTTTATTCTGAATCAGAAGTTGGTTTCAAGTGTCTTAAGACTATCACATGCAGTTGGATATCTCACGGTCACGCTGTTGTGTCTGCAGGAGGCCGACACGGATGACAACCAGGGCGTGCTGGGCTTCGAGGAGTTCTGTGCCTTCTACAAGATGATGTCGACACGGCGTGATTTGTACCTGCTGATGCTGACCTACAGCAACCACAAGGACTACCTAGATACAGACGACCTGAGACGCTTCCTTGAGATTGAGCAAAAGGTAGGACAAACTCAAGAAAACACTCAGAGGCTGAGTGTGGATGCCTGAAACCTGGAACACTGATATCCCAACACATCATTTACAAGTGGCTTTTCCTTCTTTGCTTTCAAGCAAAGAGAGGGAACTTCAGAGAGAAGCAGATTAAGGCTCCTTGAAATTAAAACAATTTTTGACATCTTATGCTGTAATAACATTATACAAACAATCTTAAGGCTAGTCCAAACCTGTACAGAAAAACTCTGGTAATACTGAGTAAGAATAGTGGCAATATTCTGTCTGAGTTCAGTGTTTTAATGTCTGCTAATAAGAAAAGTTGATAAAATTGGAAGATACTGGGTTCTCAATAAAGCTTTGTATTTCATTTTTAAGCAGGGGAGTTCTTTGTGGATTTAGTGTCTTGGGTAGGTTTTGGCTGAGTTTGGAGGAGTTTATTGTTTCTTTGTTTCATTTTTTTTTTGCGGTGGCTTTTGAACTTTTCATGATTAAGAGAATTCATTTAAGATGTACTGACTGCTTGCATTTTATTATTTTTTTTTAATATATGTAAGAGAAAATCTTATTGCCTACATATCCTTGGCCTATTCTCTGCTGGCTCTTACTGGAGTAGATAAGCTATACTGGGAAGGGAGACAGAGACAAACAAACACTCTGTAATTGGGCATCATGGTAAGATTTGTGATTAGTGAGCAGGTGGTTTCTTTGATATTATATTTCTGTTTGCTGTTGGGGATGTGTTGCTATAGGAGAGGGAACCGCAGTCATACATACAAAAAGAAAGCAGATACTTTTACTTCGCTCAGGTAGTGTGAATAGAACAATTAGATTTTAATCTTGTGGGCTGGTAGGACTATTTCTTGAATCACTTTGCTCCCACCAGCTCTTTCTCCTGTAGGGTCTTTTATTGTGTCACTGAACATGGTCTCTGCAGTTACATTTTCTTATGTTCTTTTAGAAAATCACATCAATATCTGATGTCTTCCAGTATTCATTAGCCTACGAAAGATGCTCTTGGTGGCTTTGCGTTTGACTATGAATGTGTAGCTCATGGCAAGGCACTGAATTAGTTATGTCCCTTTCTCAGTTATGTACTTAAATACCTTCTCAATTTGTAGAGTGGAAGATTGTGTTTTCTGAAGAGCTGTTGATAGTTGCCCATATTTTAAATCCATTTTGAGGCTGTGTGGTAGTGCATAGTAGGGATTCTTTTAGCGCTTAACACTTCATTGCTGAAGCGGATCTTAAAGACCGTACTTTCTCATTGCATCCATCTGAAAGAGGCACAATAATTTTGGTCTATCAAACCAGCTGATGTGCTATTATACAGGGTCCAGTAGATAATAATAGCAGATAATGGTAAGCATTATATCCAGAGTTGCTCATGAACCTGTGACACACTGCTCTGCAGAGACACTGATTCAAAGCTTTGAGCTTTACTCTGCAAATCTTGAAGTGCGCTAATGGACGGTGCTTAGGGTTGTGTATGCACATTCAGCTAAACACCTGCTAACAAACTACTACCGTGCTGCAATGAATGTTCCCTTGTGTCTCTGTACTGAACAAGGGGTCCAGCCTACTTCAGTCACATCAGTAATTTTGTCCATCAGTCAACGCTGCACATCAAAGTCACGGGAGCTTGTTCTCTGACAGCTCGTATATGTTTTTCCAAAAAAGAAACCAGTCTTGATATATTCTTTATTTAGTGGAATAAGGTAAAGGTTTCTTCTTTTTGCATATATGGTACATCCTGCGTTGTAGATGGAAACCTTTATGGAAGCAAGAATCTCTGGAATGAAGCTACCTCCAAAAAGCAGTTTTACTTCTGCACTTCTATTCTAAGTACCTCTTGGTCAGGACAAGCTTGGGTCTTTCTGGTTCGTGGCAGTCTAGAAGATGGTGCGATGCCGAGTACCTGGATCAGGAGGACTTCAGCCAGTGGAACAGGTTACCCAGAGAGGCTCCAACCTCAAAATTTCCAAGACCAGATGGGATAGAGCGCTCAGCACTGCTGTGACCTGATTGCTGACCCTCTTTTGAGCTGGATTTTGATCTAGATGAAGTCCCTTCCAACCTGGGTTGTTTTATAGTCCTATGAGCTCATATTTAGACACATGCAGAAATTTCTGAAGTGAGGAAAAAAAAAGAATAGCAAAGTGGAGTCAGCTACTGAAAATATGCATTGGCTTGTCTGCGCCTCTTCCCTATCACGATCTTTTTGAAAGTGCCTGCCTGCAGTCATAAATCTACATCAGAGTTTCAAGAGTTGTCTAAGAAACGAATGAATAAAAAAGTCACCTTTCTCCTGCACTCATCATTTTAAATAAGTAGGATGCGTTTCCGTTTCATTGGTCTATTGATCTTCCTGATGAGAGAGGAAAATGAACATTAGCCACAGGACACAAACTAGCTCATTTAATCACTGACAAGGATAATGCAGGGCTTCACTCCCGTGCCTGGTGCTCTTCTTTCTCATAACACACGCAGGGAAAGCGAGTGTTCATTTTGCTGGTTGGAAGCTTACCAGCAAAAAGAACTAAACACTGTTGTGGCAGCAATGTTATCAAGATGCAGTTGGGAAGAATGTTAGGTTTCTTTTCTTCCTCTTTTATTCAATTTTAAATTACTACCCAGAAAGACATTGGTCTTGTAGCAAATATGCTGGTGGCTTCGGTTCTGCTAAATGATGGTGTCAACCTTCATCAGTTCAGCCAATTTAATGGTAACCCCTCTGGCAACAAGGTCTGAATTTTCATATGTGCCATGTACAGTGTCTGATGGAAAGGTCTTGCTGGACCACTCGGGTCAGGAATATTAAATAATAGCAGCAATAATTAACTGAAAAATGAATAATAAATACCAGGAGTATTAAATAAGAGTGTGTGCATTGCAGTGTTTTTATAATTCAATTTTTACAGAGGCATGGTAGTTTTTTTTTATTCCTAACATCTCCAAACACATATTTACCTTCCTAGCTTAGAATGCAAAGCAATTACCAAGTTAGCAGATTTTCTCAGGAGCTCTCTGAAAGCAGCGTCTCCTGGCTCTCTGCTACTTTGCTAGTTATGAATGATTTTTCTGTCTATTGCACAAAGTACCACCATTTTGTTGTTTTATTCTGAAGTAAAAACCTTTTGACAATGCAAATGAATCCTTTAATCCTACAGTAGAAGAAATCCTGTTGGTTTGTGACAAAAAAACTGTTCTATTTGAATGCTTTTTGTGCTTAACAACACTCTAATCAGGTTTGACCTACAAAGCACAACTCTGACTGTGTTTTTTTGGCTGTGATCAGGCAGCTGCCAATAGGACAGAGTCTTTTCACCAAGCAATTTAGTTCTTATCTGACCTGACACTGATTGGCAGGAGTGAGAATCTCGCTGGGTAATTGGAAATCCCAGTGTCAGTATGGATAATCTGGACGGTTGCTGAACTGTATACAGAGCTAGGAGAAACTGCATTTGCTAGTTAACAAGTTCTCCACTTAATTTTTGCTGCTTTTATAGATGCCCAGCGTGACTAAGGAGCACTGCCTGGAAATCGTCAGCAAGTTTGAACCGTGCTTGGAGAACAAGAAGGAGGGAGCTTTGGGGATTGATGGTAAGAGGACTGGTGTAGCTGTTGAGAGGGATAACACAGATTAAATGTGTGTGAGAATAACACATTTGTTTGCATCATATGTAGTTAATCATGTAGTATAAAGAATGATTTTTTTCCTCTTTCCTTTTTTTTTGGCATATCTGTAATTTGCTGAAGAACCTAAAGGGAAATTGATAATCCCTAGAAATTTGTTAAGGGTTTGGAAACAGTAGTTCTCCAAACCAAATATCCCAGATGCTCACTGTGGGATATTGTTGGGATATAGTAGTGTTATTCATTTGTTCATTTGCTTCACATGTTCATGAACATGTTGGTGAATGTAGGGATGCATTTTGGTGCTGGACTCTAGGAAGGGTACAGCAACCACATGGATAAAATACCTCATCTGTCATATTATTCATTTGCAGGTTTCACCAATTACATGCGGAGTCCATCAGGGGACATATTCAACCCAGAACACTACCAAGTGAACCAGGACATGAGTTATCCTTTGAGTCACTATTTCATTACCTCTTCACATAATACCTACCTCACAGGGGATCAACTGATGTCTCAGTCTAGGATGGACATGTACGCATGGGTGTTACAGTCTGGCTGCCGTTGTGTAGAAGGTAATTTCTTTGGCTCCATAGTTTGCCTCTCCTCTGTAAAGGAAGAATCATGATTTCTGTAGAAGACACAGTAATTAGTTAACGGAAAATGTTTAAATGCTGTTTTCACTTCATGAGCAACAGCAGAAAAACAGTGCCTTATAACAGATACATTTTATTGAATGTGAGAATAAGACATAGGTAGAGCAGTCTTGCTTGTACCAAGATAAATAGTCATAAAATTATTTGCAGAGAGGATACTCCCATTTAGTATAATCTGTTGGTGTATGTAATTATTTTAAGCATATGGTTACTGGTCTGGCAAATAGGAGAGGGTTCTGACTAGGCAGAGCAGGAGAGCTGGTATTTCTGTTAAGGGGAATAAGGTCATATGCGAAATATCTGCCACTCACCAAGGAGCCTTGCTGCGAAATCCCTTCGGGAGTTCCTCTTTCCTTTCAGAGGCAGCACCTGGCTGGAGTGCACTGACCTCAAAGTGTTTCCATGATTCTTCCCATAGTAATATTGAGTCAAAATGTTTGTGTTAATCTGTCTCCTTAAAGGAGATCTGTTTTCTTGGGACGTTCTCAGCTGATGGGAGCAGTCATCTCTTCACAGGAGAATTTCAAGACCATGAAATTTCTTCAGAGAAAGGACGTGAGGAAGTGCAGTGATAGATATGGATGAAGTGGGAGTGAACCTCTATCTGCTGGGTTACTGGATTCCTGAAGGGGACAATAGGGACTCAAGGTCTTCTGTGTCTTCTATAGGGCCACAGATGTTCCTTGTCTGATGGGTGTCCTTGTTTCTGTTCTGCAGTTGACTGCTGGGATGGGCCCGATGGTGAACCAATTGTCCACCATGGATACACCTTGACTTCCAAAATTCTCTTCAAAGATGTGATTGAAACCATCAACAGATATGCCTTTGTCAAGAACGAGTATGTATTCAGGCTGAGTGTATTCTGAGTCTCATACAGGCTCTACGTTATAAGCCTTGGTGCTCTCAGGCATGCTTATAAAGGCAGTAATTTGAAAACCTAACCTATTACTGCATAAATCAGTCAGGCATTCCAATTCTAAATTACTTTCTATGAGGAGAAAGCCTGCAGGAAGAAGTAACAAGGCAGAATTGATTGAGTAGGGGACATTGTGTAGATAGTTGTGTGGCTCCCTTTATCCCAGCCCGAACAGAGAGGAGACTGTAACGTGTTTTGACAGTGAATATTTTTAGCAAATATCTGACAGTTCAGGCACTTCTCTCTGGATGTGCGTTCAGTGATGCCAAGATCACACTCGGATGGTTGCTCCAAAGATAGGTGGCAAGTCAGGCAACAAAAAAGTACAAAGAGATGGGAGCCCAGTTGTAGAAAAAACAAACTACCCAAGAGAAATAGGGTCTTTCTTTACATGCATGTTGCTCAGAAGATCTAAGAATTATAAAATAAGAGATTTTGTAAACCTGGCAGTACTATCAACCTCTCAAGAGTCAAAATGTTTGTGTTAATCTATCTCCTTTAAAAAAAATAAGCGTGAGGGACAGTTCAGGGACGAGAGCTGAAAGCACTGACTGCCTTTTGCTCAAGACTGGTTCGTGAAATTCTGTTAGGAAGTGGACATCAAGACTTGGTAGTGTCGTTGTGATGTTCTGGGTCAAAAAGAGCATCAAGTTAGAATGCAGGAATTTAATCATCCTGTGACTGTCAAAAATGAACTATTCAGTCTGGGGTGAGTAGTGGTGTATCAGTACTGTCTCTGACTGATTTATTGAATTCCACTGGATTTCATTGGTAGTGGAGACTATTATAAGTGTAGCTCAGACACTAACAACACTTATCCTCTTCAGTGCTCTAAAGCGAGCTAAACACGTAAAAACTAAACATGAATTTGATGATTCTGGCTCTGTCTCTCCTAGGTACCCTGTTATCTTGTCCATTGAGAACCACTGCAGTGTGGTGCAGCAGAAGAAGATGGCACAGTACCTTACAGAAATACTGGGGGACAAACTGGATTTGTCTTCAGTGCACAGCGAAGATCCTACCAAGCTCCCTTCACCAGCAAGTCTGAAAGGCAAGATATTGGTTAAGGTAAAAACCTATTTGTTTTTCCTTCTTCCCTCCTTTTTTGGGGGGGGAATATTACAAATTCTACCTGTTGTAAGAGGACTATGCAGATACAGCTGTGTCATGCAACCTAGTGTTTTAATGGGAAGTTCACTATTGGTTTTGTCACTCACCACCAAGAGTTTTCTTTTCTGGTGTGGGCTCTTACTAAAGTTATTCCTACAATCTGTCTACACCCTGGAATAGACACTAAAGCTCCTAATAGCTGTGATAATGCTTTGTGGAAAAAAAGACTTAAGTCTGCCTTATTGTACCATTCTTCACTCTGTCCCTTGCCATTTCAGCCTACAAGCACTTAGCTCTTAGAATCCTTGTTGGCTCCAATTCTGCTGAGTATAGAAGAGATTTTAACAAATTCTTGAGAAATTCTGCTTTGAACCCAAGCTTCTGTACATATGTCTGTCTGCTCTTAGTGTAAGATCTTGACTTTTGTATTCACTTGAGTTTTACAGGGAGCTTAGCGATTTCTATACTAAATGTTTGGTCGTTCTCCAATGAATTAGAAAATGTCATATCTCGCATTTTTTCCCCTTTCATTCTTTCTTGTTCTTTCTTGTTCCTGATCCACAACCCTGGATCAGTATCTTTGCACACACTAAACCTTAGTGTTTGCTTATAACGTTATCATTTCCACTCTTCACAGGAATTACTATTGCTTTTCTCACGGGTGATGCCATTTTTTCTGTCCTAGCAAGAGCTGCATTTTAACCTGTCTGTGCAAACATTGCATGTTCTAGGGGAAGAAGCTTCCAGCCAACATTAGTGATGATGCAGAGGAAGGTGACGTGTCTGATGAGGACAGTGCTGATGAGATTGATGATGACTGTAAATTAATGAATGGAGATGTAAGTTAAGTGACCATTTGAGTATATTTTTTATTGCTAGGTCTGTTACTTTCACCCTTTCAACCTTTACATGGCATATGAATGCTTTCCATAAACCTATAACATGTGGGAAAGACTTTGATTCTGCATATATATCCTTAGCTAATTAATTTATTGATTGAATTTCAAGAAAGACTTACTTATTAAAGAACATAATGGAATAGATGAGGTTTTTTTTACCATAATATATATTAACCCAGTTCAGTAGGAGGAATCATCTCCATATTAATTATGTTAGCACATCCTTGGCTTGCAACAGAAGCAGCTTTTCATAATGATGAGTCTTGGTTGAAAAACCACTTTAATCAGTTTTACTTCCAATATTGTCAGATAACCTGTTTACGTCTTAGATCTAACATCTAATTTAGTTTCCCATGTCTGCATATCTTCTGTTAGTCATTGCTTAACAGTATACAAATGAAGAAGTTGCTATTTTTTGGGGCATTCTCCGAAGTAGTTACTAATAGTTAGTAGTAGTTATAGAGCAAATCATACAGGTGCTCTTTTTTCTTTCTTTGTAAGACGTTTTTTCGTCACTACTTTGTTTAATGATTCTGTTTTGTCTGTAGGCATCTGCTAATAGGAAGAGAGTGGAGAATATAGCAAAGAAAAAACTTGACTCGCTGATAAAGGAATCCAAAATCCGTGACTGTGAAGATCCAAACAACTTTACAGTCACCACTCTGCCATCATCGGGGAAGGTTGCTCAGAAGTCAGATGTTAAGAAGGTGAATGGATTTCATTGTGCTTTACTTATTTGTAGAGTTGACTGTTGGGTATTTTTATGTTCATTGTTAGCTAGTGCTATTATAACGATAATGTAGTGATTGGTATTGTTTTGTTGTGGATGAATCCTTCAGGTTTTGTGCCTTTTATATCTTCGAAAAAAGTTGATTATGATAGTGTTTCTTTTTGTTAGAAATGTTGAGTATACAGTAATCTGATTTATCACCTAAGCATTACTATTTCAGAAATACAGTTCCATGGCACATTCTGCAGGAGATAAATTCATGGTAAGGCTAAAGCTCTTTAGTTCTTGACTTCACTTCTTTTCTCTCTCGATGTGGTTATAATGTTTAAAAGAAACATTACTACTGCCAGTGTAACAAACCATGAAATACGTAATATTGAACCTAATAGCAGAATGGTAGAATAGGAGATAGTACTTACACACTAATTAACTACAGGAATTAGCTATTCTTTCTGTAAACGAAGCCTTTGTGTAACCGAAGCCAGATAAACACTAAGAGCTGGAAGTGAGACCTTCTTGAGAAAACTCTTTAGGGATTCTGAGAAACTCGTCTTGTTCTGCTGCCGCTCACTGTTCTTTCTGCTTGTTCATCTTAGAGCAAACTTGAAGATGAAGTGGAATCCGGGGACGATTTCAACCCCAGCAGACGGCACGGCCGGTCCCTGATGGGCAGCTTTTCCAAACGCAAGGTGAGCCGCTCGGGAGATCAGGTCCACACTAACTAGTGGCCTCTTGGATTGAACTTCTTCAGGGTGCTGGGGGAGGAAAGTCATTGCATTGTCTGGCAGAGGCTTTCTATCACATTGATTAAATAGGCAGGAAAACTATTTAGTTGAGTATAATAGCTTGTTTCATTGCACATCATAGTCTAATTTTATCCAATATCTATTCGGGAAAAATATTCAATTTAATTTGCATTTTCCATTTAAAATAACTTAAGAGTTGTAACATAACTAACCAGAATAACCTTTTTTTATCCCGCTTTCTCTGCATGACGCAGAACTTGGAGCAGCAGTGACACTGTAGAAAATATCTCTTATGTGAAGATGTACAGTTCCATTATAGAAAGGTTCTGACCTCAGGCTGAACCTTCCTCACAGGCATGAATATCATTCTGCAGAATTGGGGAATATTAAAAAAGCTGTCATTGCACATCTCCTGCAAGTAACATACTTCTTGGCATAATGCAGCAGGATTGTTTCTAGCTGCTCCAGTGTGGATCAGATGGACAGGATATTACAAACCAGTTTGTAGCTGTGATATTTCATACTTGATGCAAAGCATTTCAAGTAGGTATCCCATTTTGGGTGCCTTACTGGAAGCTTTAAAAGGATCCTCGTTTTCTCAGAGCAAGGAACTGGATGTTTTCTCAAAACAGGAGAAGTTATCTCAAAATAGATACTCAAAATCAATAATGCCCTCAAAATGCTGAAAGTCATCTGATATGTTTTTATATGCACATTCAATTGTACCAGCAATATGGAAGTTGTGGTCTTCATAACAGCTATGTTGTGCTTCCACAAAGACTTCCCCAAACCAGTAGCCTTTGTTGCCTTTCTTACACCATAAAAGTTGACAATAACTTTTCTGATTCTTTCTTTGAAAACCCCTCTACAGAACAAACTCAGAAAAAAAGAAATCCTTAATGTTTAATATAGATAATTTAACTCGAGTTTATTTTTCTTCTCCACTAGTTTGTCGCAGGAAAGTGTAACTCTTTTGAATACTGATGTTTTGTTATCCATTGTATAAAATGTTCTTATGTCCTTATGGCGCAGAAAAAAGGAAGCAAATTGAAAAAGGCAACAAGTCTGGAAGAGGGTGAAGATGATTTGGACCCTCAAGGAAATTTATCCAGGGGCTCTGTACATTGCAGCAGGTTTGTAAAACAGTTTAGCAATTTTGTGTCTAAAAAGATCTCTGCATGAACGTAAGAACAGGGAGACTTTCATGCACTTGCCTCTAAAGCTTCAATGCCTCGACTGTGAGGCTTCATGTGATATAAAAGTACTAAATATCTCTGTGGTGGAAGAAAACTTCCTTTTATTTCTTCACTCTGATGGTTTTTTAAATATGAAGGTGAAAGTTTTGTTTTGTTTTACCTTTCTAGGATAAACCGACAGAAGAAAACAATGAAACTTTCCCGGGCGCTGTCTGACCTGGTGAAGTACACCAAGTCTGTTGGCATTCATGACGTAGAAACCGAAAGTAGGTTGGATTAGAACTCTGTGAAATATAATTGCTTTGCAGAGAAACTGGAAGTCTTATGTTCTTACAGCTATTTTATAAAGGTTTTTTTTGTCTCTGCCTCCTCTGCTGTGAAGGATGACAGAAGAGTTGCACATTTGTTGTACTTGGCTTCATTGTCCCAGGGTGACTTCTCCAATAAACAAGTTGATTTTGCTATAATGGAAAAAAGGATGATTCCCTCTGTAGTAGGATGTGTTCCAAGAACAGTTGATTGTTCTAAGTAACTGTTGCTATATTTCTAAATGCTTTATTTAAAATGAAATAACTAAAAAGGGAGACGACCCCTAATTTCTTCCTCTCTCCCTTGCAGTCTCTAGCAGCTGGCAGGTTTCATCTTTCAGTGAAACAAAAGCCCACCAGATCCTGCAGCAAAAGCCGGCACAGTATCTGCATTTCAACCAGCACCAGCTGTCCCGCATCTACCCGTCCTCCTACCGCGTGGACTCCAGCAACTACAATCCCCAGCCCTTCTGGAACGCTGGCTGCCAGCTTGGTGAGCAAAGAGCACCCTTGATTTACTTGTTTTATTCAGGAGAAATGTTTAAATAGAAGCTTCAGAATTTCTGTCATTTCTAAGTTCTCTGCTCATTCAGCTTTACTGACATTGGAGTCCTAATTCTTTTTCTGTATTGTTACCTACATAGATTTTCTTAAATACATGTGATGCATAAGCAAATGTTTGATAAATGGAGGTGAAAGAACTTCCTTCTTATCCTATGCAGGAAGACTGCAGAGTTTAGAACTCTCCTGGGGAGCTTTTCTCCCCCAAGTTGTGTTGTATGTGATATAAGGGAAGACTTTTTCCAACATATATGATTTTCCAAGAAAGGAAATTTTAGAAATATCTAGGTGTTCTTATTTTATGTGGGATGTACAAACAAGAATGACATTAAAATCTGCTATTAGTGATATTACTCTTTTTTTTCTTTTAGTTGCATTAAACTACCAGTCAGAGGGGAGAATGCTGCAACTGAACCGGGCAAAGTTTAGTGCCAATGGGAACTGTGGCTATGTCCTCAAGCCAAACTGCATGTGTGAAGGTAAGAAAAAGCAGCAAAAAAGTGACTTGGGTGCTTTTCACTTGTTTATGGCATGAGAAGGCCTAGATCCCAATTATAGTTTTTAGAAACTGGATTGTTAATGCTGGAAGCAAATAAACTAGAAGGTGTCTAATGAAAATTGCACTTCTTTCCCATCATACGGTTTCTCATCCCTACAGGTATCTTTAATCCAAATTCTGAAGACCCCCTGCCTGGGCAGCTGAAGAAGCAGCTGGTTCTGCGAATTATCAGTGGTCAACAGCTCCCCAAGCCCCGGGACTCCATGCTGGGGGACAGAGGAGAGGTACGAAGCAGTCGGTAATTGCTGAGGTTCCAAATGGCTGCGGTAACGATGAGGGTTGAAATTTGTGCAGTTATTACAGAATATGAATAAATTAGACAGATCATTAGATCCTTAAGTGGTTTTTGTCTCTTCTAATCATCACTGCAGTACCTGGTTTTCCTCTCATTGTCAATATAACAGGCTCATCCTAAATTATGCCTTTTTGTTGATTTGACCATATGTTTCTTCTCAGCATAGTTATCGATTATAGAAAGGTTTATGATGAAAAAACATGGGGAAAAAATGTACCTTATTCTCATTTTAGGGGTTAGCATTGAGCCTCAACTTTGTCTTTGTTGCTCTTTTCAGTATTTTTTTACTTTCTCTTTTCCAGATCATAGATCCATTTGTAGAAGTAGAAGTTATAGGCTTACCAGTTGATTGCGTGAAAGAACAAACCAGAGTAGTTGATGATAACGGTAAGATCATGAGTTTTTTGCTCTTATACAGCAAATAACTTATCTTAACTTTTTCTTATTGGAAATATCCTTATTCAGAAAAGTTTTTGAGGAAGCTTCATTTTAGAAGTTTTGTTCTTAAATAGTTAAACAGATGACTCATATTAATTAGGAAATTATAATTATAGGATAATCTAGGTTAGAAAAGATGGAGGTCAGCTTGTCCAACCATCTGCTGAATGCAGGGCCCACTTTAAGTAAAATTCTTTTTTTTTTTTTTTTTTAAATTGTTGTGGTATTGTGATTCCTACTGAAAGAAGCAGGAGTACTGGATTTATAAGAAACAATGATCAAACTGCTAGGAAAACTAGAATGACCACTGCAGTCTAGGCTTTCCTTATGTAGACAGCCTTCTTGCTTCATGTCTCACGAACATAATAGTTAAACAAAATTTCAAAAATGCGTCTTTCATTCCCAGGTTTTAACCCAATGTGGGAGGAAACGTTGGTGTTTACCGTGCACATGCCAGAGATCGCGCTGATTCGGTTCCTCGTGTGGGATCATGATCCCATTGGACGAGATTTTATTGGGCAGAGAACGATAGCTTTTAGCAGCATGATGCCAGGTAAGGCAGGAATTGTGAGATTCCTTGTCCAGAACCTCTTCCTGTGGTGAATGAGAGACGGGAAGTGCAGTACTGGATGAGCAGGGGGTTCTCACAAGAGACTCAGAGCTGGAGGTCCTGAGTTCTCTCTCCAGGTCCTCTACCCATTGCCATATGACAAAACTAAATCAGCTGACTGTGCGGGACTCTATTTTTTAAAAGATGCCTAAGATTGTAGATCTGGTTGGCTAAATATAGTGGACTTGAAAGACAACCACGAATAATCTTTCTCTGTGTTGTTTCATTCTGCTTCTTTTCTGTGTTTCCTTCCCACTGGTTTTTGAAAGTCTTCACTGGAGTTGAAACTATCAGTAATAGTTTAATACATGGCAGACACCTATTCTCTATTTTTACAGACTATTTTCTGTCTATCTCTTATTGTTTTTAGCTCAGTCTCATTTCACTTGCATGTATATTTTTGTTTTCTTTTAAAACAAAGGACATATAATATTTTGTAGTTTGCTGGTTACATTTGAAAACAAATAACCAATCTCAATAGGATAAACTTGACTGAAACATGTACAGTATTAGTAATAACCTATAAATCACCAAAAGAGTCAAGTTAAGTCGAATATTGACAGTCACAACATTGGACGTGAACAAAACCAGAACAAAATATGTGTGTTCCTTTAATAAAAAAGGGACAAGAAGAAATATCAGTTACATTTGTAACTGCTGTTTTATCTCAAATAAGTTGTGTGTGGCTGCAGGAAGCACAAATCTAGCGCTTAATATGCTGAGGTGAGAGGAAGCTCAGTAATCCCTGTTGCTTACAAAGGGGAGGCCTCTAGGAGCTCTTTCTGTCATTTATGACTCCCTGACAGTTTTGCTCGCTCTCTTTCAGGCTACCGACACGTCTACCTAGAAGGTATAGAAGAGGCCTCCATTTTTGTGCACGTGGCCATTAACGACATCAGTGGTAAGGTGAGCGCCCGCAGTATAAAGTGGTGAATTCTGCATGTTTAAATGTGCCGACAGGGTTTTGAGTTACACCAGCGAAGCCCAGCAGGTAAGGGCCCAAGATAACCTAGTCAAACATGAATAAACCACACTGCCGTGATTGTCCTGGTGTCCTGAGAGCTTTCCAAACAGAGAGTTTTTCATTGCAGCACGTGCTGATACATAGAATGAGTTTGCTCGTGTCCCATACCTGAAGTGCACCTCACTGCACCAGTGCTTGTACACCAGAGCCTCTCGGGACTTTCTGCCCCCAAAACTCATTTATTGTGTGAAGGCCCAGTCTGTCTGTGACTTTTTAAATTTTAATAAAATTCTCAGAGATTATCTGCTTAGGGACTTTTGCTGCTTATCTGCAGATTGGTGTGCTTGTTTCACATGGAAGTAAAACTCTATCCGGATGCCGTGTCTGACTTGTCCAACTTCAAAAGTTTCATAGGGCCAGCTGAAAATGAGAGATCTTTTCTTCTTGTGTGCTGGATTTAATTACTTCTGTGGTGTTAATTTCACTGACACCCAAGTGGCTAAGTCAGTTCCATACCTCGGCATGAGTTAATGCTCATGGCAGACTGAATTTTCGGTTATATCAGCAACCTGACAGCAGGAGGCGGCATTGAATAGGCTGGGAATTCCAATTTTTGTGTGTTTGTTATGGCTTGTCCTGGGAAAACTAAATAAACAATCAAACAAAAACACCTTTTTAACTGCTAGATTTTAATAAAGACATTTGTGGGCTGGAATTGAAATAACTCCCAGGAAAGTTTCATTGTGTATCTACAGGGAAAAGGACTGTTTATGGGAAGATTGTCGTGTTAGACTTCTCAGTTAATGCCTGTCAAAGGAATGAGAGGAAAAGGGGAGCTGAGTTTCTGCCTTTGGTCTGGTGGCAAATCTGACAGGACTCGGCACTTCTGCCTGGTGATGGCGTTTGTGAATCTGTCTGAATTTAGCTTTAAGGAGAAAGAGACTGTTAAAAATTTGGATGAAAGAGAGTTGGTTGATGCTGGTCTGTGTGAAATAGAAAGCAGATGAGCAGGGTTTAATTTCTAACTGCAAGGCCGATCACAGATTGGCCACTGCTAAATGCATCCCTGCTGCTTCCGTTGGAATATTAGATTTTCTTGGTATGATTTATGAGCAAAGCTTGATGAACACTGAAAGTCTTTTGCTGTATTGTGCTGTCTCCCACCTGTTCTTATCCAATAGCTTCCAGGCTGCAGCGCTGGTCTGGATTTTGAGTGCTTTATTCGCTTCTCGTGTTCTCAATCTATTATACATCCCTTGTTGCTTCTCGCTCCCATTGCAGTGTCTCGGTCCTTGCTGGTGTTAAGGTGGTGAAGCTGTTCACTATCCTCATTAAAGCAAAAGGGCAGTTAATCCTCATTAAAGCAAAAAGGAAGCAAATTTGGAAGGGAAGTTTTTATATGGGTTTATTTTTTTAATAAATTTTTAATAAATACTTAGACAGTCCTGCCTACAAACACTACAAAAGACATGAGACAAAATAGTAAGCAATGTTTTCTCTTCTGGATCACATTCTGCTATTCTTGGTCAGGAGATCTTTTGTGTATTTGTAATATCAGTGAAGGCTGCACATGAGATACTTGGATGCCCGACAAGGTCAAGGATGGCAGAATATGAATCAAGTATCCCCCAGCGCTGCCAGCTGCTTTTAAAGAGCAGACAAACAGGACAGCTTCAGTCTTACTACGAGCCCCTAGATTTCTTGGTCACTGGTTTGCCTCAGTCCAGAGGGTTGTGCAGCCCGTGCAAGCAGCTGCCGGAGCAGCGCACGTGTCAAACGTCGTTAAATGATGCTGTGTTCTGCTTGCAAGAACTGAGAACTGCAACTCTTAATCATGGTCAGGAAAGCAAACACAGATACCAGTTTGAATTTACGTAGCCTTTATTAATCCAAATATTCTATTGCAAGCATTAACATTTTATATTTTTTTTAATGTAGATATTATGCTCTGTCCAGTAACTTGAAATTGCAACAGTCAAAGCTTATTTTTTTGACTTTAACTTCTATTTAGCTGAAATCTCTTTTTTTATCAATTATATTGTTTCCTGAAGGCTCTCTTCTTTGTTCCTCTCTTCCGTAGTCTGTTCATGTATATGTATTTCTAGATGTGTGTATCTCTGCGATCTTTCCTCACTGTTGTGTCTTACTTGCCTTTTTACTCTGTCTGTTTGTGATTTCAGTGAGCTTCTCTATTTCAAACAGTCTACTTTTAGAAGCAGAGCATTTTTAGACGTCTCGAAGGTACCCCCTCCTGCCCCAGGGAGGCGTAGTGACCACCATCTACCTGCATGCCTCTAGTTACTTCATTAGCATCGATGTTTCCTTATTAGCATTGGGAAATATTCCACTCATACATGGGCTGTGACATTGACTGGGTTCCGTCGGGTCTTGGAACAGTGAGAGCCCTGCATTTGTGAAGCAGATCCAGGATTGAAGTCTCTTTAAGCTTTCCTTCTCTTTCTTCCATGAGTCTCTTACTTGTCTTTTCTCTGACATCTATAACTGGAAATCCTTCCTCCTCCTGAAAAGAACATGTAACAGCGAACAGTTTGCTGAGCTGTGGGAAAGCCTCTTGTGCTGATTTGTAAGGCTTTGAAGTGTTTGAAATTGGAAAATTGAGGAATGAAGTAGCTCTTATGGTTTGTAAAAGCACAAGTTCTGGATCTCCTTCTAATTGGCTCTCTTTCTTAACCTTTTTTGTAAGTGTAACCAAATTTATAGTCAATTTGGGTTCTTGAATCTGTCCGATGATTCAAGCAATAGTTTAACAAAGGAGCACCAAGTAAACCAGAACACCTGGGGTCCTTCACTGCTCATCTTCCATTCCATCAGTGTTTTTTTTTCTTTAATTTTTATTATTTTTATGAGGTATTATTTGTTGGGTATGTGTGAAAGAGAGAGAGAAAACACATTTTTCTGTGATTTGCAATTATTTATATTGCATGATTTTATAATAATAAATCTGTGTACTTGCCAACTTTTCCCAGTTGGACTAGGATGTTTCTTTCCTTCAGTCCTTCACAAATGCATAATTCGGTTTTGAAGTTTTGAAATGAACATGAATCCAGAATGATCCAAGCAAGTTATTCAATAGCCTGGCTCTCACAGAATTTTTATTAATATTTAACCTACATTTTCTCTGCCTTTCATTATTTGCACTGTTTTATCAATTAATGGGAAAAATTAATCCCTACCCTCCTTATCATACCCTGTATATGTTTTTAAAGACCGTTTGAGTTCCATTTTTTGTCACTTTTTGCTCACACTGAATCATGGCATGTGAAAAATGAAGCTTCAGTCAATTAGAGCCTGAAATAATATTCTGAATGTTTTCGTTGGGCTCCCTATCAGACCAATAAGCTGTCACTCAATACAGCAGATTGCTCTGTACACTTTTGAATAAAATTAGCTTTCAACTTGGGCTCCCTGTACAGTTCAACTAATTTCTGTCCTTGGAGTCCTGCAGTTTAAAGACTGGAATGCATGAGCATGTGGTCAAATATTGGGGGGTGAAAGATGAACTCCTGTAATTTCAATGAGACCTTTCTTTGCCATTGCCTGGCACTGCCACAGTGTGACCTCGTGTGACAGAGCAGGGCAGAGGAGCTGGACTGGCAGAGGGATCCAAGGAGCGCTGCTGTTGACCCGATTTATCACGGATTTCTTGCAAAGTATTTCAACCGTACGGTTGTATACTTTGCAGAATATTTTCCTTCATTCATTATGCTCCACATAGGGAAGAGCATTACAGCTACTAATGAGAGTTTGATGTAATTGGGAACATAAAGGGAACAAAGGAGAAGCAAACCCGAAGGGGAGCCCTGTTCTCTGCCTTGAGACACGTCTATGAGGCTCTGCACTCGGAGTCAAACCAGCCCACTTTTCGTTATGCAGCTGCTTCTTGCTTCCAAAGTTGGCGAGTACACCTGGAATGCTTGCAGGAATGCATTGCACTGAAATGTTCAACAACTGTAGGATGGTGGGAAACTCATGTAATTCTGTGCATTTAATTACCTCAGTAAGTATATACTGGCAATGTATATACTTCAGTACTCCAAGTACGCTATTGTCATCTGGACTAACTTTACTTGTTTATAATGTGTTCCTTCAGTGATGAAAACATAGATGACGTACTCTGGATAAGTGCTGGAAGGGGTGAAGTGTAGGAAATAATCAAAATGTAATCACACAGGTAGCAAGAGAAGAGTTCAGAGATCATTTCTTATGTATCCAGTTAAATTGGTACTCATGACAGCATTCGTTTTGTTCCTAAGGAATATAGAGCTCCATTTGAACATCACATTCATTATCTGTATTTTTTAAGTCAGGAATATTTTTTAGCTTAAAGGGCCATTGTCATTAAAAATTTGTGATGCGTGGCAGGTAAAATGGAAAAGATTTTAGAAGAGCTTTTCTAAATTACCTTCATTTCTGTAGGCTGGAGTGTTTTGGTGAGGGGAGAGGGCACAGGTGTTTCAGTTTCTTTCCCTCACTTACCCTGAGCACTGTTTTTATTCCAGGTCTGGGCTCTTTGGTGTGTGCTGCATCTTCCTGGTGCAGTCAGAATGCTAGTCATTATCTGCAGTGTGAGAGACAGGAAAGATTAAATTTGGTGGCATGTGATGCCCATCTCTACACAGTCATAACTTCCTGCACAAGCCACAAAATTCAGCTCAGTGTTTCTAATTATTTTAATTCTTAAGCTATTCTGATTGGCCCAATTTTAGTCTGTCTCGAGTCTCTGAAACTGCTAGGATTTATTTTTTTGAAGATACATAGTAATTATTTAAGATAACACTGAGTTGCAGTATCTTTAGCGTTATTTGTACCATGGTGTGAGTTAAAGGCAGAAACCATTCAGATTTCCCTCATATTTCCTGCAACGTGGGTTTGCAGTAGCTGGTTGCAGCAGTTCCTCCATGGCCGTTCCTAGGGATCCTTTCCAACACATACTTTAAGTGTGAGTGCTTTAAGTGCCTGGATTAGAAAGTTTGCCTCTGTATTCTACCTACATTGTCTCTGGGAAGCCCTTCAGACTTTTAATCCCTTTTAAACTATTCTAAATTGCCGGAGAGGAGAGGTGTTGTAGCTGAGTCCTTTTGGAGTCCAGGAGACTTGCCCCTTAACGGGGTTTCTGGGGCTGGTTTATATATTGTGACTGTTCCATAAACGTTCACTTTCTAGAGATTTGCTTCAGTATTCTCTATGCTCATTTCCAAGTGGCTTATGTTGCTTAAAGAAAAGACAAGTTTGCAACAAATCTGTAAGTCTCACGTATCCTTGGATTCTGGTAGTGAGTTGGGTTTTTGTGCCTCCTCTGAGTTCTCTTATGGATCTGTAGGAAGAAACCTTTAGGGCAGGATTGTGCCCATGCCCACTGCCCCATAGCTCACAGGGCTTTGTGTCTCCAAAAATAAAATAAAATAAAAAGACTGTATTGCTAAAAAGAACTTACCTGAATTGTAGTTGTAAGAGTCTGAAATCTATGACATTCTGAATATCCCAAGCTTTGTCACTTTTCGCACACTTGAAAAACTTTCCATCTTTCAGAAATAGACCCTTAGAGGTAAAATATTTCCTTTTTTTTTTTTTTTTCTCATTATCTAATGCTTGTGTTTTCTTTGTAAGTAGCTATGTGCTAGTAAGAAAAGGTGACAAATACAGGAACAAGCCTGTGGGGAAATTTTATTTAAAACTGTAACTCAGGGGAAAAAGAAAAAAGTTGTGACATTTTGCAAAACTGCTGTTACTAATTTTTTTTCCCTTTTTAAATCTCTGTCCTATTTTCCGTTTAGATCCCATTCTAAAGGTAGGAATATGGCAGGAGACCCTGTGTGCATGCGTGTGTGTATATATTGCTCGAGGGAAGAGGCTTGCATTTTATACTAAGGTTTGTTTTTTTTTCTAAATTTTTCCAGGCCAAACAAACGTTGGGTCTAAAAGGTCTGTTTCTCAGAAATCCAAAACAAGCATCTCTGGACAGTCATGCTGCTGGTCAGCTCCATCGCAAACATTCCTTTAGCGGCCACATCTTGCGACGCACAGCGAGCGCGCCCACCAAAACCCACAAGAAGAACAAGAAAGGGTTTCCAGAAATTGCTTTTGACACCAAAGACAACAGCTCCGAAGGGGCCAGCGAAGACCATGAAGTGGAAGACACTTCTCAGCCTCACTTTGAGCAAATGCCCGAAGGTGCTTGTGTGTCACCAGCTCCCAGAGATGGTGCCAATGGGGAGGTACATGGCAGAGGGGTGAAAGGTAAGGCCCGTCCCTCCGGCAAAGGTAAAGGCCAAGGTTGTGTTCCAGGGGGTCCTGCTTTCAGTGAACCCCTACGGAGGTCTAACAGGGTCCGTCTGCAGGAGCAGCAGAGCGAGAAGCAGAGTATCTTTGCCCGCTGCGCCATCAACGGCTCTGGTAGGATCGGAGTAGCCACTAATTGCATGAAATGCATGATCGGGTCCAAAGAAAGCCCAGATCTAGAATGCAAATGGAGTGACCAGTCCACCAGGCCTCTTGCTAAAGATATGCACCACCATGATGAGTATAGCAGTATAACTGGAGAAGAGAGGTTAGAACTAAAAATGTTGGGTATTAAAGATCAGCCAAGGCCACGGGCAGATTTGCAGCCTTGCAGCAGCTCTGGACCTGCCGGTGACCCCGTAAGGGACAGCCAGTCTTTGGTGACCTCAGGGAAGAAAATTGCTGAATCCAAATGTCATGGAATGAAGCCTCATTCCCGGCATCGCTGGCAGTGCCAATCAGGTGGCAAGTATGGCAGCACTGTGAACTTGGTTGCAGCCACCAGTGGCTCCATATCCTCCAATTCCAGCAGTCTAGAAAGCCTTGGAAGCCCAGAATTCCCCAAGCGCTGGCCTGAAACTTCTCGAAGGCAAGTGGGCACCCTTCAGCGGGAAATGAATGCCTTGTTCGTTCAAAAATTGGAGGAAATTCGAAGTAAATCCCCTATTTTCTTTACTGGTAAGAACAGACTTTCTTCACCCTTATCCACCTTAGATTGCATCATTGCCCTGCCTTCTGCATGTCCTCTCCCCTTAGAGGCTTTTGTGTGTTGCTTTAGTATCAAGAGCTCTTTTATTTTTACTTTTATTTTTATTTTTACTTTTATTTTTATTATTTTTTTTCTCTTGGCAATGAAAGAGAAACATCTGTGTATAAACATATTTTTTAGATGTGTCTAGTTTAGATCAGTCCTTGCCGTGCCTAGCTGACCATCTCCAGTAGGAAACTGTCAGTAGTCCGTGAATGGTTGGATTGTTTGCTGGAGTTTTTTGTTTCCTTTTTTTTTACTTTTTAAGTGAACATGGTGTGATACTAAGTAAATGTTAAGATCCAAACCAGAGCACTAAGGAGAATGTGAGACAAACAGATCAACAAGCAGCGTCATTTTATCAATGTTTATGTTTCATAGAGATATAACCACAACAGTTGAAATCAGTCAGACCAGTCCATTCACCAGAGAATTTGCCATTCCGTGTAAGGTACTGCCATGACTCAGGAATTACTGGATGGAATTCTCTGGTCTGGCTTATTCAAGAGAACAATCAGGTGTTTCTGAAGCATTTTGGTGCTTTGGAAGATGTAATCCCTTTTTTAGTAGTTGATTCTGACTGAAATACAGAGATTTAAAACATTCTGCTTACTGAAATGATTTGATCTTACTGGGTGTCTGTAATTCTTGTTTATTTCATTTTTTGAATGTCTTTTTTTAACATCCTTTTCCCAAGATGTACTTAGAGCTTTCAAGAAAACACCAGGGCAAGGAAGGGGAAGAGAAGGAAGAATTTTGCCAATTCCCATGGCTTGAAATTAATCCAGAGCAGCAGAAGCCTTCCTGCACTTAGATTATTGGCATTAGGCTTTTCATAAGCTCTGAGTATTGTGACATATGGAGCCCTTTCCCATTATTAGTGCCAGGTCCCCTGCCAGCCCTCTAAGTCACTAAATAAATATTGTGATATGCTTGAAATTTGATTAAATCCATCTGACTTCTCAACCGTGGAGTCAACAATCCTTAAAAACAGTGAAGCAATCCCTTGGACTGGAACTGATGGGCCCAGGGACAAACACTGTGTTTGCAAAAACAGCATGTTTCCCCCAACCCTGCTACTTTCGTGCTTCAGGCCAAGACACCAAGGAAACCAGTAATGTTAGCCCGATGCATTTCATAATTAATGTTCCATTGAAATAAAGTGCCGGAACGATGAGACGGGAAACAATAGCCTCTAGTTTGCCCCTTTAATGGCAACATCATTGCGACTTCCAGTGTTTTGCCCTGTAAGGGTTATTAATGACCCAGCCTGGATGGGTTTCATTAGTCTGATCAGCTCTGGGCTCCTCCAGAGGCTCCTACCAGTGCTGAGAAGGCTGCTAAGGTGTGAACAGGCACCTTTGTTCTGTATGCACCTCCCTTCAGCAATCCAGATACATTCTTCCCTTTTAACACTCCCATTGGTGGAATAGAGGCTGCTAAACAGCTGTCTCCATTCACAGGCTTTTGGTCAATAGGCTAGATTTGAAATCTGAGCGATGAAAGGCAAGGCCAGGAGACTTTCAGTGTACTTTTGTAGTGCAGGAAAAGGTCCATTGTGTTAGAAAAGGTATGAGAAGAGGAGGGCAGCTCCCTTCCCCAGTCCTGTGGAGTCCCTATTGAGTCTCTGGTATTAGGGCGCTGTGGTTATAGAAGCAGGTAGTCACCTGGGAAACAAAGCAAGGAGATAACCTAGGAATATTTAATTCTAAAACAGTACAGTCTGTGGAAGGCTGGTCATTAATTTCAAGGGAGGAAGAATTTTACCTGAGAAAAAGGGAGCTAAAAAAGGAGGAAGTGATGCTATTTTGGATACTTAATCCTTTCAGTAGTCACTAAGACTGATTCTGATGTGTCCATCGGGGTAAAGCTTTTGCTTTCATGCAGTGATTTAGCAGACTGGTCTTACTGTGCTTGCTAGTCCTCTAGGTATAAGGACCACATGGGTATGGGTAGGGATATGGGCCAGCTGTTTCTATACTGGGCATCTCCTCAAGGGAGGCAGATCCATTTATGTTTGGTGTGACATGAGTGTGCCCTCTCCTGCGGGGTGTCTGTTTTGTCTCATGTGAGCGGTGCAGTTTTATGCTGCCACGTTGCATTGTGAACTGCAGTGACCTTGCATGTGTTTTGGACAACTTATATGTGGGCAGTTTGAACTGTAGATTTTAAACCAATTTCTATGTGGCAGATGGAAGGAAAAAAACTGCTATTTTTCAAGCTTATGTTATGAAAAATCATTGAAAAACAACAACAAAAAAGTCATTTTTTTTTCTAATTCTATGACAAAATTAATGCACTTAATATGAATCCTTTTCTAGATTCCACTGAGTGCACTGTTTGATTAAATAACTACACAAATTCCTAGGATCCTACAAGAAATATGTGGCTATTCCTCTCTATTTCCCTTCCCTCTCTCCCCATTAATTTATCCTGTTACCTGCACCTGCCTTCCCTGTATTAACTGGAATTTTTCCTCTGTTCTGTCCTATTATTCTACATGCACACTCTCTCCCTAGTTAAGAACTGAAAGGACAAGCAAATCAAAGGTAACTGTCTCCTGAGTGTCACCGATTCAAGCGCTTTGTTGCCTGTTTGCCTTTTTGTTCGTTTGCTTCCAGACTCATTCATTTTCTGCTCCTATATTCTTGAGGCTGTTGCCAGCTTCTTCGTGGCGCTTTGCTAGTTCTTGCAGCATGTTTGCACTGTGGTTTCGAGGGTGACAAGTGCTCCTCCTGGCATGACTGCTTTGTGTCTTAGGGTACATGGTGTAAATACCGCAGTTGGGGTGTGCTGTTAGCAGCTCTGCTGACTCTTCAGGAAGATATTTCCAGCCTGCTTTCATGGAATATGCCTCCTTGGAGAGTTTTTGGAAAACAAATAACAAACTTTTTAGCAAAATAAATTAACTTTATTAGAAGTTTCTAAAAGGCACATTGACTATAGCACTTTGTACATACAAATCATTTTACTTGCAATCCGTTTCAGAAGTCTTTGCTGCTGCTGCTTTTCTGTATTACTGATACTTGGAATTACATGTGTTGGTTGAGCAGGGATTATACATGAGGATGCTCTGACTGCTGCCATGGGGGGCTAAAGCAATTCTGTGGTGCTGGATAGCAGATGAAGAGAAGTTCTGAGGAGGGGTGCAAGGACACTAAGAAAGTGGCTGGTACCATTCTTGAAATATGGGCAATCAAGAAAACACATTGCTAGTACGCATAGGCTGAGATTTTTTGAAAGCCTGTTTGGCTGTTGGATAGCTCAAACTGAATGAGCAGAGGATTTCTTACTGCCTTTATTGACATTTGAAATCATAAAAGTTACTTAAAAAAAGCATGACTGGTGTTTCCAGGCCTACTTTAGAAACAGAAAGCTACTGTGTAAAGAATAAATCTACTTTTGGTAAAACTGTTTAACCTTGTATCTCTCTGTTTCTTTTTCCTGTCTCCTTTGTATCTCTTCCATAGGTGTCTGCCAGTTCTCCATGCAGAAGTCAGTCACTTCTTTATGCAGCCTAGAAACTATCACTGAAGAGCCCAGTATTGCCAATGAAAACCAACACGCCAGCGTCTTCCCCCTGCCCGTTGCCCCGCACAGCGATTCTGAGGAAGGGTCCGTGTCCGATCGATCTGCGGAATCTCAATCAGGAGGCGGCAGCACATCCAACCCCATGGAAGAACCCCTTGCTGAAGACCCAGGAACGGACGTGGCTGCAGAGCACCAAGTGCAGGTGACCGCAGCAGCAGCCGACACAGGGATGTTAGTGCAGGAGGATGAAGGGACAGATGTAGCAGGGTGTCTCAAAGAAGAAAGCGGTGGGACAGAGGCCAACAACGACGCTGGAGATGAGCTGAGCCCAGCAGCGCGTCCTCAGCAAGCCTGGCTGGCGGTGGCCGTGGGCAAGGCTGCTGACCAGGCTCCTGGGGGCTGCCACAGGCAGAGTGACCAACCAGGTCACTTATCAACAGACCTGAAAATCAGCGCTGAATGCAAAGGCCAAAAGCTTGGTGCAGCAGCAGTCCCTCTGCGGCGTAGCGATGGGATTAATGGCACGCAGCCCGTTTGGCCTCCCGGTGCTCTCCCCAAAGCCCAAGCTGCACAGACTCCAGCTGTCTCTGTTTCTCAAACCAGCTCTTATTTGTTAACAAGGAAGTCCAAGAGTGCGGCTCACAAGGTGTCAGACTCCTCAGCCTTAATAAAACATCCAGGCAGCCAGTCTCCAGCGGCAGAAGTGTATTTTGATGCTACTGTTAATGACCAGATCTGGAGCAAGCTAGACTGCAGCAATCACCGGGACAGCATGTCTTCCTCTTCCAGCATGTCCTCCAATGACACTGTGATAGATCTCTCTCTTCCCAATCTGGCTCGCAAAAGCCTTCCAGATCTTGGCATCCGTCAGGAAAATTTTGAGCCCCTTGCCGTTAGGAAGGGTATGCGCCCGCGATCCGCCACGGCATCAGCTGACGAGATGCCGGTGGTGAGCAAGAGCAAGTCCAACCCCAATCTGAGGTCTGGGCAGCTGCCGGAGGATGAATTATGCCCCCGACCTCTTGTCAGGGCCTCTCAAGATGCGTTCTCATCCATCCCTAGAAGACATACCTGGAGCAGGCTCTACATGGAAAGCCTCAGACAATCTTCTCTCAAATCCAAAGCGCAAGATAAGGTTGGGAACAGCCAGGCAAAATCCAAAAGCCTTGGAGACCTCACCTCTGATGACATCGTGTGCACTTTCGAAAGCAAATACCGGAGCATCAGCAAGAGTTTTGTGACTCGATCGATGCGGGAGCAGCGCCGCTCCGCCAGCCTGAGACCATCAGGGAAGTCTCAGGATGAGTTGACTGAGCAGCTGAAGAAGCTGACGGCCTTTCAGCATGAGAACGATATCACGTCGCCCACCAGCCTTGATCCAGCCGAGTCCGAAGAGGAAGGGGAGAGCGTGGGGCTCCTCCGCAGGTCGTCGTCGCGGAGTCAGAGCCGGGTCCGGTACATCGCCAACAGGGCCAAGCAGGCGCAGGAGCGGCAGCGGCTCCAGAGCCTCGGCCAGCTCGGCGGGAGCCCCATTGAGGAGAGAGGAAATCCAGAGGGAGCCTGCAGCGTTGGGAGGGGAGTCTGTATGGACGGCGCCTCTCCCACCGCGTTTACAGCCCAGCCGAAGAGCGAGACTGAGTATAACCCTGACACAGAAGTCTTTTTTATGCTGAAACTGTAATTCTGGGAAGCACTGAATAAGGTGATGTTTACATTCCTGTAAAGAAAACATGTAGTGACCTAAGAGGCATAGGATGTCCTCATGTGGCATAACTCTTCCTGGTCCCGAAGATCATGACTCGAAAAGAATAGACGAATGTTTTACAGTTGTCAACAGTCTGTGCAAGTAGAACAAACAAGCAAAATCAAAGGCTTGCATTTTTACAAGCTTGATGACCTGACATCTTTTTTATTATTACATTTTTCCAGCCTCCAATCTAGCCTCCTTTATCTGTGACCACTGCTTTGCACTTGCAATTTACACTGTGCAAAATGCACAGCCTTTACTAATTTCAGGGATTAATTCCCATAGGTAAACATCTTTGTGATGTTAACAGCAACTAAGGTAAATTTTGCTATGGTTTAAATTATGTCCCCTGTTCTGTTTGATTTTATTTTTGGAAGAATATGAGGCACCTGAGAGCATCCTCTCTGGGATACAGCCACAATTGCAGTATCATTATTTTCTGACTTAGTAATATATAAAAGAAAATAAATTCCATCTTCTATTGTGGACCTTTCTTTTTTTTTACTGCGAATCTACATTGCCTCCCTTTTCCACGGAAAAAGCTATCACCATGTTCTAAAACAATGATTTTTTTTAAAAAATGAGTTTGTTTATATTTATAAATATACATATATATGTGTGTGTATGCATGTATATATGTCTGCCCTTATATATGCACATACAGGCACTTAAAATGAACTGTGACCATTCCTTGTTTCAAAATCTAATCTGTGGAAAGGAGCCGAGAGAAAAGGGAATTAATAAATCAGGAAATATCTTCCAACGTCAGCTCCAAAACGGCTCCACATGTGCTGGTCTTTCCTTTAGAATGGAACCACCTGTTCTTTATGCTATTTGAACAATGCTGCTGTACATAGCACCTTTTGGATGAATTGTACTTTTCTGTATTGCACTGCCATACAAAATTTTCAATTATATGTTAAAAAAAAGATATATTTAATTTTTTTTAGATGAACATATTTAGAATTAAGTATCGACCTAAGCAAAATATTCATTTTTCCTCCCTATTTTTCACCGTTTTATTTTTGGTTCCCCCCCACTTCCAGAATTATTATGTCATTTATTATAGATGCACATTTTATCAATGATGGAGAAGAATGTTTACTATGATGCATTTTAAAGAGAAACAGAGGTTTAATTTTATTTTCAGGATGCATAGAGATGTTTCTGAGAGGATATTTTGCTTTTGTTTTTAATAATTCTTTTGTGTATAGTGCAAAACCTATAAATCTGTTGTAACACCACCTGACAGTCAAAATAAACATATTTAACCTTGCAACTGTTGACTATTTAGCTGTAATGTGTCACTTCTTTCATGCTGTCTAGAAGTTGGTGGTATGCAAACATGGTTAACTCCATCCTCTCTTGCTTTAAAATTTCCTTAGTGATAACGTTTAATTTTACCTTCTTTCAGAGCAGTAGCTGTTTCAGATCCTTCTGAAATTTTTGCAGGTCTGTCAAGACACAGGTAGAGATTGGCATCCTGCTGGCACTGCACAGAGTTTTGAAGTGGTGTCCTGTTTGTCTGGATGAAAATCCTTGGGATATCTTGAAGCAGAACACATGCTCATTCTATTGCAGGCAAAGCAGCGGGTATTGCAGAGAGGACAACAGAACTGCAGTTTTTCAAACAGGACAGCCCTACTTCACGACTGAGGTTGCTTGAAGACTTGCCGAAAATACTGCAGCAAAAGTATCCTCCTCTGAAAAGGATATTTCTTCTTTTCCTGTCCCAGCACAGTGCACAGGGAATGTGTGTGCGAGTGCGCACCTCAGTCTGCCCAGAAAGCTGATCTGAGAGAGCCTCATCCTGGCTTTAATCTCCACGGCTTATTTTCATAAATTTAATGAGAGGCCGTCGAGATCTGTGGAAAAAAAACAGATGTGGAGCATGCACTGAAGCATCCCTACAACATCCCTGGAATCTCTGGAGAAAAAACAGGTAGATGAGCAAGACAGAATGTGTGATTTGCCAAGACCAGCTCACATTGTATCTAACACAAATTTCATTAACGTCTCTAGACAGGAGGTCAATCTGGAACACTTTGGCTCTGGGCAGCAGGATGGTGCAGCTTTTTTATCCCTAAAGCTAGAAAGCACGTGCAACTTGATAGCTTTATAGAAACTTACTTCAGGGTGTAAAGAAGCTGATAGTTTCAGTGTGTGTTTGGTGAGCAAAAGGGTTGATAATGTTTAAAAGGTCTTTTTGTCTCTCTTGAAAAGATCGAGTTTCATAATCAGGTAAGTTTTCAATGATTTAACAGTACTCATTAAATGAATGCAACTCCCAGAGAAAAATCACCACACATTTTTGAAAAATAGTGTGTGATTTTAGTAAGGTTCGTGTGAATTTTGTCCTGCTTACGAGTTAAAGAAACTGCCCTGTCAGCTTGTTGTGTTTCACCATATAAGACCGTTAGTGATGTGTGTCTGTTCATCTGAATGGAGCTTATTTTATGGTACCTGCACTGTCAGACAGAAGTAGTTTACTAAGCGTTTCTGCTCTTCATTCATCCAGTCTTGCTGAGGGAATTGGGACATTGCTGATCCAGATGTGACAGCGCATGGACAACCAGGGTGTTGTCTAAAAAGGTAAGGGAAACAGTAAAGATTATAAGCAACAGAAGTGGTGGTCAAAGCTCTTAGCAGCCCAGATTTTCATTTTATAAACCTTTCTTTACTCTGACTCTTTGGAAAATCTAATGTATCATCTACACACTGAGAGCCAAGGGGAAACACCAGACTCCCTCCTCCCCACCTGAAGTTGCAGGTGGATCCAACAAACCTGTAAATGGGGCTAAAAAGCCCCAGGGCAGGACAGGCCCCCGCAGCACCCCCACGAGCACTGCCTGAGCCGCAGCCAGGATCTCCTGCAGCAGGACTAGAGCCTCCACCTCTGCACAAAACATGGCACAGAGAGAGCTGCAGCAGGAGCGCAGAGAAAGGAGTGACAAGGGCAATTGGAATCATCATTCATCCGAAAAGCTCAGTAATTTAGGGAGAAATTCCTGAGGTATTTAAGTGTTCTTTTACTCTGAAGTTAGTCATTCTGATTCAGGTATCATAATCATTCTCAATAACACATATGTTTTAGAGGTTTTTTTTTTTTTTTTTTCAAAAGAAATCCCCTAAAACAAGTTATCTTTGCAACTACATTTTTAACATTTTCTGTTCTAGGGCATGAACCACCACAAATGAAACTGCTGAAAGAGGGTAAAGACAGCACAGGCAGTAGGGTCTGTAAACCCATGAGACCACTTCTTTGACTATACTGCATCCAAAGCTTTAGGTAATAATTCAGTGAAAAATGTGTAACAACCACAGACTGCAAATACCTTCTCTCATCCCGAGTTCTTCCTGTGAGGACCCAGACTTCTCTTCCATCTGTTTTTTCGCTTTGTTAAACTGTAAGATTAAGAGATTAAGATTTCCAGAGTACACATGGGATTACTTGGGGTTTATGGTCTATCTTCCTTCCACTTAAGAACAGTGATGCTGCTGGATTCTCTCTTTAAAAACTGCTTGGCCACTGCTGAGATGCTTCTAGCTGCCTGTAGTCAAACCTAGTACCTGATTAGCCCTCATGAGCTGCTAGCTGTGAATAATCATTTACCCAGTGTATTATCTTACTAAAACCTAGAAAATCTTCCTGAAAAACAGCTGGAAACATCAGCTGATCAGATGGATTTTTAACTAACCTGCCCTCTATGCAAATCAGAGCTTCTCCAATATTACTATGCTATAAGAATGTGGAAAAACAAGTCACATTCAAACTATTTACGATAGCACCTAGAAATGAATCTATGAACAAATGCGAGTATGTTTGAGAGGAAGAACTTCAGTATCATTATATTGCCAGAATGATTTACAGCATGCTCTGAAGTGCATTGAGGCATGATCTAAGGACTCCCACATTGCAACAAGCTTTGGGTTAAGCTTTTGAACTCTGCTAGGGCAGGTATCGCCACATGCAGTCTCTCCTAAGCATCTTATATTGAAATACGGGCAATTTTTGACTCTACAGAGGACAAGCAGTGTTAATGTTACAGGGATTTACCCAGCAGCAGATAGGAAAAGAGTTGGGAAGAAGATGAAGCTGTTTGAGATGCCGGGGTGGCTTCACCTTGACCCGTGTTTCTAGTCCAGAGGGGAGAAAAGCTCTGTCCCTTTCCTAGGGACCTGTCCTGTGTCCCTCAGGGTGCTCTGGGCTGGTTTGCTCCGTGCTGAGCTCTTCTGAAGACCCCGCTCTGCTATTAGAGTGCCTTAATATTTATATTTATAGATGGCCTGACCCGGATCAGCCCACTCTCGGGGTTGTCCTTCAGCTTGCTTTTGAAGTGAAATTTTAAATGCAAAGGAGATGGGGGATGGAATTTTTACTTGTTTCTGTGCCTGTATAAAGAGGTCTTCACAAGCTAGACCAGGTACTTAATGATTTGCCTTGAAGCTCAGGCCTTCTTCCAGCCCCCTGAGCTCCCTGGAATGATTCTGTGGGCTGGAGCTGTTTGATCAACACCTGCTGGTTCCTGGTTTGCATTTTGTGTGTGTTGTAGTCACCAGTGAGTCCCCCAGCCGTCCCCTGAGCTGATCTCAGAGCAGAGAAAGCTTTTTCCTTACAGGAGCAAGGGAGACGGGTGCAGGCAGGTACGACACAGTGCTATAGGAAGGGGATCTTATAACGCCACTCTCATTCCTAGAATTCCCTTCTCCTGAGTCTCGGTGCAGCAGTGTTCAGCTGCTGAACCAAGTCGCTTGGGTACATTGTCTTCTCCCTGGGAGTGAAACCCCCACGTGCCCTGGAGTGGGCAGTGCCCGAGCCCCTTCGCCCAGCTCCTCCCTCTCGTCCATCCTTATAGCTGTGAATGAATCCCTGGGAACTCTCCCTCTTCCAGCATTTGCCTGCTCTGCAGTTTCTCCCGCTGGTCCCAGCCCGAGCCTGGAGTGGCTCAAGGAGTTGCTGTAAGTGAGATGCTCCCTCGAATTGTTCTTGTTCTAGCCGACCAGGACTAACCCCTGTGTGCAACAAGCTCTCTCCTTCCTGACTTACGGCTGTGCTTTTCCACTGCTTTGTTTGATCCCGGGGCTTCATTCAGAAAAGGAGTTGAGGAGCAGTGGTATTGACAGTTTAGGTTAATGGGGATTTTGTTTGTTTCGATTTTTAAATCCTTAGGGGGTTTCTTGCTGCAAACGCAACATGAGCCATTCTCCTAGTGCTTGTGCAGGGAGATGGTGAGTGTGGATTGCAAGGGTTCATGTGAGCTACGAGCTCTGGACCCCCGTGAGGCACTGGCCCTCACCCCCGTTATTCTCTCTTTAACTCGTTCTCTTTATCTTTAAATGATCCTAATACTGCATTACAGTTAGGGAAGTGCATTTGTCTTTACAAAATTTCTTTTTTCCCCCACATAATAGGATATACCTGTTCCTGACAATCAGCCCACCAGTGTGTTCAAAAAAAAAAAGTCTATTTTTCAGGATAATGCAGGCACTTTATTACCAGCTGATTCTCTCTCTTTTTTTTTTTTTTTCTTTCTCTCCCAGGGATGGTCACTTGGAGTAATAAAACATTTTATTGTATTTGCTTAATTTTGAGGACAAAAATAGCAGTAACATTCACATTATTTGTCAGAGAATAAGGAGTTGCAGGGTGATTCAATCTGGTGATTGCTGGCTCTCTCTTGTGCGCTGGTAGCTGCTCCAGCTGCTCAGTCCTTGAAGCCAGAAGCACTCGGGTGGCCGCAGCAGCTCCTTCCACCCGGTGCCNCCTTGAAGCCAGAAGCACTCGGGTGGCCACAGCGAGCTCCTTCCATCTGGTGCCCCTGTAAAGGGGACGTTTCTCTTCCGTAGGAGAGACGACTGGAAGAGAAACGGCCCCTTTATAGGTTTGTGGTGCCCTNGGTTTCTCTTCCAGTCGTCTCTCCGTAAAGGAGAGACGACTGGAAGAGAAACCTCCCCTTTATAGGTTTGTGGCCTCCTTCTTGGTGCCCTTCATTTGAACCGGGATTGCCCAGGATGAATGCAGAATATCGCAGACATCCCGACACATTACCCAGCACAGACGATCCATAAACCTGGTTTAACCACTCGCCTTTCATCCCTAGCAGGAAGGTCCCTCCAGGCACCAGGTATTTCTGTTCCAATGGCCAAAGGTCTTCGCTTGACGTTCTGTGTGGTGACAACCATGGTGCTCCTGGGAGGATCAAGCCATGCAGGTGAGAGCAGCACTTGAGCCAGAGCAATGCTGGCTGCATCTAAAGGTGTTTTTTTTTTTCTTATTTTTTTCCTTGCAGTGTATTAATTCTTCAATCCTTTAATTGTTAATACCTACCAGGTTCTTCCTTAGTGTAGGAATGTGGCTTTAGATTTGGTTAATATCAAAGTCTAAAGACCAAAGTCATCACTAAAAGCCTGTGTCTATGCAGCCAGTAGTGTGCCAAACCCCACGCGCAAGGGGGAAGGACAAGGCTGCTTTTCGCCTTGCAAAATTAATTCCTGCAGCCACAGGCCTTTGGGGGATGAGTGGGGAGGGATGAGTCCCCTTGTGTTATGTTTTTATGGGTTTTCCCAAGGGATTCTCACAATCTGCACTTGGCTTCTGCGCAACGTCCCTGCCCTGAACTTGGGGTTGGTGCTGCAGCCCCGATGCTCGCGGTGGCTCTTACAACGCGGCCTTGAACCGCTGCATCCAGGGCCGCTGTGGGGGAGCTGGAGGCCTCGGCACAAAGTGTTTCCTTCCAGGAGACCTCGGGAAGGAGCCAGCTCCCTCTGGCTCCAGGGACCGTCCAAAAGGAGACAAGGAAAGGCCTTTGTGAGGGTGTCCGGCTCCCGTGGAGAGCACTGGGGAAGAGGGAAAAACAGGTTTTTGTTTCACAATAGAGTTCAGCAACAGACCAGAAAATGCAGAACTGAAGAATGAATGATACATAATGAATGATTATGCTATTATACTTCATGAAAAATCTCTAAAAGCTTTTGCTTGAGGGAGACTGGCCTTCTGCTTTTAGACAGTTAAATCTTTGACTCTAGTATATGTAAACATTCTAGGGGGGAAAAAAGCATTCTGGGTGAGTTAGATATTGACAGAATTTTAGTTAATTCTGCATTTCAGTCATTTTAATACAGCTCTCTGGGGGCTGGGTGGGAAGTGAGATAGTTTTCTGAGTGTTATGAGCGAAAGACCAAGGATCAAATAGTTCACCATGGCAAGAACCGTGCATAAAAGCAGGTTAACCTCAATAAGAATACATTTATGAGTGAATCATGGAGCTTTTACCCAAGAGGAAGGTATCATTACCTGTGTCTTACAAATTGGAGACCGAGAAAGATGGAAGGAGAGGTAATATGGAACAGGTCAGTGGCAGATTTGACAGCAGTCGCCAATGTCTCTGCTACTAGTATGGGATGGAGAAGGATTTCTGTCCTGTGCCTGCAAGATGTTCCCCTTGTCCTGCTTTGACAAGACGAACTTATCAGTAGGGGAAGAGAAACAAATAGAAAAGGCAATAAGTGAATTTAATGCTGATGAACCTTTTTCCTTAGGGGTGAAGGGAAGGTGTGGCAGGAATTTTGGGGGAATCTTGGTGTTGTGAAGTAGCAGGACAGTGGCCTTTTCATCCTGGTGGGTGGCAATGAGTTGCAATTCTTCAGAATCTACTTCTCAGTGCGTGAGATAGGGTCATAACAACAAAGTTGCAATTAGGAGCATCTAAGGTCTACATTTTGGTGATATAATTTTNAGAAACAAATAGAAAAGGCAATAAGTGAATTTAATGCTGATGAACCTTTTTCCTTAGGGGTGAAGGGAAGGTGTGGCAGGAATTTTGGGGGAATCTTGGTGTTGTGAAGTAGCAGGACAGTGGCCTTTTCATCCTGGTGGGTGGCAATGAGTTGCAATTCTTCAGAATCTACTTCTCAGTGCATGAGATAGAGGCTCCTAATTGCAACTTTGTTGTTATGACCCTAAGGTCTACATTTGGTGGTATAATTTTTTTGTTTGCTTCACGCTAATACTGCTCTGTAAATGAGGAAGCAAATGTGAGAAAATTGCTGTGACTCACCTGCCCTAGGAGCCTTTGAGTCAAGGATAATGATTCTGTTTGTGGAAGTTCAACGTGAAACCCCTTAGAGACACTTGTCTGTTCGGGAGCTGTGGATTACTCCTTGCACGAGGTTCACTTTGTTGTTGTTGTTTCAGGAGCCACCAAGAAGGCCGATGCTCTCAGTAAGGTACGTCTAGCAACACCGGTGCATCCATGAAGACACATTTGAGGAAATTTTACATTTTAAAATGCTTTTAGCCTGTAAAGAGCTATGATATCTGAACATATTTTTCATTGCTATTTCTCAGTCTGTGTCTATCTTTTTTTTTTCTTTCTTTCTTTTTTCTTCTTTCAGTATTCAAAATTCACTCCTGCTCCAATGCAGAATCTATCTTTACCCCTGCGCTGTGTCGTGGCTATAGAGTTTAAATCTCAGAATTGCTCTTTTGCTTGTGATCATTATAAACTCCTTAGCATTGAAATACACATAGACATACATAAGCATGGATAGAGATACTATTTTTAGTTGTTAAGATGTGTTTTTAACTTCCCCAAAGTTGCTTTCAACATAGAGATATATTAGTTTGACAAAATTCCTCAGACTTTACAAGAAAGACGACACATTTTGCTTAAGATCTAACCCGCTCCAGCACACGCAGCTGTTCCCAAGGGGCAGGACAGTGTCTGCTCTGAGGACATCGCAGCAGGAGTGCGGGGTGCTGGGTCACGGCACCACGGGGAGGTGAATGGAATTGTTCAAACCGCCTAGATGATAGACAGAAGTCAAGAAGAAAGTCATTGCTAGCAGCAAGTTGTAGCTCTCCTGACAATAACAACGTAACCTGCAGAACACCCTGTGTCAGGTAACTTCTGACCACGGCTTCAAAGACAGAGCTCATCCCTCAAGTCCTTTCACTCCAGAGAAAGACCTGAAATAAGGCTGTTCAGGCCGGAGCTGAATTCCTTTTGCAGCAGCGCCCAGGCTCTCTCACCCTGTCTGGAAATCCAGCTGATGATATCTAAAGGGGATATGTGCACAACCACCATAGCTCACAGAATTAGACAACTTTAAGTTTAAAAAGTTTTATTCTGAAGTTGCAAGGTTGGATGATGCGTTTTTTTTTTGTTTGTTTGTTTTATATCCAGCATTTCATGCAGGAGGAATCCCTGTGTGTTCTCCTCCTCAGCTCATGCTCCCCGATGTTCTGGGTCTGCAGGAATTGCTCTCTAATGAGACCTTAATTGGCCGCTCGCTGTTTTGTCGGCAGCATCAGTTAATCTCCTTGGAAGGCTGCGTGCACGGCGCATCTGGAAAAATATAGCAACATTAAAGTGATTTCCTTTTGGACAAAGTATGCTGGCAACACGCAATCAAACAGAATACTAATAAGTTATTAATTACTGCTAGGGAACAGTAATGCATGAAGGAGGTAGAGTAGTGGGGAGAGGAACTGCTACAGATTTCAAGGGCAGATTTAGCTCTTTTAAAACAAAACCCCCAAAGTGTGATGATAACATAAACCCCAGCTCAGTGGGGCCATGTCTGGGACCTTCAAAATCCAATTATTTCTCCTTTTTTTGGCCTGCAGGGCCCCAATGCAGAAAGACCAGAAGATCTTCCAGCCCTGACTGTCACCACAATCCTGGTAAGGCACTGACACAACTGACGGTGGCAGGGGTTGCACCTCATTTCTCATGTTCCACACCTGTATTTGTAGGTAGTTTTCTGACGTTGACACTGACACCCCACTTTAGCACCTAAATACTTTTAGAGTGCTTGCTCAGTATTGTAGAGCTACAAGCCCCTTGTACTAAACAGTGATTTGCTAATGTTTTATTGGACCAAATGAGACTGAGAGAGGTTATCAGCTGCTTCTCTGGTATGGTGACTTGCAGAATTCACAGAATTCAGAATTCCTCCTGCTGGAGGAGTAGTGGTGACTTGTGACTCCCGTGAATATCTTGTAGATTCGGAAATGTTGTCCCCGTGTTAATGTGAGGACTGGTATTTGAGGAAGGTTTGCTGGAAATAATAATAATAAAAGGCTTGGTTTTACCAGCAGTTGCACTGGAGGCCGTTGAGACTTTATTGTTCCGTGTATGTGTGTACAGGAAGACCCCTACGTCATGGTGAGGAGCACGGAGCTGGAGGGCTACTGCATGGAGCTGCTGCAGGCCCTCGCCGCGATGCTTCACTTCAGCTACCGGGTGAAGGTGGTCGGCGACGGGCAGTACGGAGCCATCTCTCCCAAAGGCAACTGGACAGGGATGATTGGCGAGATCATAAGACAGGTAATTTCCTACGCGCATCTTTGAGTAACTGCAGCTGTAACAAGGGAGGAACTGTGCGAGCAGGCTCGTGGCTTCAGCAGAATTGGCTCAGGTGCTCCCTGGGGTCANTTTTTTTTTTTTTTTTGCATAAAACTGAAGACTAGCAAGGGATTTGCAGTTAGATTTTTCTTCAGCTGAATTTGCCTTCAGTTTCACCCTTAGGCGAACTTTGCTTGAGATGAGCCCAATCCTTCCTGGTGGGTGGAAGGATGCTGTGGTTTTTATGCAACAATTTGTAAGTCTACATCAAAACTCACCATAAAGCAGAGTACTTGCCTTTCGTTACCTTCTTCATGTCCCAGTAATCTCCCTGCATGAGCAGGTAGACACCTGCCCATCGAGCCTGGGAATATCCCATCTATGTGACGGAATTCAAGGGCATTGGATGGCGATGGCTTNTTGAGATGAGCCCAATCCTTCCTGGTGGGTGGAAGGATGCTGTGGTTTTTATGCAACAATTTGTAAAAGTCTACATCAAAGCTCACCATAAAGCAGAGTACTCGCCTTTCGTTACCTTCTTTGTGTCCCAATAATCTCCCTGAATGAGCAGGTAGACACCTGCCCATCAAGCCTGGGAATATCCCGTCTATGTGACGGAATTCAAGTGCGTTGGATGACGATGGCTTTTCCCTGTGCTGCAGGAAGCAGACATCGCGGTGGCTCCCTTGACGGTCACATCAGCAAGGGAAGAGGTGGTCTCCTTCACCACCCCGTTCCTGCAGACCGGGATTGGAATCCTGCTCCGGAAGGACAGCGCCTCGCAGGAGATGCCGCTCTTCCACTTCCTGGCTCCCTTCAGCAAAGAAACCTGGACCGGCCTTTTATTTGCCTATGTGCTCACGTGCCTCTGCCTCTGCCTTGTTGCCAGGTAAAAATGATTTAAATTTTTTCGCTGCCTTTGCTCAGGTGAACTGCTTTCCCAGCTACAAAGACATCCAGCACTCCAGGAGGTGCTGGGGTACATTCTGCACAGAGGAATCCTCCGGTGCAGAAGTAGAGCTCCAAGTGCTTAGGTTGTGTCAGATCAGTGGCAGCTCTGAGAGCTGAAGGAGCAGAGCTGTGTTATGCAAAGGATCAGGAGGAAAACAGCTGGCAAACCCGGGGCAGGTTGCAGAGCACTGAAGCCAGTGAGCGGGAAAACTCTGCAGGGCTTGAACTGGATCACAGGCTGAGGAAGGCAACCCCAAGAAGGAAAGGGTATTTCCAGGCCACCTGCATTGCTGCAGTCACACTCTAGGAAGGTTTTTTTCTAAGTGTGTCTGATTTTAATCCTGTCGTTTCCTCCCAGACTGAGCCCCTATGAATGGAACGAGCCAAAGAAAGAAGAAAACCACTTCACCTTCCTGAACAGCCTCTGGTTCGGAGCAGGAGCGCTTGCGCTGCAGGGTGAGCAGGGAGGGCTGCTGCTGTGGAGCCTGGGGAGCTGCACCGGTGCATGGCGCGCGCGGTGCTTCCTGGCCGGGGTCCTCTTGCAGGGGACATTCTAACAGGGCCACATGGCAGCACCACAACTCCCAATTTGGGGTGTCTTTGGACTAGTGCTTGCTGGAATCTGCTTCTGCCTGGCTTCAGCTGAGGATGGGTATTTGTTTTGCTGTGGCCATTGCTTGGGGACACGCATGTTTGGACAAGCCTTGCACTGGTGCTTGGGACCGCGAGGTCTCTGCATCTGGCCACTGATGATTCTTTATATCTGGGGGCAGGTTTTGCACAGGCCAAAGCTAACGGTTCTGGTCTCTCCCTTACTGCGCGTCTCACCCTGTACTGTTTTTTTGCCGCCTCTGCTGGCGCAGGTGTCACCCCTCGCCCCAAGGCGCTCTCCGTGCGGGTCATTGCTGCCATCTGGTGGCTCTTCACCCTTGCCTTGGTGGCCGCCTACATCGCCAACTTCACGGCGCTGCTGAGCGCAGGCAGCGAGCAGCTCCCCATCCAGACCTTCGAGGACCTCGTGAAGCAACGGGAGCTCGAGTTCGGGACCCTGGACGGCTCCTCCACCTACTACTTCTTCAAGGTGAACATCCCCCCTGCCCCATCAGTACCTGGCACCGTCCTCTTGTAGCTGCCCCTCATGGTGGGCAGTAATTCCTGCTGCCTTGTCAGTAACATGGGGGCATCTACCTGTGCCCCGTGTGGCACCGTTTCCTACCAAGATGGTGGTGTTAGTCCTCAGAGCTCTATGGAGAGATGATGCACCCTGACTGAAAGCACTGCTGATAAGTGTTTGACAGCATTTTCTCTGGGGTGGGCTGGTGAATGCTTCATATATTTACTATGCGCACCTGGGCAGCATGCAGTGCGAGTACTCTGTCCCTGCAGAACTCCAAGAATCCTGTGCATCAGCTGATCTACGAGTACATGGAGAAGAGAAGAGACTACGTCTTGGTGAAAACCTACCAGGAGGCCATCCAGCGCGTGCTGGACTCCAACTACGCCTTCATTGGGGAAGCCGTGTCCCAGGACCTGGCGGCTGCCAGGCACTGCAACCTCCTCAGGGCCCCTGAGGTGATTGGAGCCAGAGGATTTGGGATTGCAACCCCTCAGGGTATGTAACTGGGGCGGGGGGGAAGGAAGGAAAGAGGAAGGCAAGAGGAAAGAGGAAGGCAAAAGAGAGGAGGGTGAAAGACAGAGAGGAGGGCGAAAGAGGAAGGCAAAAGAGGAAAGAAAAAGAGGAAGGCAAGGGGAAGGCAAAAGAGGAAGGAAAAAGGAAGGAAGGAATTCGCACCTTCTAAGTTACCTGACTTGTATGTTCCCTGTCTCTGCTCCAAGGTTCCCCGTGGACCAAGCGTCTCTCTGTTGCCATCCTGTCACTCCGCGAGTCAGGACAGCTTGAGCAGCTCCGCGCCAAGTGGTGGGAGAGCCGCTGCCGCCGGCAGACACGGGAGCGCTGGGCACCGCTGGCACCGAACGCACTCACCGGCCTCTTCCTCATCCTGGGCATCGGCCTGGCCGTGGGCATCCTGCTGGCACTGCTGGAGCTGTCCCGGCGCAGCAGGCACAGTGCCGGACACGGACAGGTAGCGGGGACAGGGACACAGACAACTAGGGAGGACACAGACCGGTAGGAGGCAGGGACAGCAACACAGCACAGATAGGGAGGACACGGACAGGGCTGACACAGGGCGCTGAATGACCTGCTCGGCTGCAGCCCACACCGTGTCAGGCAGCCCTGGTGCTCACGGTAACGACTGGTCCATGTTCATTGGGATCCTGCTGAGTCCAACACAGAAGGAACATACATGGAAGGGCCATGTGTTGTACATGTTCCATGTCTGTAACCCAAAGGGATCCATGTTTTGCATGTAAACATCATTGTGCACAGCTCAAACTAAATGACACCAAATATCTTCTCACACATTAAGTGTGAGCTCTAGACCTCCCCACCAGTTCCATATCTGTGTGCTGACCCTGGTCAGAGGGACTCACTCAGCAGTAACAACTTTATTCCTGACTACAGCTACTTTTTTTAAAGTTTCGGTGCAGTATCAAACTGTCTGGAACTAAGGCCCCTACAGCCTCACCCTGCACATTTGGGGTGGAGCCTGAGGCTTCCAGCTCTCATTCCTTTCCCCTCTCTTGTTTTCCAGAAATCCTGTTGTACCATTTTCATAGAAGAAATCTGCAGTCGCTTGCAGATAAAAGAAAACACAAGACCAAGCCACGAGCCTTCAGCAAAGACCAGCGTTTAGTCCATTTCTGCAGTGGTGTAGTTTATGTGATTTACAGGAACTGTACCAGCATCAACCACTTTCTGCAGTAGTTTTTTTTTTTGAGTAGTTGAGTGTTTGCTTCCTCACCTGCACTGCTGTGGTGGCAGAGGCCACAGTCCCAAGCAGGAGGGATCCAACAGCTCCCTTCAGAGGTAGTTGCCATCCAGTGAAGAATCCAGTGGAGCTGGTTGAGGTGCTGGGTCAGTATTGAGTGTTAGTACTTTAACAGCTCTAGGAGGGATGTGCAGTGATTACCCCTGCAGCCTCTGCTTACTAATGCCAGTGTTTTGTAAGTTGCTGCTAATATCTCTCTGTTACACAGAGCCTGTAGTGCTGGCCTCAGAGGAACACAGAGGTGATGCTACAGCCCCTTTCTCACACAAGGATGTTGTATAATGTTTGCCCAGCCTCCAGTACTGACCTGCAGCCTCTTCCTGTAGCTGCAGCAAGACTAGAAGTCCAGTACTCAGGAGTGGAAGACTGAGACCTCTTACCTATATTGGCTATTCAGCCTTTGTGCATGTATCAGTATGAGAAATTGCTCTAGTTTGGCATGCAGGAGAAGTTTCCCCCCTTGCTCCCCCTTCTAATTAACTAATTAAGCTGATCAGTAACTTTCAGAACAGAGGCAGAATTAATAACTAACAGAAGTAGAACATGAAGTTCACAAAGCAGTTGATTTAGGAAAAAGCCAATTACTTAAAGTGAGAGAAGTGATTTCAACTGTAGTACATGAATGAAAAAAAATAATTTTCCATACTAATACCTGAAGAGACAAAAGAACATGCTCATGACAGGGAAACAGATGGGTATTCTTAAATAAAACAATACAGAATCAGTTTAGGTTAGTGTCAATATAGTGAATTCCTCAGCAGTGATTAGAACTTAGATGCTCTAGGTGCAGAGGCTGTGCTTGCTACCAAACAGCAGAAGTAGAAGAGTCAGGTGTTCTTCCAAGCACTGTTCAGATATCTACTGTGCTCTCAGATCATGACAGTTCTATTTTAAATACATCTTAAGCAATAAGTGGACCAATCCTAACTTTAAAAGCTGACACAGAAATTACATCAAATTATTTCAGCACTTTAAAAACTATTTGGTACAGGCCCTGTCATTGCTGGCAGAGATGTATAAAAAGTTTCATCAACATTTAAATATATTTCTATATGAATGCCTCACAGAACAAAAAAATAAAGTATTTTCATCACAAATACTGCAGCATTAAAATAAACACTTACCAAAATAAATAATGAGTGATATACATATATATATTTGAATGTGTATACTATATAACGAATCATATTGTTGCTTTTTAAGTCACAAAAGCACAATATAAATATGGGATTTCCTGTGAACTCTTTTCCCTGTTGTAATAAAAATACATTCTTTACAATTAAAGTAAAACTAGTGCAAGTCCATTCTGCTGCTCCTGGTTCACATGGTTTGCTGGAACTCTATCATTTACATGGCACTTCATACTTAAAAATGACACTGAAAATTTTCCCTCCGAGACGGTCAGCAAGCCAGGAGTTTTTGATAACAGCAAGCTTGAGGCTCTCGCATTTCAAAGCCGCGTAGTAGTTTGTGTGGATCGCTCGCCCCATGCCTTCGATGATCACCAAGTCCGTCCCCCGTTCTCTGACCAGGCCGGCCAAACCTTTATCCAGGCGGCTGAAATGAAACAAGACACTTGGCTTAGAAAGAGTCACCCTTTTACATGCCAAAAAATCCAAGACAGGCTTTTCTAAAGGCTTTATCCTTTACACAGTGTGGTGAAATATGGAATTTCTGATGGAACAGCAGTAGGCTTCACAAGCAACTTTAAAGGAACTTTATTAAATGCATGCAGATTTGGGATTTCCCACTAAATACTGGTAGGTTTGGCTTTCATAAAGAAACTTAAGTAAAAAACATGAAACACTCTTTAGAGTCAAGTGCAGTCAGTAACAAAGCTGCTTAAAAAGAGTGACATTGTACTTATCACTTTGCTTTTCAGCAATTGCACAATGTAGAACAAGCCATAAAGCCTGATTAATACTACAATTCTGTAATTGCAGCCTGAACCAACACTCCAGTTTTATGTCCTGCTATCAATCACTTCCATATCAGGAAGGGTAGTCAAGATACTCCAGAGCTAAGTCCTGTTTCCAACAGGAACAAATAACAAAGTGGTGTTTTACCAACATACCTTAGATCTAGACATGGGGAACTTGAACCTGTCTGGACCAACATCAGCTTCTCTTCCTTCAAGGCAGATCTTTAAGCAAAGAAACAAACAATCATTACATTGCAAAGGCATGGAAAGTCGCTTACAAGCCAGACAGAATATTTAAGTGTTCTTGCCAAGTCTTCTTTTCCTGCCAGGACGTCACCCAGAAACACTTAGTGTTTGCTTAAATTACAGGATTTAGTCAGGTACTTATCTGCTACAGGATACAGAAGTTCCAAGGAAGGCAAAGACAAGAAAAATAATAATATGCTTCTACTCATGAAAGTAGAAGAAAAATACTGATTTCTCAATGCTTCACCTTAATGAAAACAGCAAATCATCCCAAAATCTTACTTTCAGGTTGTGGATTTCAGACACTAACAATTAAGTATAAACCACATACAAAATAAGAACCTTGCTTTTCCTTCCTATGCATTTGTAAAATTAAAACAGTTATATACTTACTGAATGACTGGATCCATCGCAGCTATTCTCTCAGTAACAATCAGGGATTCACTGTAAGTGACATCATTTAGGGCAGGGCCAGAGTTGCAAGCCAATATAACCTAAAGCAAAAGTGTTAAAATATTTCCCTGATTAATGCAGGCCAAGAGTTGCTCATTTAAAATCACCATCTATTTCCTGGCTTACATGAGGAGACAAGTGAACAGAAAGCCTGGAGGCTCAAACCACATATTCCCCAAGTTAACAGTTAATTCCAGTCTTTGGAACTGACAGGCCCTTGTTTAGCAAGTCTAAGCCCTACAAAGGCTCCCTCTGTTAAAGGTAAAGTCTATTACCTTTCACAGACTACTATTAAGCAAGACTCACCAATTACAAAAGCTCCATTACATATTGCAGCCACAACAGAAATCACTTACCTCTGTCCCTCTAGAGAGCAGCTCTCTGACAAAAGGAAAGACTCCTAAAATTATGTCTATGCCACTGTTATCTGCGAAAATTAAGGCACATTTATGAGGGGGACCCTCCTGCAAGAGAAAACCAGGTTATTCAGGGTTAAGTTAACAGTTCATTTCAAGGAATATTTGAGCTGTCTAAAGCTTTTAATTATTTTATTTCACTTGAGAAAGCCCTTTCAAACTCCCCTGCTACATTAAATCTAAACTGCCAATTAACAACATGCTGAATTGCAGCAACTTTGTAGGGGGAAGTACTCCAGAGGCTTCCAAATAGTGGGTAGCTAGGCCAATATTCCTAGTGGCCGGAGGGTAGGTTATGGTCAGCATTTTGTTACTCCATGCAGCTGTTATCCAAAAAATACCAGTCTCTAAAATAGCAGGAGCACAGGACAGCTGCCACAGAGGTCTTGGAGGAATGGGCTGGGTGTCAGGGCAAGTCTACCTGGGTGGCTGGGTTAAGCTAACATGCTGCACAGTGGAGAGGATTGTGTCTTCTGCAAGGAAAAGGCAGGACAGACCAAAACCACAAGGTAGTTTCTAGTCTCCATTCCAAATTTGATGCTGTGGAACTCAGTTCAGTACTAGCAAAAGTATATTCATGGTAAACAGGGCTTAGCTCCTATTGAAAATTCCTGCCAGGCTAGTGCTTGAACCTCTTTAACTATCACTGGTGCACAGGAAGCATTTAACTATAAATTAGCTGATAAAAATAAGCATTATGTATTCAAGAAGAATAAAAGCTTCTCGGCATACAAAGCTTTTTCACTGCCATTTTGTATCAGGTTTGAAATCCACAAAAGAATCAAAAGCTTTAGCATTCTCAAACAAACCTTTATTAAACAGTAATCAACATCACAAACCAAAAAAGCTTGCTTAACTGTTAAGTTAATTATCTAGGAAGTTCCTAAATTAGTCTAGCTGGTTATGCAGATGGAAGAGCAACCTAGAAAATACATTTAGGGTTGAGTTTTCAGAAGTGTGGGTCTAATTGTATAGGTATAAGTGTTCCTGTAAGGAAGGGACACAATGTGGCTGTTGGAAGAGCTTTGCTAGCAAGTCCATCACAAATATTGCACTTCCTGAGGGTACTGAGCTAAGGAGCTTGGCAAGTATGAAGTGCTGGCTTAATGCATTTCAAATTGCCTGAACAAAGTTTTAACTGTTAAATCCCTTGCTTTAAAAGTAGTGCAAGATTATAATGCTGTTTTATGACCAACATATAATGCCTTTAATTAAACAATACTTAGTAAAAATAGTACAGCCATACCTTGAGCCGCTCCAGCCATTGACTGTAGGAATCTTCTAACCAGGGACGTTCTGTGGCACAAACAAAAGTTTGTTAAACTTTTAGAAGTTAGACAAACAATCATCCTGTATACTAGGGGAGGGAAAAAAACAAACCAAACAAACAAAAAAAACCACAACACACCACTTTTTTTAATAAGATACCTAAGCATTAAAGCATCTGTGCTTAGGATCTGAGCACTTAACCTGCATATTTAGAGATATCCTGAGCTTCCAGTTATGGAACAGCTCAATTATAGCAGTCTTCAAAGGAAATCTCTTTAATGAAGCAATAAAGACATACAGGATACTTATTATGACTGGTCTTAGAATGGCTACTGTTGTACCTCTGGGACACTATTGCCTTGACAGGATCAGAACAATTATTTAAAACAGAAAACGTGGCAAAGTATTTTGAATATCTCCCTGGCTAAGATGTGTACAAGGAGAGTGGATTTCAGATTTCAGTTTTCTTGGAACACAAACAGCAACATTTCAGGGAAACTCTGTAACCCTAGTAAGTACTAATAATTTCTCATCCTCTGAGCAGCAGAATTATCACAATTATCACCTTCACACTCACTGCCAATATCACATTAACAAAATATCCACTTCCAAACCCCATAAACATATTTCCCTATACCTTGCAGTTTTGACTTGGCTTCTTCAAATCCAAACTGTGGCTCAGATTCCAGAACACTATCAGAAGAGAAACAAATGGTACATAGTTAAGCAGCTTCATCACATAAAAATGGAACATTCAATCATTTCTTTAGCACATGGCCAGCAGTTTTATTGCATTGGGTATGGTATAGAGTTTGAATAGGCCCAATAAACATAACCTGTCCTGTGTTCAGTCATGTTGAAAAGAAAGGTTCAGATATACATTGAACCAGAAAGCTTTAATGCTAAAATAAAAGTTTGAGCAACATAGAGCTGTTTGTAGGCACTAAGTAGTTGGCCAAAAAAATTAAACCTCTTCAAACTGCAGCTCACCATAAGTGCAAGTCATGGTGTGAAATATCTGCATAGTAAAACAGTGCTTTACAAAGTCTAAAAATGAGAAAATGAGAGGGGAAGACATTGAAGTAACTAAATACTGGTTTTAAAGTACTGGAACTGGCAACATGTATTACAAATTAGCCTCAAAGTTAGGAGGTGATGCAGGAAGACACAGAGAGAGAGGGCTGGACACTTGGCTGGCCATTGAAGTGCTAAGCCTTGCTGTTTGGCTTCATGAAATAGACTCTTCCTCCTGCATTCTGCGAGCAACACTTGCCAAGCCAGTCAAAAACTAGGAAGGGAAAGAAAGTGCTGAGTGTCAGCCTTGAAACAGCACCCCTCCCTCACACCCTTGGATCGATATTGACAGCCTGCAAAAAGGAAAGTGGGAATTCTAGCGCTGAAAAAAAGTCAAAAATATTTCAAGGCTATTGATATTCCTGTGATTAAGATTATGACTGCTGATAGAATGTACAAGGAAAAGATAGTCCTCCAAATGATAATAAGTAGTATGTTAATCAAAAACAGTATTTAATCATTCTAGAAGACCACCCAGCTTATCACATTATATATTTGGGGAGGGGGTAAATTGTGGGTTACAAATAGCATATTTTCTGTATTAAAAGAACATAATATCAGATTAAATAGAGCACATACCCCAAAGCAGTGCTACTAATAATGTCTGCTACAAGCAAAGCAGCCAAATTATTGATTATTAAAATGCTGTGCACTTAAACATTCACATTGAGGTGTTTTCTACACTTAAAGAGTAGAAACATGAAATCTGCTGCAGTATAATGCTTTTAAATAGACAACAGAAACTGATAAAGGTGAAATACAAACTACAATTAGACTAGTGCACTTATTTAAGAACAAATGGATATTTTGTGTCTTAAAATATTTAACACCTACTCTGAGACTGCCTTTGCTCCCCAGTCAAAGACATTCCCCGCAAGAAGTCCTTTCACCAGAGCAAACTGCCTCTCCTCCCAGCCTAATGAATCCAAAGATTCGATTACGCTTTGAAAACATTTTAAGGCTATGCCATTTTCTTTCTGCTTTACCTGTAAAAAAGACACGAAACATTGGATTTACAGATGAAAAATTCTTACCCATCACTGGTTGTCTCAGTCCCAAGACCACCTCCAAGCATTCTCCTCTAGGTTCATGGCCTCTAATGGACCAACAAGTTACTGTTATCAGCATGCTTGGCATCAACAAGAATTTTTTTCCCCTGGGATTCTAATAGAAAGCTTCATTACTGCTAGGATACGTTCTACAGCCCAAGAATCACTTTTCTAAATAAATCAGAGGTGCAATAGATTTGGGGCAGACTGGAAAAAACTGAGAGTAGACACACACATGATTTCAGTAGTAACATGATCTATGAAAAATATAATCAACATGAAAAGGCTTACCACTAGCATTATGCAAAAACTGGAAAGAATGGGCCGTTTGGTTTTGTTTGGGGTAAGGGGTTTTCTTTTTTATGCCATCCAAAGGCTCATCATTGCAAGAGCTTAAAAATTTTTTTTTCTTCCCCCTCTACTTTCATTAAGATCAATATAATGTAACCAGTCTTGAAAATTTTAAAGATGTAAAGGTGGTACTCAATATGATTACCAAAGCCTTATCTTGGCAACATCTTGTTCAAATTATAAAAAGCCCAACACAAATAAAACCCACCTCTTATTTGCCTTGTTCTTAGAACTGAATGTAACATTTGACAGTACAGATCAAAAACAACAGGGAGAGGTTTTTAGAGTATTTGTTAAAATATGTCAATAATCAAAAAGTCTCCAAACAGGCACTGGCAGCGTTATTACTAGCATGTCCATACTGAAAAACAGTAAGAATCAAGCCTAGAGGTAGTTATTTGAGAAATATTAACTTCAGATGCCTTCTCTCCCAAACCCTATTTACAGGGAAGAGTAAATAGATATACAATAGAATATTTTAAAGAGTTCAGCATTATATATTTACATATATTGCAGCCCAGTTGAGGTTCACATGTTTTGTATCTCTCTCAGCAGTTTCAAAAAGGTTAGCACTATCCTCACCTCAAGTGGGACCAGCAATTCACAGGTCAAAGGCTCCATATTCCATCAGCTCCTCTTAGAGCAGCAACCACCCACTAATATTGTTGCAAGACAGTCAGTTACTTATCTCCCCCCATATAAGCCATTAGTTAAACCAAAAAGTTTCAGAGTTTTAATAAAAACAAACACACACATTGAACTTACATGTTGTCCACCCTGTAAAGCAAGAACAACTTACCTTTGAGTAGGGATCTGGAAAACTGAATTCATTTAAACAGTGTTCCCTTGTATCCAACAGACTTCTAACTGTTAAGGTACCATATGCACTTTAAAAAGGAAAAGGGGGAAAAAAAAAATTAACTTCAGACAGAGAAAAGTTCCCTCCACCTTCCACTCTTTCCCTTCCAACTTCAGATGAGTCCCAGTAAGTCACAACACGTCACACATGCACTTTAGATAGAAGTCTTTACACACCACATGCACTAAGTATTGGTTTTAAGTGGTAGTATATTAAATAAGTTATTTAAATAGAGAAAGGAAAGAGTATTCTGAGCACCGAAGATGCTAGATACTTGAATTAGCTCCAGCCGAGTTAGTTTTTAGTTATATTTTAGTCTGCTCTGCTCAGTAAAAGCAGCCAGTGCTGAAAATGGGAAAATAAAGATCCTTACAAAGGCTGCTGCCTGAGTGTCTGCAGTTTATTCCAGTATTTCTGTCGGAACTTTTCAGCTCTCTCCGGTGCATCAACGGAGTCTGGCTGACTGGCTGCAGCACGCTTTGCTACCTGGCAGAGAAATGAGGCAAGACTCAAGTTACTAAGTGAATTCTTTCTCCATTTGACAACTGAGGGTTCAAACTGAAAAATAGCTGCTACATTCTTCACTGCCTGCATACCAGCTACTCCTTTTTATGCATCATCTTCCCCCTTCTCTAGTTACCAAAGAACAACTCTAAAGTACCTTCTTCCCTCCCAAAGGATTTGAAGTTCAGTTTTAACACTGGGGCAGAGAGAGAAGAGAAAAGCAGGAGAGAGAGAAAAAAAAAAAAAAAAGAGAGAAAGTTTACATAAGTTAAAGCACCCCCACTTCAAATGCTGGTTTCTTTTTAATTTGTTATGATAAGGTCAAGTTGATATGTCGCCCCTGTGCTTTCTCCAGCCCTTCCTTCTACAAAATTTGATTTGGATTTGCTTACTAGTTATACATCACTCTTAAGTACTAGTATACATTAACTGATTGACTTAGGAAAACACAGTTACTCTTTTTTTTTTTTTTTTTAAACACAAAGAAATGACTCAGGTCTAATTAAATCCAAACGCTTTTTGGGTTGAAAGAGCCTTAGGTCAGCAGGACTGCTCCCAAGAGCAGAAAACAACAGAAGCATCTTTGACCCCTGGGGTTTTTTTTGCCTTTCATTGTGTAATCATCACATGCACCAGCTCTGCAAAGAGAAATAATGTGTAGTGTTTAGGAGATGCTTTGGAAACACCTCAAAAAAGCCACAAGAGAAGAAAATACTCTCCGAAGATACCACAAATCTAGGAGAAGTGGGTAAGTTCAGACACTTCTGGTAAAGGTGGAAGCTGAACTGGTCTCATCTTCAACATGCTTGACACCTGCAAATATGTTTTGCAGGCTAAACACACCAGTTCACAGGAAGATTATCCTGTGATAAATCTTTGCATCATCCAAACACATGACTGCATTGCAACATTTACCCCATCCAGTGCCTCTTCAAAGCATGTGAGCCAATATTTTCTGGCCATGGCATCATCTGTGAGGTCCACAGTGTCCGGAATATAGGTGGACGGGTCCTTCAGTAGGGGCAGGTTAACGAGTGGTCTTTCCAACCTATCCATTTCCAACATGTCAAACTATATAAAAAATAAAAAAGAGTCTGTTTGAACTTGCTCAAAAGTTGATCCATTACAAATTTAAACTAACAAAGTGTCTACAAAGTCCATCCCTGTTTAAAACTGGCAGATGTATAGACAACTGCATTAGAGTTTATGCTATTAAATGTACAGAGCTGTGTAACTATGCATAATTTCCTGTATCACTTTACAAAATTTATACAAAAAAGTTACTTGCTCACATGACATTTGCAAACACAGAATGGCCCAGTAAAGTTCAGATTAAGATCAAAGCCTCCCACGTGACAAAGCCTTGTGTACCTAAACTACAGTGGCTGCTGAATAAACAGCCTTCAATATTAATTCCACTGCTGAAAATTGGACTCTTCTAAACTATAATTTCTACAAAGAAATTTCACTTTATTCACATAAAGCAACACAAGAATGCAAAATGAAGCAGCGGTGGGCAGAAGGCTACTCTGGTTTAAAATGCCTGTGTAAGTGCCTACATGAAAAATATTTTCACATATTGAAGTGTAGACAAACATTATTTGCACTTTTTTCCCCCTCCCCAAAAGCACTTCAGGAATATTGGAATATTTTATGAACTTTAAAGTATTTTCTGATTCTCTACAGTATGCTAGTTTCACTGTAAAATTGGAATTCCTGTACTGCCAGCCTATTTGAGATGATTGATCTCAGACTCTGCTTAGTTATCATTCTCCCCTCACAGGAGATAAATACTGCTTAAAGGCAGAGGAACATCAGATTCAGAATTCTGTTGCACAGAATTTCATCTATAGCAACCTCTGATATTTCAGAAAAAGGGTAGGAAAGGAATGTTTCCTCTTATCATGAAGTAGAGCAAAATAAAGCAGAAGCTGCAATCTGTATTTATGAGACAAAAAAGGAACTGATTGTTATTAAAGTGTTCCTTTTATTTAAAAAGGGTGACTTATATGAAATAATCAAGCCTTTACCCACAACCTAAGATACCACATTAGTCATTACTTTTAGTAAGTAACACAGTGCCAGGGGCAAGATGCAACTAGTTGAGAAGAATCTAAGTTTGCATCCTCCTCACTCAGGAAAGGCCCTTAGCTCTAAACTACAACAACGCACCGTTCCGCTCCTGGTTCTCTGCATGGGGAAGACATCGGGGGACGTACTCATAAGACCAGAGCTCCCAGCATAATTCTCTCCCCAGCTATACTGGTTTGGATCTAGAAGAGAGAAAGACAGACACACATAATCTGAAAATACAATTGAAAATACTTCCATGAGCGATTCTAGAGACAGCAGCCCTTCAGAGAAACACTTGCACTGCAAAAGTTGTTTTTTCCCCCCCCCCCCACTTCATAGCTTTATAAATAAAGACTACTTTTCCCTCTACCCTCCACAAGAATGTTTCAACTATTCAGTAGATTGCCTAGCTCAAAAGAGCTTCATACATCTTGTCTTGAAAAGATAATTCAAGTCCTAAAATAATTCTATTTTCTACCCCCTTCCCTTATCCTTAAGTGCTATAAAGAGCAAGATGTTTCAAAGCTCTACAGGTAGATGGTTTTTCTATCACTATCAAGGACCATTTCTTACTTCCAAATCTATATCCATTAATATCATAATACATTACAAAAAAAAAATCTTAGCATAGATTATGTTTTATATAGACATTATAGAAATTTCTTTCCTTTGCAAAAAAATTCAGTCAAGTTCCTGATGTACAGTACATGCTTCAGAAGCAACATGCCTTCAGCAGCACTGGATTCATTCCTTTGCAACAGGTTCCTTGCCAAAACAACTAAATTGAGTATAAAATTCATTTTATATCTGTTGTCCTGCAGTGGTTTTGGTATATATTAAAATTAATCATTAATAAAAGCTTACTATTGGTTCCACTGCAACTAATGCACTGAATGGCTTACTCGTATATTAACAAGAAAAATAGTAATAATAAATATACATATAAAAGGCAGACTTCAAACCAAAGCAACCTACACCCACAGAATGCTAGAAAGAAGTGTTTCCTGGTTCATAAATACAAGGCTTTCCACACTCCAATCAATATTTTTGAGGTACCATCTTTAGCACATTAACTGAATTCAGAAGCTGGCCTCTGAAGAAAGTTTTTAGAATTCCAAATTTAGACAGAGATGCTTTTTGCAAAAAACACAGAAAAGAAAAATAACCAAATCCTCCAGGCTTATCAAAAGAGGAGGAAAACAGTGAGAAATTAAGACGTCCTTGGCAGAATATATAAAAGCAAAGTCCAGCATTTGTGTTTTTAGTGCCAAATGTATTTATTTAGGCAACAATTCACATGCAGCCTCTTAAGAGAAGCTCAGATGTTACACTGACATTTCAGAACACAGCATATACAGAACATAGCAATGCTGTACTTACTGTCTTGTTCAGCTCCTTTTAAAAATGCCCCAATGGCTCCCAGGTAGCCTTCATGTCTCAGGAACAATGCCTGAACCTCTCCCTGCCACAATATGAAACATTGCAATTGGATGGTCCCTGATGGCTAACATGCACTTCTTTGTCACTAGTTTTTACACTTAAATTTAATAGAAACAACTAGAATATAGTAGTATTCATTCGTGCTACATTCTAACACATTCAGTTACTTCGGTGATGTGGCAAAAAGCTGTTCCTGAAACACAAGCTCAGGAGGCCCCGTTACACACATCACCACGCAGACAGACAGCTGGGAGGAGACGCATGCAGAGAGGTGCGGACTCTAAGCCTGCACAGGCACGAAGCAGAGGGAAGCCAGCCCTCCTCTAGAAAGACCACTGCATCATTCCATGAATATTCAACTCCTCTTGCTTGAAACGGCTGGAAATAGAATCACCCAATTTCTAGGTCTTCAATATAAACAAGTGCCATTGGGCATCCAGTGCACTCAAGCCATAGATTCCTTTTATCTCACTACACTGCTATTTAGTGCTCAAGAATATACAGATATTCTGTATATTACCCATAGGGAAGCAATCTGCCCATCAAATTAGTTTAATTGCTAATACAGGAAAAGTAGGGAGAACAAACATCCCTACCCTACCAGCATGGTCATTCAGCTTGCCTGGGCAAGGCTGCATGAAACACCATCCTCTCCAAAGAGGAATCAGCTGTGTCTGGAGCAGCAAGTGTAGGAACACTTAATGCTTGGGTTAGCTGCACCAAACCATCAACTTTAGTTCTCAGTCAAGTTTTGCACAGACTGAACTCAAAGCACTCAAAGATGTGCTTACAAGAATCTAGGGCTGCAGTTCTGGAATAGTTTTCTTGAAGATCAGATGAGTTAAAGGGACTACAATGGTGAGACAAGAAAAACATAAGCAGCATACAGAAGACAAAAAAGAAAAAAATTGTTGTCTCGATATCCAAATGCCATATGTATCCATATCCATACGTAGTCTGTAAGACTACAGTGTAAATTGCAAAGATGCAGGAGCTAACTTGCTTTTAACAGGAACTAAATGAGTTTTTGATTATATTTTATGATACTTCTATGGGGAAAAAAAAAGACTTGAATATTTGCCTTGCTTCAAAACAAAAAAAGAGTTACTGCTGGCTTAAAAAAAAAACCACAGATATTAACAACTATCTCAGCAGAACAATCCCACATTGCACAGCCTGGGGGAGGAAAGAAAGAGATGAGAGTCAGCAAGAGGAATTGAATAACAATGGAAGCTACCTTGGAAGACAGGGAAAATTCATTATATGACAGTTACAGGAGAGCCTGTCAATCAAAAGAAAAAGGGAATGCAGGGAGAGAAAGAGGTAGGCAGGGAATGTGCATGCAAGGGAGCAAAGGAGGGAGAGGCAGGGTGTTCGTAAAAGAGGAGGTCCAATGTGGGGGACAGAGGCAGCGAAGAAACGAGGAGGGGCAGAACTCCCAGGCCATTCAGATGTATTTTGTCCCTCCCACAATTGGTCTGTGCAGCTATGTCTCTCCTATTTAAATAGCAGCCCTTTAAGTTTACTTAATTTGCTAATCCATTTATTTCAGTCTCTGAATTGAGAAAAGATACCTAAATGCATGAGTGCTATTAGCAAATGCTCAGCTTTCTTTACCTTAGAGAAGAAGTTGATGCTGTAGGTTATTGTCCGCATGGTGACAGGGTGACCCCGAATAAAGAATCCTCCAAAATATATTTTATTTAAGTTATGGAGCTTGGCATAGAGGCAGGCAAGCTGGCCAATGTCATTGCTGATCATATGTAGCAAACTTTTTGCCATATCTTCTTTGGAAAATTCTTAAACAAAGAAAATAGTAAGCCAAATTAAATACAGTTGAAGAATGCAGAGAGGGACAACACAGCTGGCAAAAAAAGACTTGACTAGATTCAGTAATTCTTTCAATCAACAATAAAAGGTACAAAACCAACTACACAGCTTAAGAGAATAAGAAATGCATCTCTCACTTTTACTGCTAACTCTCTAAGGATCACTCTGCCTGGTTTTGTCATGAAGTTAGACAACTCATATATATGCATATATTTTTCCCCTTGATGCTTCCTAATTAGCAGAAATTTTAAAGCATCACAGGAAAAGGATAAAAACATGCAACTCTTCAAGCATTAAAAAGTTTAGTGTTACACCCAAAGATATTGTTATTAAAAAAAAAAAAAAAAAAAAAAAAAAACCCACAAAAACACAACACATCCTCCTAATAAGAGAAGTATCTATTTGACTGAAGGTACTGTGGAGGGAAGAAGTGTGCTCACTCAAAGCATGCTTGAGGGGGGCATCCCCTCAAGCACACAGGGAAATGGGTATGACAATATATTTACACTGATAAAGTTGGCAACCACACTTCCATCCTTTAAGTACAAGCTGGAAGCTCTCAAAAGCAGCAAATCCCTGCTGATCATCAATAAGAAGAATTAACTGCATAATAAGTCTCACACAGATCTTTTCTGCCCTGGTACCTTTATCTGCTGTAGTAGATTTCCCGAAGCTGCTTGCTATTAGATTGCCACTTAGCCCCAGGGTCTGGTAGGCCCCTCCATACACATCTTTCACCAGCATGTCTACATTCGTGTGCTGTCCCTTTGAGGCAAGCTGCAGCAACTCATCAAATTTCTGAGGAAGAGAAGCAAACAGTGTTAAGTCAAGTTTTCTGGATGGCCAGAGAACAAACCAAAATTCTGCAGCATCTTTATTGATACTCAAGGAGAGTTCTGGCCTCTTTTGGAAACATCCTCACCAACAAAAGACATATTACTTCTAATGACAAAGACTTACCCTGATCTTATGGAGACAGGTTGATCTTGGTACAGCTTTAACCATGAAAGGCACTGCCAATCCTTTAAGAACTACACCTGCTATAGTTATTTGCAAACCATTTCCTGAATTTTCCCCAAAACAACTGATTATCTAACAGTCTAGAAGGATAAGTAATTTGTGGAGAATATTAAAACTATCCTAAACATCACAAAGTTTTGATCATCTTCAAGCAGATTAACTTCCTGGTCTCACAAACAAGTATCACTTAAAATCATTATTTCTCTCTTAAAAAGGATAAAGGCACTCTTTTGAGCTTCCTCTTAGCAACTCATTTATTTGCACTCCCCTTGAAAGATACCTTTGTTTTTGTGAGCAGTGCTCCAAGACCCCAAAAGGTTCCGCCTCCAATTGAGCTCCCTCCAATCCACTCAAATTGGTCTTCTGTTTCTACCTGTCAAAAAAGGAAGAAAAAAAAGCAGATTTTGCTTAGAAAGTCCTATTTTAACTATAAACACAGTTAAACACAACAACATTTTTATTTTTTCTTCAAGCAGTGAGATTGGTACAGGCAAAACTATTTAACTGTGTATGTATCAGACAAAAACTTCTCCAGAAGTGCATAGTCCACAAACTTAAAAAGTACTAAGAGTTTTCTGTTCTAGAAATCTAGTGCACATATCACTGCTTATAGGTTCAGTACAAGACTTCCCAATCACATGAATGAAACACACATGCAGAGTTACTACCCCCCAGCTCAGGAACAGGATTCCCTAAGGTAAAGTCTTTGTGTTTGCTTCTAGGGCAAAAAAACCTTCATTATGTACATGAAATTTTATCTCCTAAATAGGGTAGCAAAAAAAAATCCACTTGGCTGTTAACACAGCAACTTTTCTAAACTCCAAATTAAATTTAACTAAAGTAAGTTTCATTGACTAAAGAGTCAATGAAAAAGCATTTAACTCCTTAAAACAATGAAGGAAAAAAAATAATCATGATTTCCTCCTCTTAACTTCATATAACTTGAGAAAATGCCTTTATAAACCTAAAATGCTAAGTATTTTACATTAGCTTTAATCAAATTTGATGAGAAAACATTTTAGTAACCACTCACCTTCACTATAGAAACCCCAGAGCCAATATTGACTAGTAGATATGGGAAAATATTTGGGTGATTTGTCTGAAATCGAAATTCTGTGTCCGAATCTTTCTGGTATGCAAACACTTCATGTGGTATGTTCTTTAGCACAAAGTTGCATCCTTTAATTAGACAGGTCATTACATCTTCTTTATCTACTCTGAAGTGAAAAAAAGCAAAGGAAAAAAAGTCAATCCTAGGAATGAGCAAGGACTTTTTTTTTTTTTTCCAAAACTTGACAAAAAAAAGTAACCTGGGAGGTCTATATAAAGGGAGCTTAGTATAATACTTAAAAATTGAGGGTGGTGCTTCTTAGAATTAGAGCACATATGTGAAGTCTTGAAGTTTTTGCTAAGAATATTAGGTAGTATGTTATACTGGTGTAAGAGATAAGTTTATCTGTATTTACAGTAGCTTTTTAGTACATGGTTTTTGATAAAGGTGCTTGAATGGTAATAAAAGAGGCTGTAAATTCACTTCATTCTCTTCCAAGGCTATGTTTCTATGTGAGGTTTAGGTAGGAATTTTCTGTGCATGCTCAGAAATGAGAATTAGGAGAAACTCCTAATTGAGAATTAGGAGTAATTGAGAAACTCACAACTCTAGATATTAAGTATATCCAAGAAAAAATGTTTGCCAACATAAGTTCGGCTTTCAACATTAAAGACTTCCTTTTAGGGATTTAATCCTAGACTTTTAAATAGAAAGACCATGTCTCAGAATAAACACTTGACTACATTAACTGAGATATTTTTGTACAGAAGTACAAGTATTACTGTAGTTTGTAACCACTACTGGTTGCCTAGTGGCACCTCTGCCCTTGTAGTACAACAGCATGTCCAAAATACATTACTGATATCTAATATACTATTGATGAAATCCTGCTGCTTGTGAGGTAAAAAGGTTTATCATAATCATGAGATGTAGCAGTTTAAGCTAAAAAACTAGATGTAAATTAAACACTTCATAGAAAAAGCTGTGATAATACCATGATAATACCAGTTTTCTATGACTGCCTTTCTCCTGGAATCTTTGCTCCTTTGTTGGCTCTTCTCCTGGATCTCTACTTGCCAGTTCATAATATTGTGCAATTTATGTTCACTACCAGAACAGCCCAGCATTATCTGACCAAGATCCATGTGCATGTTCTCTGGCTCTTGTTAATCTATTAAAACTGATTAAGATGAAGACTCACAAAGAAGAAATACTCCCATAACAGTTTTAAATGTTCCACTTACTTTAACCCCAACTTTTTCTCAATAAGATCTTTAAATTTATAGGCACCGCCACCTGTAGCTTTGATTACTTTTGTCTCTGTATTGACTAGATGATCTTTGATGAAATCTAGACAGGTTTCAATATAAGTGTTTTCAAATTTAATGAAGTGAAGTCGAGCTGTAATCTCCTCCTGAACTGATATTTCATATAAAGGTTCATGTTCTAAGTCCTTAAAAAAAGAAAAAAAACATAGATTTTATTATTTAGAAACAAGTGCATATGCTAAATCAATCAGTACTTCTGCTTCCTTTGCCTTGAAGCTACACAACTTCAAATTCTCACTGCTAGTCTTATAGTGACAAGACCAGCTATGATGCAGACAAACTTGAATCTAGACCTATATAAAGCCTGCAAAGCAAAAGCAATTGCCAAATCCCAGGTGAAGCTTATCTTCTCATGGAATACACCTGAAGGTTATTAACAGGAGACACATGCTCTGCCAAGCTGCAGGAAACACGCTTTGGGCTAGTCTTAAGTATAGCAGTACATACTAATTAAGACTTTCTGCATTTAGCTGTACACTTGTTCCACGTCATCCATATGCAACTGAGGCACCATATGCTGCACTTCTTACCTTTCCAGAATGATCAAAGGACCTCACTCTTGCTACTTTATGCTGCACTGTTGAATAATAAGCCAACTTGGTTAATGAGCCACCTGTTAACAAAAGGATCATGTTATGATTCACATCTCACCTTCACTTGGGGGTAAAACATAGCTAGTCTAACAAAGTTCTTGGTTTAATGACCTTCTCAGCTGAAGCCAGTTGTAATTAAGCTAAGCACATAGAACACTGCCCCAAAGAATCCTCAGCAGGAAACTGATTTGACATGACTAACTTCAGGTGCACAATTGTAAGAAAAAAGCTCCAAAGTTTATGAACAAGTCACATGGGAATGACTGAAGACAAGAACCAGCCAAAGAAACAGGAGTTCTTAATCAGTTAGTCCATTAATGTGCTTACCTACTCTATAGGTAACTAAGAGTCAAAGAACATGCATTAGTGTAGCACTTACACCAGGCACTGTTAATTACCTTCTTTGAATTTTTATTTATTCGCTTTAAAGGAAAACTCAAACTCTGCTACCTATAAAAGGTTGTCAGAAGCAGGTTTGCTGTGATTGAGCAAGGCACAACCTAGGCACCCTAGGCACAATCAATAAGTGTTTCACAAAGAACAAATCAGCAAATTTACCTCAATTTCAAGGACAAGCTACAAGTTCAAAGCTCCTTAAAGGATGAATTTAAGTACTACAACTCTGCCGCAAAATTATGCCTTGCTTTAGTAACTTGGACTACAGGCTATAACCTCATGCACATAAGAAAAACAAAGAGGAAAAGTTGAGAAAGCCCCTAACATACTAGCTAAGGTCCGTGCCTTACAAATAAGTGTAATCAAGGAACGCAGTGTAGGCAAGTGAAGAGTAAAGCTAAAAGCAGTAGCTAGTTTTATATATACATATCACTACTCATCTCTTCAATAATGCCCAAATAAACATGAATATTTCTGCACCACTTAGGGAGGAAACACTTCTTTCCAAAACTCTAAGGAGGGGAATGGAAATGTGGTAGGGTTTGTACAACATGGAAATACTAAAAGCGCTTCGGTTTCAAAGCAGTCAATATTTCATCATATAAATGGTATAATAAATAAATACGCACCCATTTAGCTACCCTTCTTATCCACTCCCTTCCCCCCGTTCAGGGCAGCAGCTGACACGCACGAGCAAGGTTTATAATTAATCCCACAGCCCTAATTCCACTCTGACCCACTGAAGGGGCCAAGGCTCGTTTTGGCAAACGCAAAAGACGCGACTCCCTTCCCAAGGGGCTGCGTGAGGGCCCCGACGTCGCCCTTCACCCAGCGAGCCCGGGACGCCCCGCAGAGCCGAGGGGAGCGGAGGAGGGACGGAAACAACGGAGACACCGGGACGGGCCGGCACTGCGCGGCCGCCACAGCCCCCCGGGCCGGTCCCACCGGCTCCATGGGCAGACGGGCCCGGGCCCGGGCCCGGCCCGCCGAGGCCCAGGCG